>JACEFZ010005130.1:330000-435610 GCA_014155875.1 Cepaea nemoralis
CTCACGCAAACCTCAGGTCCTGTATGACATCACACTGATGTTGGACAACAGGATGCCTTCATCCGACAGGACTTCGCGCTGGAGTTCACAGCCAGCGAACACAAGCAAGCAAGCAAGCATATTAGGTTCTGGATTGTGGAGATCTCCCACTGAGAAATATGTAATTAGTATGTGGATATTAGCTGCAGCCGGCTCTGTGGCGAAGGAGGTTACCCGCGTTTGAAACACAGCTGCGCGCGATTTGGCAGCAGACCACGTTGCGTTGGTTTTTTACGAAGTGGTATGGGTGCCGTCGTTCAGAAAACAATGGCAAACTGCTGAATGTAAACTTGCCAAATGCTGGTGTTGACCCCAACGTCCTGTAAAGGATATGCAATTAACTTTTTAACATTAGCAGCTAGCTTGTGGTAGGTTTTGAAACGTTCCATACGGCTCATCTGGAGCGACTGTATTACTAACTTATTGTCTACACATTGAAAAACGCCACTCGTAAGAACGCAATGCATAACAGAGCAGCAATGTCTTATAAAGAGTATATTCTTGTTCTTACTTACATGATAACCACCATAAATTTAAACTGAACGCAAACCTATTCTTGTTCTTACATCAGCACCATAATTTCAAGCTGAACGCATACGATTGTTATAATTCTAAAAGAACACAACTATACTTCTGTTATCACACGCCTCTGAAACAAAACATATACACTTTCTTACACCTTAGGTAATATTTATTCGTCCTTCCTTTTGGACTCTTTTCAAGGCATATTGATCTAAACTGCCAGGTCTATTGAGTTTTTTCGACTCTTCCGGCATTCATCCATCACGTTCATCCATCACGCTCGTCTATCTGGTTTATTCGTTATTCCCGTTCCGTGAATCCTTCACGTTCATCCACCACGTTCATCCATCACGTTCATATATAACGTTCATCCATCACATTCATCCATCACGTTCATATATAATGTTCATCCATCACATTCAGCCATCATCTTCGTCCATCACCTTCACCCATTGTCAGCAACTTGCTTGCTACAGGTCTTTCAGGACTCCCCTACTTTTGCACCGCACGAAATAACAACTCGTGTCATTTGCAAAAGGAATGCAATTTATTTAGAGCTGGCAATTTACAAGCTCTGCGAGCGGTATGCTTCATTAACATTAAACAACATGAATGCAATGAAGTGGTGAGAAATGATGCTAGTAATCACAATCTAAATCTACAGCCTAATATTTAACTATTGCCTAGAAACTTATAGCATTTGTCAAGAACACGTCTACTCTCTAATCGTCTCCAGTCGGGTCTGTCCACACGCTACACATTGCGTGGTCAAGCACGGACGCTGTCCCCTCCGTGCAGTAGCTAGTCTTGCGTGCATGGAGTCCCAAGCACGCTGGCTCGTGAACTTGAGTAACCGGGCACTTCACGGTTACTCGCAAGGCCAAGCTTCCCAATGGCTTGGGGAAGCCCTCGCTCACTTGTCCTTATTGCCCCCTTGGTTGACACAAATGTGTCCCCTTGTGAAGCTATTTATAGCGCTGGTGTCTCTCCTGTCTGGTGTCTCCCTACTAGACTTGTGTTAACTCTTATTAACTCTCTAAAGCCTTATTGGAGATTCTGACAGGCTCCCCTCCTCTCTGTGAAGTGTTACTCCCCTTTAACTCATGTTTGTAACACGTATGGTCACAAAGAAAAATTGGATGTCCAATTTTGTCAGATATCCAATAAGTTATAAATCTCTCGTTTGGGGATAGAACAACTCTCTTCTTCCTTTACTCACACTGTTCTATCTTTTCACTCGGCTAATTGAGTAGCCCATGTATCAGTATAGTTGGTTCTATAGATATCTTTGGGAATTGTTTTGAACCGGATCCGTTGTCTTATGACTTATGTCCTGGCTTCCGTCGTTTGACCCTATGTCTTTTGACTTTCACCCGTTGACTTCTGTCTCGACCTGTCCTCATATTGCCCAAAATGACAACCCAAATACAAGTTGACTCTGTTATGAGTGCAACACATGAGCATAAAATGTTCATGTTCCCATTAATATCCCCTCCAACTCATATACATACAGTTCTACTTTTCACCTTCTCGCTTCCGCTTGTGAAAAGCTATTTTCAATGTTACATTAAGGTTTTTAAGAAGTTATTGTGTCCCCTGAATTTAAGTTGTTGTTCTTTGAAACAAATAGTGTGTGCAACTTTTATGTGTTTGTTTTCCTGTTTGTTTGCGTGTTTTCTAATAAACTACAGTGTACTTAACTTGCTAACCTGTGTATGCGTTAGTGTATTAAATGTGTGTATTCCTTCGAGCGCCGTAAATCGGTTTATTGTGGTTACAAATGTTTGTTATTCTTATTTATGACCACAACTCCGCTTTAAGAAGCTCAAAGTATATTCCCTATCTAATCTATTAAAGTATGGCAGTAACACACATAAAACTTGACAACACATTGGTTACACAGATGACACAGACAAGTCAAAATAAGACGTTTCCAGCGGTGAAAAAATTTGCCGCTACCTTTCTCTCTCACTCTCTTTCTTTCCATGTTTACTAATTTTCACATTCTCTCCTCTCATTTATACCTCTTTCATACATCTTTCACTCGCTTTCATACTCTCCTTTTGCTAAAACATTCACTCGTCATTAAAATATGTTTCATAGCATCAAATAAATGAACATTACATATTTACAATAAATGATTGGCTGAATTATAACAGTATTCACGCCAAATGACTGTGCGTTTTGTTTGCACGTGTCATGTCTATACAAAATATACACGGTTATGAGGATGGTTTGTCACCGATCCTGTAATAGTAACTAATATGATTTGGTGTGCTGTCCTAAATTATCCCAAGGGAAATAATCTAACTAATTAATTTCATTTAAGAGAATTGAGTTAACTACCTTAAAGTGTTATTTGTAAATAAGATGATGTTAATTCCTAAATGGTTGGGTTAGTTTAGAAATGATATTTTAGATAAATGAATTTATAAATGATTATGATTATGCGGTGATAAACTAATGTAATATCTAACAATTGTATTTCTATCATTGGTGTTATCTTAAATGGTTTATTAACTAAATGATGGTGATTTCTAACTACCACATGACATAAATAAAGTTATATATGCATTTGAACATTTTGCAATTCAATTATTCATAGAAAAATGAAGTTATGTGTACTGTTAATAAAATAATAATATATATATATATCACAGTTACATTTCTATATCTAATTACACTAACTGAAGTCCTCCTTTCCGGTGTGAAGATGGAGCAATGTTCTTTGTAGACTATTCTTATAACATAGTTCATTTCGGCAAAGTCTTCTATGCTCTCCTTCATGGATAGTGTATAAATATAGTTCCCTACTAACTTATGTAGGTTCATAGCTAACACTTCAACGTTAATATAGCTTATGTGTGTGTCAGCGCATGTTACTTCTGCGTCTGTTCGTTACACTTTTCATAGCACTGTTACTTTCACACAGTTTACATGTTTGGCGATGATAACGCACTTACAGTGTATCTTAATCACCACATACGGCACTGAGTTACCTAACATTTACAGTGTCACTGTTTCTGGTGATCTGTGGTCGATCCCTTCCTGCAAATCAGGTATTTCAATGGTTGACGGTCGACTCAAAATGTCTGCAACAGTGTTCAATCTTCCCTTTAAGTGCTGGATGGTAAATGTGTAATTTTGGAGAATCAAAGCCCACCTGTAGACTCTGTTATTGTGGGGAACTCCAGACTGCATCACAGACAACGGAGAATTATCGGTTTCGATCACAAACTGTGCTCCTGCCAAAAATCTATGAAATTTCTTAACACAATAGATCAAACTGAGGCCCTCCAATTCTGATGCTGAGTATCTAGATTCAGCAGGGCTAATTTTCCGACTTACGTACATTACTGGGTGAAACTTCCCTTCGTAGAACTGTCCTAGTATCCCAGATATGGAGATGGCACTCGCATCTGTACGTAAAAAATAGGTAAGTTTTGGATTAGGCATACGAAGGATAGGTGGAACGCTAAAAAGGTATTTCAGTTTTGATAACGCGCTAATTAATCCTGCATCTTGTACAGATAATTTAGCCGAAGCTTTTAAGATGTTAGAAAAAACACTGGTGATTTCCGCCAGATTTGGAATAAATTTACTATAGTAGTTTACCAGACCCAGTAAACTTCGGACCTGTTTCTTGGTCGTTGGCATTGTCAAATTCAGAATCTTGGTGACGATTCTGTCATCTGTTCTTAATTGGCCCCTGCAGATGGTATGACCTAGGAAGTCAATTTGTTCCATGCCCAACTCTACTTTGGTCGGCTTCACTGTAAGCCCAAATACTCGCAACCTGTCGAAGACTTGTCGTAGTTTCAGTAGGTGTGATTGTCCAGTCTTCCGTATGGATACATATGTCGTCTATATATGTAGAAATATTGGTCATCCCATGGAGAAGATCCCTAGTTAGACGGACGAAAGTTGCTGGAGCGTTACGAAGGCCAAAAGGAAGAAAGCGCCACTCATATAGACCTAAAGGAGTGGAGAAAGCTGTTAAATGAATCGAATTTATTTCCATCGGGACCTGCCAATAACCTTTCGTGAGGTTAAGCTTGCTAAATATGCGAGATGTAGACATGTCCAAGATCAAATCCTCGCATGCTGGGATTGGCTCAGCATCAATTTTGGTTATTTTGTTTAAACGGCGATAATCGACGCAGAGTCGAATAGTTGAGTCCTTTTTGGCGACAAGGACAATAGGGAAAGAATACTCTGACTGAGATTTCTGAATAATTCCGCTCGACTCGAGAGATAGTAGTTCTTTGTCGAGGTTCGACCTATAGTTTAGAGGGATAGAATAAGGTCGACACTTGATTGGTGTGTTGTCAGTCAGAATAATAGAATGTTCTATTCTGTCTGTCTTTCCTGGGATGTCGGAGAAAATGTCTCTGTATTCCGTAACTAGCTCTATTATTTGTCGTCGTTGGTCGTCTGTAAGTTTAGTTTCTATCTTTATGCTGTCAATGGTCGCAGTCGTGTCTACAGTAGGGACTGGTAATTCCATCTCGTCTTCGTCTGTCTCGTTCAATACTGTTGTGGTACTAGCTGTGTGTGCTGTTACCTGGCTAAGTGTGTTTGCGTTGTCGCTGTCGTGTGTCGCCCTACCTAGTGAAGTTGTGTTGTGTACGTCTGTCGTCCGATTACTTGGTGTTGGTGCATTTTGTTCGTCTGTCTGTTGTTCTTGTCGTGAGAAGTATGGTTTCAGCATGTTGATATGAAATATCTTTAATTGTCCTTTTATCGATATTTCATAATCCACATCTGATATTTTACGTTCAACGTTGAATGGCCCTTGCCAAGATGTTAGTAACAAATTACGTTTATCAGGTAGTAGAAGCAAAACCTTCTGATTTGGTTCAAGGTGTATAGTTTTAGCACCCTTATTTGCATAGTCGTGGTTTCCATTGCTCGACACCTGCTTTAGGGGTCCAGCAATATCGACCGCTATACTCTCATATGGTCTAGATGCTAATACTGACCGTTGAACTTCGGCCGTCACATGCTTTCCCTTTCGTACAAGATGTTGACAAATAGTACACGAACGACAGAAAAATTTTATGTCAGAACAGAATTTAGGCCAGTAAAAGTGTGACAAAACTCTGGCTCGCGTTTTATCATAGGCCAAATGTCCAGCAAACGGTGACTCATGTGCGATCTTTAGCACATTTTGTCGGTATGTTACAGGTAACACCGTCTGCTGAATTTCATGGTTATTATTTGTGTAATAACGCATGAGAATTCCGTTAAATTTTCTAAAGTACCAAGATGCATTTTTAGTACACTTTCGCTCGCTCACCCAACAATTTAAAATAAGGTGCGATTGTTTGGTCGGTGCTTTGTGCCTCGATAAATTTCTGTCGAGTAGTGTTGGTATCTGCACCACTTGGTGTTAATAGCTGTAGCATTTCATTTTGTAAGTCAGTATAGTTTGTTTGTGTATCTGACCTTGTTACAGCGTTAGCCATGTGTGTATGTTTCCAGGCTCTTATGTCGTCGTCTGTACATTGTTTCAATGAATCTAGGCATCCTAAAATGAGATCCGTGCATGGATCTTGCAGGATTGCGCAAGTAAATGTGCCGGTAAGGAACGGGGTATTGATATGCGCTTTTGCCAGTGGGTATTTCTCAATGGTTCCAGAGAAAGTACGGCATTTGACAAATTCACCCGTGTAATCTTCTGGTCTAGCAAGTTCTTTCCTTAAACCCAGTAGAGTGCTTCCGCTATCAATTAAACATTGGCATGGTTGATCATTGACCAGTGCATCGTAGAACTTAAGTTTACCTCTGGAGGCACTCGCTGCGTTAGCATCTTCATTTGAACATGGTATTACGTGCCCACATTTCAATTTACCATCCGCATGAAACTGGTGGCATACGTCACATTTCTTAAAGTCTAATATGTCTGTTACTAATGCTACACTCTCACATTCATTCGTTGGTAACACATTCACAAGTTCCGGATCAATGTCACTCTCATCGTCTGATGATGTATCGATGAGTGCTGCATTATTTGCCTTCATTCGTTGTCTACCAATACATTTATTACTATAGTGGCCATAACTGGAACAAAAGTAACATTTAACAGCACGTTTAAATGATGTTCTTCTGCTTTCTTGCTTCTTTAACACTGCTTCTAAGTGTGACGGATATGCCGGGTTTTTATCACACATAGAGTAGCTAGGATGAAAAAGACTACAATATCCACATCGAGGTGGCTTCTGATATGGTTTGTCCTTCTTACGGTAATCTTTCTGATTGTAAGA
This sequence comes from Cepaea nemoralis, assembly GCA_014155875.1. Classification (NCBI taxonomy): domain Eukaryota; kingdom Metazoa; phylum Mollusca; class Gastropoda; order Stylommatophora; family Helicidae; genus Cepaea; species Cepaea nemoralis. The sequence continues at coordinate 336,828 of JACEFZ010005130.1, forward strand.
TCTATCAGGTACTTTGTTTGCAAAAGCAGTGATTTCTGTATCATGTGTTGTAGATTTAAATATGTCCCGATTAGATGAAAAATATGCTGACCCCCGTTTCTCTAATTGCTGAATGGATTCAATATCTGACTGTTGTAGAAACTTCGCAAAAGGGGTAGGAACGGTAGATATCACCTTGTCCATTACCATAAGATCTTCTAATTTTTCATAGTTGTTACCCACTTTCGCCGCTCTAGTCCACTTTTTAAATGTGCTCTGCACGTTAGAGATGTAGTCTAAGAAGGTTTCAGTTGCTTTTGGCTTAATTTGGGAGAACTGAATTTGGTACCCAGTGGCGTCTAAAAGAAAGTGTTGCATTATCCTATCGTGTATGTACTGATAATTGTTCCTTAGCTCTGTAGGTATGGATTCTATTACTTTTAACGGCTCCCCACTGAGGTTTCTCATGTAGATCATTGCCCAGTCATCCAAAGGTATTTTCTGCGTCTTTAGTTGGAATTCTATGTTCTCAGTCCATGCGCTAATTGAATCCCCTACACTGTATGGTTTGATAAGGCCTTTATACTTACTAAATTTGTTCTGTTCTTCTTGGCTCTTTTGTTTGCTAGAGGCTATCTGTATGTTAGAATCTACCTCCATTTCCTTCATCTTTAATTTAGTCTCTGAGTCTACTTGTATCTGCTTTTGTTTGGTGGCATGATCTAAGTCTAACTGTTTCTGTTTGGTGTTGGTGACTTCCTCTACTTGTTTCTGTTGGCACTTGATCTAACTCTAACTGTTTCTGTTTGGTAGCTTCCTCGACCTCTTTCATTTCTTTTTGATGCTGCCTTTCTAATGCTCTTTCGTCTCTCTCTAGAGCAGCCTTCTTTTCCATTCGAGCTATTTCTTCTTTATACTTTTGATCCGCCCACTTCTCTAACTTCTCTCCAGTGTGGCCCATTTCTTTACCTGCCTGGATACAATCACTTAGTGACGCCATTTTGTGGCTTAATGTTAGTTCAAAATGATATCACAGTAATATTCACACAATAGTTTGTAATAATGTGTTAGTAAATATACATCTTTACTGAAAAAGAAGATGCATGATTAATTTAGAGCATACCAAAAATATTCTGAAAATATACTCATCTAATTCTTTGGAAAATACGGTTCTTGGGATGTTCCACCGCTGTCTTCCACACTCACAAAATGATTGACTTGATAACACAATGGATGCTTCTGTTTAGTAGAGCATCAAAAATTAGACACACGCATATGTTGTAAATACAAATTTATCTTTCATGCGAATGATGAATGAAAAAATGTGATAGATAATGATAAATGGTGTTAATGAATGAATGATATGATTGTCTGAATGATTGTTATGATACGTAAGATGATTCGTCGTATGACAGTCGATGTCGTCTTGTCTTCACTTTCTGACTAGTTTGGTATAACTTCGTTCTAGGCTTCAGTTCAGTAGCTAATCTATTTACTGAATATAAAGAATGGTGACATTGATGGCTGTATCACACAAAATGAAATGTACACGATGGTTAGCTTGATAATATTTACTGATGATTGTATACATTTTCATTAATTTCTGTAGAATAACACACTTTCAAATTAATTTTCGTAGAATTTCACAATTTATAATTTAATTTCGCTTCATTGTGGTTCAAGCTCCACAAATGGTATGATCGTAATAATTCACAAGAGAAAATTATTTCTGCCATATATGCAAACAAATTTACATTACTTTCAAATATTTTAACACAGAAATGATGCTGAATCGTGCAATTGACTGCTGGCGTTGGTTCAGTGGTTTCTGACACCAATTGTCTGTTGGCGTTGGTTCTGTGGCTTCTGACACCAATTGACTGCTGACGTTGGTTCAGTGGCTTCTGACACCAATTGACTGCTGGCGTTGGTTCAGTGGCTTCTGACACCAATTGGGGTCCTGCCTGTCAGCAACTTGCTTGCTACAGGTCTTTCAGGACTCCCCTACTTTTGCACCGCACGAAATAACAACTCGTGTCATTTGCAAAAGGAATGCAATTTATTTAGAGCTGGCAATTTACAAGCTCTGCGAGCGGTATGCTTCATTAACATTAAACAACATGAATGCAATGAAGTGGTGAGAAATGATGCTAGTAATCACAATCTAAATCTACAGCCTAATATTTAACTATTGCCTAGAAACTTATAGCATTTGTCAAGAACACGTCTACTCTCTAATCGTCTCCAGTCGGGTCTGTCCACACGCTACACATTGCGTGGTCAAGCACGGACGCTGTCCCCTCCGTGCAGTAGCCAGTCTTGCGTGCATGGAGTCCCAAGCACGCTGGCTCGTGAACTTGAGTAACCGGGCACTTCACGGTTACTCGCAAGGCCAAGCTTCCCAATGGCTTGGGGAAGCCCTCGCTCACTTGTCCTTATTGCCCCCTTGGTTGACACAAATGTGTCCCCTTGTGAAGCTATTTATAGCGCTGGTGTCTCTCCTGTCTGGTGTCTCCCTACTAGACTTGTGTTAACTCTTATTAACTCTCTAAAGCCTTATTGGAGATTCTGACACCCATCACGTCCATCCATCACATTTATCCATCACGTTCATCGATCACGTTCATCCAATACTTTCACCCATCACGTTCATCCATCACTTTCGCCCATTTCTAAACAACGTGTGTAAGGAACATAACATAAAACTTTGTATCAGTAAAACATGGGTAATAACCATAACCAAAGAAGAAGAAGAAAACAAAGATGTATCTAAAATAATACCCCCTGAAATAAGTAAAGATCTTCAAGTACCTAGGAAGAATAATATCATCACACCCCCTCTGCTGTGTGTCCACCGTGACGAGGTAGAGGGGCTTGTGCGTCCCAATGACCCCAAGAGCTATGCCGACGGTAGCACAGCTACTGGTAGGGCCACCCATGTCGGACAGGTCAAGGGAGAGGGACCAGACGAAGAGACACACAAACCTGCTGCCTTGTAGGTAGACTGGGGACAGTCAAAGGCTAGGGAAAGCACCCCAAATACATGCTTGTCGAAATCGGATGTACTGAGCCACAGGCTTGACAAAGCAGTGCAACGTGAAACCTGCTGCCTTGTAGGTAGACTGGTGACAGTCAAAGGCTAGGGAAAGCATCCCGAATAAATGCTTGTCGAAATCGGATGTACTGAGCCACAGGCTTGACAAAGCAGTGCAACGTAACTTAATTCATGATGTCACAAATCAAAATTAATCGATATGGTGCTAATCCCGTGAAGTCCCATCAGGCGGTGATAGTGCCGGGCCCCCTGCCTCGAGGGGGTCCACCCATGACTACTGGTGGTCACCTTCCCCTGTGCTGTGGAGTCAAGGCACAGAGGAGTAGGTTAAGAGCTATTGACCAAATACCCCGGACACTCAACATACTACAGTGGAATGCCGAAGGAGTTTACAAGAAGAAAGACTCCCTAACACAGCGTCTTCATAAAGATAGAATAGATGTGGCATGCATTCAAGAGACACACCTCAACGCCAATCACAAATTCTCAGTCAGAGGATATCAGGCCACACGTTTCGACCGCGAAGGACACAAAGGAGGAGTTCTAATACTTACACGAAATACAATACCTTGCAGCGAAGTATCTGTGATCTCTGACAACCAAACGGAAATTATAGGTGTTGACATAATGATAAAGGACGTGAAAATAAGAATCTACAATCTGTATAGCCCAGCAGATAAGGACCTTACACTCTCAAACATGAAAATAACTGACACAAACTGCATTATTGTCGGAGACTTTAATAGCCGTTCAGAAAGATGGGGATACCCAGATACTGACAAAAGAGGAGATGAATTGGAGGACTGGGAAATAGACTCAAATCTCCATCTACTCAACAAAGCGGATGACACACCGAGCTTCTACTCCAGAAGATGGCTTACCACTTCTACTCCAGACTTAGCTTTCTGCACAGGAGACATCCTCCACAAAATCGATCGCCATGTGCTGGACCAATTAGCAGGTAGTGACCACAGACCAATCAAGCTTGAAATGAATATGGAGTATGTTCCACAGGAGCAAAAGCCCTTGCCCCGCTGGAATTACAAACGAGCAGATTGGGACAGATTTGCCATACTAACAGACAAATATTGTGAAAACATAAATACACGATATGGCAACATAAAGCAAATGGTGGAAAGTCTAAACAGAGCGATAATACAGGCAGCCACTGAGTCCATTCCAAGAGGAGCGAGGAAAAATTACAAACCATACTGGACTGAAGAACTACAAAGTTTGGAGGACAAAGTTGAAGATGCCAGGAAGACAGCAGAGAGAGAACAAACAATTGAAGCGAATACATCTCTCAAAGCCATCTCAGCAAAATATAAAAGAACAGTAAATCAAACAACAAGAGATCGTTGGAGGGAAAAAACAGAAAACCTGAATTTTGACAGGGATGGAAACAAACTATGGAAACTAGTGAAAGCCATGAACAATGAAGGACCTAGAAACAAACAAATAACAATTAAACAAGGAAATGCCTTGCTTACAGGAAAAAAGGCTGCAAATGCACTAATGGAACACTATGCAAATGCAAACCACATTGATATTACAACCGAACAGAAGAAAGCAATCAAAGACAAACAGACACATCATAGAAATACAGAGACAGCAGCAGAATATATGATGGCAAATCTAACAATGGAAGAAATGGAACAGGCAATGAATACCCTAAAAAAGAAGAAATCACCAGGAAAGGATGGAATCACAAATGAAATGCTAATAGGACTAGGCACCAAGGCAAAGAAGAAACTACTTGCAGTCCTAAATAACAGCTGGAAGAGAGGAATAGTCCCACAGGCATGGAAGGAAGCTATACTAATACCAGTCCCAAAGAAAGGAAAAGACCTGGAAGAACCAAATGGCTATCGACCTATCAGTCTACTGAGCTGTGTAGGAAAATTAATGGAACGCATTATCAATGGCAGGCTAACATGGCATCTGGAAGAAAACAAACTCTTAACACCACACCAAGCAGGATTCAGAAAATACAGATCCACTGAAGATCAAATAACCTATATAGCTCAGGAAATAGAGGATGCCTTCCAAGAGAAAAAGCACACACTAGCAGTCTGGATAGATTTAGAAAAAGCATTTGATAAAGTATGGAAGGAAGGACTGAAAGTAAAACTGCAAACATGCATGTTTGTGGAAAAATGTATAAATGGATCAGCCACTACCTTGAGAACAGAACTGCCAGGACAAAAGTACAAGGACAAACAAGCAAAATGATGCTGCTGGAGCAAGGTGTCCCCCAAGGAGGAGTTCTTTCACCAACATTATTCCTAGCATATATAAATGACATCACAGAAAATTTTCCAGCCAGAGTACACACATCCTCCTTTGCAGATGACCTAGCCATATGGACATCTGAAGAATATATTAGTACAGCTAACAGCAGAATACAGCAAGCCTTATTAGCGCTAGAGGACTGGTCAAAATCATGGCTAGTGAAGATAAGTGAGGAGAAAACAACATGCACAGTGTTCTCCCTCTCAAATAAAACTCAGCAACCTAAGCTGGTATTGAATGGAAAAATATTGCGCCATGAAGAAAATCCAAACTATCTAGGAGTCACCTTTGATTGTCGCCTGACATGGAAAGACACAGGTTGAGAAAAATCGAACAAGAGCAAGGCAGAGAATGGCAATCATGAAAAAGCTTGCTGGTACAACGTGGGGAGCAGATGAGAAAGTTCTCAAGAAGTTATATACTGGACGGGTGAGGCCAGTACTGGAATATTGCATTGCAGCTTGGGCAACAGCAGCTAAGTCAAACTTTAACAAAATAAGTAGAGTCCAAAACCAAGGAATGCGAATCATAACTGGAAGCCTGAAGACAACACCTATTAATGAACTAGAAAAGATCACTTGTTTACAACCAATGCAGGATAGAAGAGATAGCAGAGCCCAGCAACAAGCAGAAAAATTTAGAAGATTGACAGACCACCCTATGTACAACAGATTTAATGGTTTTGGAAAGGGAAGACTGAAGCGTAGCAACTTTGTAGAAACTGCAAAACGAAGGATTAGGGCAGATCCTATACTAAACATATCAACAGTCAAGCCCATACACAATGCACACAACTTCCCAGCTTGGAGACAGCAGCAACTGCCTGAGATGATAGAAAACATTCCTGGTATTGAGAAAAAGAACACTCAGCATGAAACCGAAAGAAGAGAAATAACCCTAAACTACATAAAAGAACATTACCCAAGCAGGAATTGGACCCATGCATATACAGATGGATCAGCCAAAAATTCAATAGAGAATGGAGGAGGAGGAATTCTCCTAAATTTAAAAAATGGAGTGAAAAAAAACACATTCAATGGCAACTGGAAAATTTTCAAGTAACTTCAAAGCGGAGGTAGAGGCTTTGAAAACTGCAGCAGAAATGCTCCTGATGGAGGAAAATAAAGAGAAGCAAATAGCTATCTTCACAGATGCAAAGTCAGCTGTCTCAATACTCAAGAGCAATAACAGCACAGAACTAACTGACCTAAGAGCAGCACTCCATGGTCTATGCCAGAAATCCAAAAAAGTTGTAATACAGTGGATCCCATCACATTGCAGTATACCTGGAAACGAAGAGGCTGACAGACTGGCAAAAGAGGGCGGACGACTACCACAGCCTGACATAGACATAACCTATAATGAGGCAAAGAGGTTGATAAAAAGCACTTATAGAACCAAATGGGAATCTGAGCATCCAGGCCATCAGAAGGATGATGCATATTACAAACTCGACCGAAGAGAACAAGTAGCAATCTTCAGACTCCGCACAGGACATAACAGGCTGAAATACCACTTGTTCAATAAACTAAAGATAGGAGATACTGATGAATGTAATTGTAGAACTGGAAAAATGACAGCAAAAACATTTGCTGCAGGATTGCCCAACGTATGCAGAACAGAGAAAGATATTTTGGCCCACACCTGCTTCATTTGAGGACAAGCTCTATGGAGATATCAACAAGCTCAAGTTGACCGCAGCTTACTTTAACTACATACAGGTTGACATTTAAAGGTGCATGAAGACCCAGAGGCATGAAATGAAATATTGCTTGGATAGCAAATCCATTATGTGGAAAGTCCAAATCGAAAGCTCGCTGTGTGGGCTTCATAAAAGGTGGAAAAGTGTCCTAGTGGCACGAAATGGAATATTGCTTGATAGCAAATCCATTACGTGGAAAGTCCGAATCAAAAGCCCATTGTATGGGCTTCATAAAAGGTGGAAAAGTGTCCTAGTGGCATGAAATGGAATATTGCTTGGATAGCAAATCCATTACGTGGAAAGTCCGAATCGAAAGCTCACTGTGTGGATGTCATCTGCAGACTGCATACTTCTGGTTTCCGGAAGAACAGCCTATGGTGAACGGAAGGCCCAATATACGGAAGTGAGGCTAAGCAGCCATGTGCAGGACGTGACGATTCCTTGGGTGAGCCCAGTACCAGAGCGCTATGTATCGGCTCTGCAAGTATGGAAGCCTCCTTGGATGGCGGGGAATGCCCATGGTCTGCCCCTGCCTTCCCTTGAGGGCTGACCAGGATCTTTGGCTGTTCTATATGGACCAGCTGGGATGGGGGATAACACCACAACAGTGAGAGTCAAACGTCCTAAGAAACCCCCGGGAAGGTTAACCCGGTCAACAAATGCCCGCAGAAGTCGGATGTGTCGGCCTAACGGCGCAAGAACGCAGCTCTGCTGTAAACAGGCACAACGCAATCACATCCGAAAAAAAACTCCGGATGAACGAAGAAGAAGAAGATATCATCACACAACAAATCAGAAGTCAAGATCGAAAATATATGCACCAATATTAAAGAACACGTATCAGTCGATACTAAAAGAGCACTCTACAACATAATCTTTCTGCCAACTCTATGCTACAAATGTCAAAACTGGACAATGACAGAAAACGAGCAAAGAAAAATTACACCAAAGGAAATGAAATTCCTGAGAAGAATACACAACGTATCAAGATGAGAGAAAATAAGAAATTATGAAATCAGGACTAAAATGGGGTATATTAACAGGTTACTAACTGATAGAATACCACAACAAGCAATAATAATATACAGATTAATTGGAACCATAAGAAGAGGCCGTCGCCATGTAACCGATAGACAGAGGGAATAGCAAAATCCATGCGAATCTCGATAAATGAAGCCCATAAACGGGCAGTCTCCCGCTGTTTATACTTCACCTCGACACCGCAAGGCTACAAGATGAGATTATGTTGATGGGATGGTAGAAAGAGAAAGACAAACAAGAAGTAAGGTACCCAGTGGTTTGGTAAGAATTATTATGCATATGTAACATAATGTGTTGCTCTAGTTCTGTGCCATTTTTCATCTGTCCTCAGTTGACAGTAACCGTTGAACTTCACCCTGATCTGAAGGTCGTACCCTCTGCCCCACCTCTTGGAGTGTCACTTCCGCCACACAAGTGCGTTCCACTTCCGAGGTCACCGAAAGCCGGGGTCAAGATCTGCACGCACCCGCTGCAGAATGACCAGGCCATCAGTAAAGCTTTAATGGTTGGTAAAGGGCCGAACCATTCAGGGGTGGGAGAGAGAGAGAGAGAGAGAGAGAGAGAGAGAGAGAGAGAGAGAGAGAGAGAGAGAGAGAGAGAGAGAGAGAGAGAGAGAGAGAGAGAGAGAGAGAGAGAGAGAGAGAAGGCAAGGAATGAATCACCCAAAATAATAAAAAAAAAACGAGAAGTAGATTGTGAGCTTTACTAGAACACAAATACAAGAAACAAAATGTAAAATGGACGTTGCGGCTAAAGCCTTCGTCAGTATAGAACGAACAAACACAAACAAGAACACAACTACGCGAAAAACACTGCATGAAAATACAAAGGTTACTTATCTGAACCCCTGTTTGGTTGAATAGTCAAGCGCTTAACGCGTGTGATGTGGATGAAATGAACCGGATGTGTGGTTCAAGCGGGTCAATTGACTAAAGGTCAATAATGCAAGAAGCCCAGGGATTGGCTTAGTGTCATAACACTCCTTGGGGTGAGGGGAACCTGCTATCACACTTTAACAACGGGATGTCTTTAGCCCTGGGACATAGGTGGCCTCAGTCCACAAAACCCCTTCAGCCCTTAGATCACTATCCCCCTCACTCTCAACCAAGGGACATTACCCCTTTCAAACCTCGTCCTGAACTCATGACACAACTCTGGTATCTAACTATGATAACAATAAGGTGTATTATACAAGATGAATGAGGATGATGATGATAACTCCAAGATAGGCCTCGCAGTATCTATGAGAGATAAGACGTGGCAAGGTTCGAGCAGCCTCACGAATGTGGTGTCATCACAGTCAGGAGCTCTAGTATCACACTATGTGGTAAGTCGGACACGCTCATCGAATATATCATGCCTCCGGCCAGGTATCGGCTTCTCCCCTTGGACAGGATAGCTGGCGTGTCGAACCACTAAGACTTGAGACCTCTGGTTGATGACGTCACTGAAGTCTGGACCACACTAGGGTAGGCACACTTACTGTCTCTCGTGTGGCGATGAAACTAAGACACTTCTCTGGGAAAAGTCCGGAAGTATCTAGAGCACTGCTGGTCTAGCGAGAGGTGGATCTCTCACTCAATGGTATAGGCATTCACAAATGTCCATGCGACCAGCATCGGTCAGCAGACTAGTAGCGAGGGTATCCCGACGCAGCTTCATCTCTCGCTGAAGAGTGGCACTGTAGAAAAGTCAAAAGCAGATAACAGTTCTTTCCTAATATCAATAGCCACAGGGAACCAGGCACTTGGTAGCGAAGACATCATAGCTAGCTGGCAGGATGGTATTCAGTCAAGGTCACAGCTGGGACAATAACAACATCGAGATACTTGCCCAGGTGATATCAAGAACAAGTCAATAAGTTGCTGTCAGGCAAACAATCTGGTATATCTGACGTGGAGTGGGCGGTGAGTTAGCTGGGCCCCATACTGAGATGAAACTCTTGTAGATACCTCTTGCTGTGGTAGTGGGCTCACAGGCTGCTAACACCGGTACTCGCTCATAGTCCGTAGCACTGGACTCGTCCCCAGATCTTCGCTCTGCTCTCATCAAGGTAGAACCTGTGGAGGATACCACTCAGTGAGAGCAACATGAATCAGACTTATCAACAACGGATACAATTATCTCCCGTGTACTCAGACAGGTGGACCTTTCCCATAAGGGCCTCACTCCATCATTGGCTGCTCGCAGAAGTTGAGGACAAATAGGCCTATGACCAAAGCGGCAGCTGTTCCCCAGTAGCCTCTTTCCCAGATGAACGGAGGGCTGGGCCAAGGTAGGTGTCTGAGAGCTGATCCTATGCTGAAAAACTGCTATATAACATATATGGTTAGTGAGTTAGTTGTACTTCATAGACAGAAGGGCCCTGAAGGAGGGCCTATGGCAGTACTCTCACCCCCTTCCTGTTATACGCCAGATCTGATGTCGTACCGTACCGTGGGTACAAACCCCTAAATCCAACCAAATATACCGGATGATTCCCCTGTAGCAGAAATCCACACCCCGTTCCCCCTCCCTGGTTCCAGGTTGGGGCATTTAGAACGGTGTCATGTTCAATATGAACAATTCTGTCGCAGCGGTCACTTTCCCCATTGTCCCCCTCTCAGGAAGCCACTATATATTAAGCTGGTCTTCCGTCGAGATAAATTACAAGACAGATGTGAGGAAAGCCAAGAAGAAAGCCAGTGGTCGCCCCACCACGTGACAGAAGTTCGACTCCCGATACGACCTTGAAACCACTTCGGAGGTTTCGGCCGACCTGTGCATTCGCTTCGTTACACTCGCCCGAGTTCATCGATATATCACTCGATATATCCGAAGCGACTCCTTAATCTACTTCCGGTAGCACTGCGGGTAACGGTTCGGCCACGCTGGCCATGCCGACGCTCGAGGTTATGAAGTTGGCCATGTGTGAACTCAAATTACTAGGTCTCGCTTCCCTGAACCTGATTTTCTCCAGTCTACAGTGGCTGTAAATAAGCCGCGCGCTGTTAACCTACGAAATATCTTAGCAGTACAAGGCTAGTAAACACGCGTTTGCCACAGGCGTAAATTACAGTCGTAAAGCACAAGCCTACAAATGTTCACACGTGACCTCCTCCTCGCGACGGTCAGTACACGCGTCAGCGAAATCTCACAATTCAAATCACCGACACCGCACTAGTTAAGAAAAAAGGTTGTACACATACCTTCACACACACAGCACGACAGTGGATATGAGAAGCGTTGTCACTACAACTGGACATGATGTCAAAGGTCTTAAACCCTCATCAAGACACGGCGTCCCGCTCTCTATCAAGTAGCATTATGCCAAAATGTCGCCTGCCGGCCAGCAACCTTGGTTCCCAACTGAACATTTGTCCCTGGACGATCGACTGCGGCTGCGTCAGACATGCGCAGTCCGTAGTGTCGGAACCCCGGTTCCGCTACCCAAGTTCGGGAATCTTCTTCAAGGGCGAGCAACGGCTCTGGTGGTGCTCGGTCATTTTAATGGTTCTTTCCCTTTGACCGGTACATCATCACCCGGCTGCCCGATGTCCCTACGGAAATGTCACCAGACGGAAAAATCTCGAGGCGAACCGAATGATTTCTGTGACACTTAGCCACCCGAAGGGAGGGATGGGGAGACGCCCATGTGAGCGAACGGTAAAATGGGGATTAGCGGTTGACTATAGCCCGCTCCGTGGCGAAGGTGTCACGGACGTAGTTCGCAATTTCGCATACCGCGCTCAAAACACAGCTGCGGGCTATTTAAATGCAGACCGCCCTGAGTTGCTTTGCATAAAATGGTATGAGTGTCGTCGCTCAGAAAGCAATGACAAGCCACTGAACGCAAATTTGCCAAGGAATTACATGCAGCAAAAGTAATGCTGGGCATGATTGCGACGTCCTGTAAAGGATATGCTACCATCTTTGTCTAGTAGAATATACAACTGAGGGCTGAAATAAAACAAAAGGGGGGGGGGGGTCGGTTGTTCGAAAGTTAAATGAAACTATGTTGGACACTTAGGCCAATACCAAACCGGGACAATGAAAGATAAAGGGAAACAAAAATACAACATCATAAATGTGATTCCTGAGAAGAATACTCAATATGTCAAGAAAAGAAATAAACAGAAATGAAGAAATCAGCCTCCAAAGTGGTGGTTATAACAGCGCTAGATTTATATTAAAAGGCAGCAAGTAAAATGGTTTAGCCATGTAAGTAGGTTACCAACAAACAGCATACCACAACAAGCAATGATGTACAGACCAGAGGGAAGCAGTGGAAGAGGCCGACCACGTAAACTATTGACGCAGGGGTTAACAGAGTCCATGGGAATATCGTTACATGAAGCCCATAAGCGGGCACTCTCTTGCTGTTTATACTTCACCTCGACACAGCAAGGTACAAGAGGAACAAGATGAGATGATGATGAGATGGGATGGGGTGAGTTGAGATGAGATGGGATGGGGTGAGATGAGATGAGATGAGGTGAGATGATGATGAGATGGGATGGGGTGAATTGAGATGAGATGAGATGAGGTGAGTTGAGATGAGAGGGTATGGGGTGAGATGATGATGAGATGGGATTGGATGAGATGATGATATGGGATGGGGTGAGATGATGATGAGATGAGATGGGGTGAGTTGAGATGAGATGATGATGAGATGGGATGGGGTGAGTTGAGATGAGATGGGATGGTGTGAGATGAGATGAGATGGAATGGGGTGAGATTATGTTGAGATGGGATGGGGTGAGTTGAGATGAGATGAGATGGGGTGAGATGAGATGAGATGGGGTGAGATGAGATGAGATGAGATGGGGTGAGATGAGATGAGATGAGATGGGGTGAGATGAGATGAGATGGGATGAGGTGAGACGATGATGAGATGGGAGGGAGTGAGTTGAGATGAGATGAGTTTGGGGTAAGATGAGATGAGATGGGGTGAGATGAAATGAGATGGGGTGAGATGATAATGAGATGTGATGGGGTGAGTTAAGATGAGATGAGATGGGGTGAGACGATGATGAGATGAGATGAGATGATGATGAGATGGGATGGGGGGGGGGAGTTGAGATGAGATGAGTAAAGTAAAGTTGCCTTTTACACTCTTAAGGTGCATTGCCGGTGCTGTGGAAAAGGGGTTACGAACGCAATTCGTAATCCCGCATACCGCGTTCGAAACACAGCTGTGGGCGATTTGGCAGCAGACCGCCTTGTGTTGGTTTCCATACAATGGTATGAGTGCTGATCGTTAAGTATTGCATGTCTTTTATTCACAGAAGGAAGGGCTGTGAATTGCTTTAATTAACAAATTAATTTCACGAACTTTTAACCAGGCAAACAGACTTTGGGAGTCGGAGCTAGTTCTACAGATGCACAAGGTTTTACAGGTATGTGGTATCTGCTTCTTCTTCCTTCTTCTTCTTTTGCCCTGCGGACTCTTGTGGGGTATAGACCCACAACCACACAAGTCAAGCCTTCTGTAGACCTGTTTATGGTTGTTTGGTGGTTCGCTTATTTTTTTCTAGAGTGTACGAGAAGTAGTCATGGATCAACTCTCCTTTGTCCCCGTGTGTAAGTGCTTGTCAGAGACCCCAGAATACGACCCCGGCAAGACTAGAGGGTGTCATGGTAAGGGGCCTTGCGTGGATCGTTGACCTGGAACGATACATGGCACGTGATACCCGTAGACCTGACTTTCACTGGGAGAATGCTTAACGGTGTCCTTTCATCGGCTACTAACCTCGCCTAATGGGCAAAGGCCGACGAAGCAGCGATCCCACTCTATCGAGAGAAGCAAACTCTTGAACAGCATGTAAGATATCCCTCAGACGATGCAGATTCACATGAAACCAAGACCGGCTGCTCACCGAGTTGGTAACCAAAGTGGATGCAGCAAGACTGCATACAAACAAGAAATCCAAAGCTAGGGCCCAGCCGATGTACTTCCCCAAGCTGGACAGAGAGCAGAGGGTAAAGTTAACTAGCCTGTGAATTTGCCATCTATCTTTGATTATCGCAAGGACAAGAAGTTGGCGATAGGCCTAAAAAACCATTTAAGGTTTTAAAAAAATGTAAAGTAGCGAACCCTTTTCTACATTTTGAGGTGTATGCGTATGTGTGGCTAGGTCAGTATTGTCGTAAACCAATCGGCGCTCAGTGGGACACATTGTCGACAGCACCGCGATGGCCTATACTTCCCTGCTCAGTCCCTGGTGCCATCTCTTATGTCCACCTAGAACTATAGTCAATTAAAATGATTCATCTCGATTCGATTTAGAACACGTGACTTCCAGGCCGGCGGGCAAACACGCTAGCCACTGCACCATCACGGCCTAGGGAAAGTCGCTTAAAAGTCGACAGGGTCGACTTCATTGCACCGCGTTTTTATCCCATATGACTCAGTCTCTTTCCGCAGCGAACTGTCGAAAGCGTCGCACAAAGCACGAACTCCGTAGCTCCCGCAACGATCCCCTGGAGTCTCCGAGAAAATTGTGAACCGAATGATGATGTTCGGAAACGAACCCACGACCTTCGGAGCGTGAAATATGTGGCTTGACTATTTTGGCAAGGAGACCTTCGGCAGAACTATGAAAATAAGACAACAGATACAAGGCAGTCATGCCCGACGCGGGCCAGATCTCAAAGGGTAAAGCAGTTACAGAGGCCGAAACAAATGTAGAATGGGGACTGCTTCTGGCGATCAGAAATTACGTATTGTGCTTGCTCCACTATGGATTATCTACAATATGGTTTACTGAATTTCTTACTTGTATTTTTCAGACATTGTTTGTTGTAGTTTCCTTGTGTATCTTGCAGTTTCTTTATTTTCTTTTTCTTTGTCTTTTTTCTAAATATTCTTATTTAGTTTCTTATAGTGTCCTTAATTCGACGATGACATGAAAACAATTTGCTATATATATTCATTAAATTATTTACGATAGTCACTGCTATGGTCTAATGCAGTTTTGGGGAAGCTGGAAAGTACCAGTAAAGTAATCATTATAACAGATGTTGAAAATATCCACCACGGGCTTCATGACATGACTGTACACGTCCCTTCATATTGCCAAATACCTTCTGCAACGTGTCTGTTGTTATGTTTTGAATGGTAATTATGATTGCTTCTTTCAGGTCCTCAATTGTATGTACATTATTTTTGTAAACATTTCGTTTAAAGACACCCCATAGAATTACTGCTGCAGACGACAGTCATTCGCTGCATATTGCTTTACGATGAACTGTGGAGCACATTTTTAAAGACGTCATTAAATTTGGTCTACATACAAAGTGTAGTGAGACTTTACAGAAGGCCTTATTTACTTAGTGCTTTTTGCTTCTTGCAAAGTCTTTATTTAATGTCTTATTTCTATTCGTCTATAATTCTTCTTTCTTGTATTTTCTTTATCTTGTTTGTTGTATTTTCATTCCTATATCCTCATGATTTTGAATGTTTTGTTTTCAAGATTATATACCTGATATATTCCCGATCTTACTTTTTGATGGACAGAAAAACGAATGAGACATTTCTAATAAAACAAATGAACGTTATACTGAATATTAGACCTCAACAGTCACGATTTTCTGATAAATTATGAGGAGAAATAAACACAAAATCTTCATGACAACTGGCAAGATTGATGTCACTGGAGAAAGGGGAAGGTAAAGAGGGAAAACACCAGATGCCTCGGACATATGACATACCCGAGACGACACAGTGCTGATCCAAGACTGGTATTCGTGTGAGATGGTGAAATTCCACCGACCACGCTTATCGGCATGGCACATCATGATGATAAGCGACAACAGGGATGTTGGATGAGATAGAAGACAGGAGAAAAAGCTGAGAGAAGACCTTCAGTAGCTGGAGACCGTCACTTGGAGGAGGATCAGTACTGGAAATGATTGACACGCGCGAGCACGGAGGCTGTGGAGAAGCGTAATTACAAATATCACGTAAAAGGAACTTTTAAAACATTTCTGGTATTTTTGTACTTTAATTATTCATTTCTCTTGATCCTTTTCTTTCGTATTTTCCTGAAATTATATTTTTTTGCCCCTCCAAGAGATCTTAATTGTTCTATTTTTCTTTCTGTCCTCTTTGGTTCTTGTATTTTCTTGATTTTTTTTCTCTTATTTTCCTGATTCATTTTTGTGACATTATCTCTGGCATTTTCCAGATATTATTTCTTTTATTTATTCGGACATATTTGTTATGTTTTCTGCTAGTATATCTTCTATTTTCTCGATCGTATATTTTCTACTTTAGCGATCCCATTTCTTATATTCTCCTGATTGTACAACGTCTATTTTCCTGATCGTATATCTTCTGTTTTTCAGATGGTATAACTTCTATTATCCTGATCTTATATCTTCTATTTTTTTCAGACAGTGTATCTTCTGTTTTCATGATCGTATATCTTTCTTTTGAATGATCGTAAGTTTTATAATTCTCCTCTCTTCTACAATCCGGCTGGCATATTTTCTAACCTCCCCCCCCCCCCCTTTTTTTTTCTGATCGCGTATCTTCTATTTTACGATTGTATATCTTCTGTTTTACGATTATATATCTTCTGTTTTCCCGATAGGATATCTTTTATTTTTTTCTTATCATATATCTAATAATTTCTGATAGTATCGCTAATTTGTTTTTCACTGTTCGATTATCTTTTATTTTCCCGATGGCATTTCCTTTTTCCTCCGATCGCATATCTTCTTTTCTTTCCGATCGCATATCATCTATTTTCTTCTATCGTATATCTTTTATTTTCCTTATCTTATTTCTTCTATTTTCATGATCGTATATATATTTTTTCTATACCGTATTTCTTCTACTTCTTCTTCTTCTTTTGTTTTTTAACTGATAGCTAGCATATCTCCTATTTTTCTTATTGTATTTCTTCTATTGTTCTGAAAGTATATGTTCTATTTTTTGTTAATGTATTTATTTTTCTATTTTCAGGATCATAGATTTTCTATTTTTTCGATCATATATTTTCTATTTTCCCTATTGATTATCTTCTATTGTTCCAATCGTATATCTTTCTATTTTCTTTATAGATTTCTTTTCATCCCTGATCGTGTAGCTTCTATGTTTTTTTAAATTGGAGTATATATCTTTCACTGACCTTATCGCATATCTTATATTTTCCCGATCTATATCTGTTCTTTTCCCGCCCAATGGTATAGCTTCTTTCTTCCGTGAATCGTTTATCTTCTATTCTTTCAAATCGTATGTCTTCCATTTTCCCGACTGTATATCTTCTATTTTCGTTATTGTACAACTTATATTTTCCCCAGCGTATATCTCGTATATTCCCGATCGTATATCTTATATTTTCCCGACCATATTCCCTATATTTCCCACACGTATTTTCTAAATTTCCCAACAGCGTGATAGTC
This sequence comes from Cepaea nemoralis, assembly GCA_014155875.1. Taxonomy (NCBI): domain Eukaryota; kingdom Metazoa; phylum Mollusca; class Gastropoda; order Stylommatophora; family Helicidae; genus Cepaea; species Cepaea nemoralis. Next base: position 354,287 of record JACEFZ010005130.1, read on the forward strand.
GGATGACACTACTGGACATCGGCTGCAACATAGGCGTGTACACAATTTGGGCGGCGGCGCTGGGGAACCGTGTGGTGGCTCTGGACATGATCGCCATCAACCTCCATCTGCTACAGATGTCCTTGTACCTCAACCGCCTCAGTAAAAAGGTCACGCTTATCAACAATGCAGTTTACCGGGATCACAGAACACTGGGAACTTTGTTTTTTGTGTAAGAGCAGTGTTGTTTTGGTAAATCTTTATTGGCTTGTTGTATTCACCTTTGCTTGAAATAACGAAGACTGTATTATGGAAACGTTTTCTGTCGGAATTGACTGATTCAGTGCCGAAGGATAATATATCGCAACATGGTTGCCAGCATTTTTAAGCTGCTGTTGATGTACTAGGAAAGATTACGCTCAGTAGTTTGTTATTGATTTCTGAGCGACCGGCTCACATACCACTAAGTTACCAACGCGGCGAGAACCGCTACCGATTCTCGCACAGGTTACGTTACTCACGAGAATATACGGGATTACGGAGAAAGACTTTAACCCATAGGCCAGGCTTCAGTGCCATACAGTTGTGTTAATTCAATCTATATTACTTATTAACTCTTAATTGACGGGATAAGTTGTGATTAGAAGAATGAGAAAAATTTCATGGACAACCAAAATGAGCAGTCTGGACATGTTGGGGGAAGGTTAAGTCACAAAGACAACATATCACAAACATCAGAAAGAGGCAGTCTTCATTTACTTGCCACATAATCAGAAGACAACCAATGGAGCATGTTATAACAACCGGAAAGGTCATCACTCATCACGGCCAGCCCACAAGTTTCTCTATCTGTCGTCATGGCGTCTGTCCCATCATGCACCCTCCTGCCCCAGGTGTCTGCAATGTCCGGTGTCCATCTCCGTGCTGGCCGCTTCTACCAGGGACCACATCCCCCATCACTGGTCTCTCCCAACCACTGTGACATCTAATATCCATCATGCCGATAAGCGTGGGCAGTCATGATTCACCATTTCACGCGATCACCAGAGTCGTGTATCAGCTCAGTGTTCTTGTCTCGACCATGCCACGTGGCCAAGTCATCCAGGTATTTACTTCTCTGTCTTCCCCATGATCTCTTTCCCTCGATCTTGCCAAGTTGTCACCAAATTCTCTAATGTATTTCTTATCATAACATTTCCAAAAAATCTTGACAGTCTACATCTAATTTCTCTAATCAGTGTACGATTTTTATTTGTTTCTTGAAGGACTTGTTCATTGGTTTTTCTGTATGTCCATTGTATTCTTTGCATTCTTATCAGAAACCACAGTTCCACAGCCATCAGACGTTGTTCAGCTTGACGGCTCATTGTCCATGCTTGACATCCATACAAAAGTACAGGTTCTATATAGCACCTCAACACTCTGTTTGTCGTTTCAATTCACATCTTTTTATTGGTCAGTATGTTTTTCATCTTGCTAAAGGCTACTTTTGCCATGACGATTCTTGTTCTAATCTCTCCAAGGCATCTCCCATCAGATGCTATAACAGTTCCGAGATAACTGTACCGATTCACTTGTTGAAAAATATTCCAATTTACCTTGTATATTACATTGTGGTATTTCGTTCTTCCTAGTGACGACCATAATCTGTGTCTTCTTACAATTTAATTCTAACCCCAGTTGTTCACAGTGTGCAACAACCGCATCTACTAATTGTTGCAGATCCTGCGCATTGTCTGCAATCAATACAGTATCATCTGCATATCTAATGTTATTGATGTTTCGTCCTCCGATGATGATTCCATTTATATCCTTCTACATTTCTGAAAATATGTTCGCTACATAGGGAGAAAAGATCGGGAGACATTACACATCCCTGTCTCACACTTCTTTTAATAGGCTGATATTGTCCCACTCCATTAACAATCTTTATGGCAGCTTGTTGTTTCCAATATATGTTTATTATAAGTCTAATGTCTTTCCCATCAATTTGTAGATCTGCAAACATCTCTATCATGTTGACATGTCTTACTCTATCTAAAGCCTTTGTGTAATCAATAAAGCAAAGATGTATATCTTTGTTCACTTCTAGAGAACGTTCAATTACTGTTCGCAGCATATACAAGGGGCTTCTCATAAGTCTTTAGCCTGACCATGAAGGAGTAGACGGAGAAAATTGAAATTTGGCACATGTATAGCTCATTCAATTTATAATGGATATATGAATTATGAATTTCCCATCTCAAATGGATTTTCCCGGCTATGGTGTTGGCACAACACACCCTATTGACCAGATCTGCACATCCAACGGTTTGTCAGAACAATGGAGAAATCAGACGCCAGGACTGTGTTAAAATTCTTGATGTTACAAGGTAAAACACCTACAGAAATACACAGGGAGATGGGGCCAGTGTTTGAGGAAGTCTGTCCTTCGTATGCTTCTGTAAAAAATTGGTGTTTGCAGTTTAAGTGTGGCCGTTCCCAAGTTGCAGATCTGCCAAGACCAGGAAGACCGAGCTCAGAGTGCAATGACGCAAATGCTGCAAAAGTGAAGAAAATCATAGACCAGGATAGGAAACTGACAATTGCAGAGATATCGCGTTCAGCAAAACTGAGCAAGAGTACAGTGTTTAGAATTTTACACAACAGACTGAACATGAGAAAACTGTGTGCCCCGCGCCTGCTGACATGTGAACAGAAACAAACACGGGTTGATTGCTGTGGCCAGTTGCTCAACGTGTGGCGGTCAAAAAACACGTAAAAGACCATGGGGACGGTAGATGAGACTTGGATTCACCAAATCGTAAAAAAACAGCTAAAAGGAAGTCGTCTTGACAGTGACGAAGATGTCATATTGGCTTGTGATAACTGGTTTAGTTCGAAAAATAGGTTGTTTTATTCTGAAGCTCTTTTTAAGGTCACGCAGAGATGGCAGAAATGCATAAATTCAGGTGGTGGCTACATTGAGAAGGAATAAGCACTGTGCCAAATTTCAATTTTCTCCGCCTACTCCTTCATGCTAAAGACTTAGTGAGAAGCCCCTTGTACACAGCATTTACTGTACCCTTGTCTTCTACAAACCCAAATTGTTCCTCTCCTATTTCTTTCAGGTTGTAATTTCTTCCTCACTCTTTGCATGAAAATTCGTAGCAAAATCTTCGTGATGTGACTCATTATACGATGTTGATCACATTCCAACGCTTCTGATTTCTTCGGGATTGCAAGAAATCGAAATTACATAATTCAGAAGGTATATTTCCGGTATCATATATTGCGTTCAGCAGTCTGGTGACTTGATCTACTCCATATTATTCTAAAACTTTAATCATTTCTGTTGTGATGTTATCTAAACTTGGGGTCTTGCAAGGTTTCATATTTTTAAGAATATTCCGAACGCTTAATATGGTCACAATTTAATATGTTTTAATATGTCACTTTGTTTCATTTGTAAGTGATTTAATATGTAACTGGTTTATTATCCGTCCATCCATTATATGCCATGCCGATAAGCGTGGGCGGTCATGTTTTGCCAACTCACTCTCACCAGAGTCGTGGATCAGCTCCGTGTTCCTGTATCGACCATACCACGTGGCCAAGCCATATGTAACTAGTTTAATTAATGAGTAACTGGTTTAATATGTGACTGGTATAATGTGTAACTGGTTTAATGTGTAACTGATATAATATGTAACTGATTTAATATGTAACTGGTTTACTGTGTAACTGGTTTAATATGTAACTGATTTAATATGTAACTGATTTAATATGTGACTGGTTTAATATGTAACTGATTTAATATGTAACTGATTTAATATGTAACTGGTTTAATATGTAACTGATTTAATATGTAACTGGTTTAATATGTAACTGATTTAATATGTAACTGATTTAATATGTAACTGGTTTAATATGTAACTGATTTAATATGTAACTGGTTTAATATGTAACTGGTTTAATGTGTAACTGATTTAATATGTAACTGGTTTAATATGTAATTGATTTAATATGTAACTGGCTAATATGTAACTGGTTTAATGTGTAACTGATTTAATATGTAACTGGTTTAATATGTAACTGGTTTAATACGTAACTGTTTAATATGTGTCTCGAAGTGCCTGTCCCCTAAATCCCACGGGACCGTACACTTAAAGCAACTCAAATTGAACTCGTCAAGAATAGATCAGAACAAGAAAACATGTTCTATCTTACCAACAGATCATGAACATATGGCAGACTCAAATCGAGGAAGCGAAAGACGTACGTTTATTCCGCCGCAGGACAAAGTATATGCTCTTGTAGAAACGTGAGCTGATCCCTATACGCAGGATCGGCGCTCACCTAAATAACATCTACCTACGAGCTCTAAGTCCAGCTCGCTGCCCTTGAGGCCTAATTATCCAAATCCTCAGTTCAACTGATTAAATAAAAGTCTAGGTATCCGCACCCGGTCTTTCCACTGTGTTGTCTTCAATACATTCCTCTCCGGACTCCCAGCTGCTTCATCACGAAATTACCGCCTCCAGGTGTCACCTTCACACGGAGCCTTTTAGAAACACATCCTTTCGAATCCACAATTCACAGCGTCCCCCGTTGCCGTCCAATGACGTTGTTTTCCTTTCCTTGGTTTCTCATATTTGTCGTCCAGTTTTGTGACTGTCTGGGAAAATCCAGTAAGGTCTCTTCTTTATACTTGGTGGCGCGTGTTCCGTTATGTAGCATAATGCCCCCTCCCAGATAAAAAAAAATATTTATAATTTTTTTCTTTATATCTGTATATCTGTACGACTACCACAACAATTTTAACCACAACTGAATAGTACTTGGTTTTACCCCCTTATCTACCCTAAAAAAAAATAAAGCTACATAACGGGCACGCCCACCGGCCAAACCCTCCGTTGGACGTCGTGTGGCTGATCATGGGCAATCAGACCAACTAATAAACATATTAGTCCCTACCTTGTCATAATAGACAAGTGTGTCCTAACTCTAGGTTTTACCATGAGTTTAGGACGAGGGTAATAATGAGGTTTTCCATGTAACCATTTTTGTTGTAGTTGACCCTTGTTGTCCTTGTTTGGTATCATACATCTTTTCCTTTTCCTGAAATTTATCTCCATGGGTAGGGTGACTTATACGCTTTCCGCCTTGAGAATCTATTGATCCTTTTCCTGTGGATATCTTAAGAATGTCGCTTGATTGTATCTATTCTTTTGCTCCTTCTGTGCCGCTTAATCCATCTACTATAATATTAATTAATCCAACAACATTGTTAATGCAAGTAAATAATTAATATCATCGAATTCAATATTTATATTAATACCAATATCATATTAATATCAATCTGCAATTACTTATTAATAATTTAACAATCAACTAATGAATAACTATTATTAACACAATCATATACCGTTCACAGTTAGTGTGACAATACAAAACAAAATACTTGGCTTAGCCATTGAATGCACAATGAATGTTCCAATCATGCGTCTCTTGTGAAGTTCTTATTCCGAGTATTGCCTTCACTCACGCTGTCAATGGAAAATCGGTAACATATGTACCTAATTGACTAAATTCTATTTGTAATAATAATCTATTAATATTTAGTTGATTCTTATAGCATTGTTCCCTCAATTCGGCGCTATCTGAATATATCTTTATCGAATTTCTTAATAACTTATGAAAGAACAGAACATTAATATATATAACTAATTTACTTATAACAAAGAACTGCCCTTCTATTCAACTATAATCGACTGAGAATGTCAGCAAGATTATTATCCTTTCCAGGAATGTGACAGATGTCAAATTCATAGTCTTGTAACAGTAATGACCATCTATGTATTCTCGAATTCTTCGGATGACCCGATTTGAAAATTTGCAAAGGTTTGTTATCCGAAAGAACCAGAAATTTCCTACCTAGTAAGTATCTAGAGAATTTCTCAATACTTTCAATTAAAGCTAGAGCGTCTAGTTCAGTAACAGCATAGTTTCTCTGAGTTTCAGATAGCTTCTTACTGAAGTAGAGAATAGGATGTAGTTTCCCTTCATGTAGTTGAAGTAATACAGCTGAAATGGCATGTAGACTAGCATCCGTTTGTAAAACAAAATCTTTTGAAATGTCAGGTAATTTCAAAATAGGATATGTACTAAATAGAGTTTTTATTTGTTGTAATAACTTCTCATGATCCTCTGTCCAAACTATCTTTGTTGGTTGACCTTTCCTTAACAGTTCCGAGAATGTTGCTGTCATATGTGCAAAATTAGGGATAAACTTTTGATAATAATTAATCAACCCTAATACACTCCTAAGCTCCTTCTTTGATGTTGGAGGTTTGATATTGAGAATCTTTGTCACAACTAATGGATCTGTTTTCCTAAATCCGTTAGAGATTCTATGACCTAGAAATTGTATCTCAGTAAACCCTATCTCAATTTTACTTGGTTTAGCTTTCAACCCATGTTCTTGTATTCTCTGGAATACTTGTTTTAGAATTTTAACATGTGTGTCAATATCACAAGTATGAATACAAATATCATCCATATACGTTGCTACGTTGGTAATTCCATGAAGTAATCTTCTCATCATTCTCATGAATGTACTTGGTGCATTTTGTAAACCAAATGGAAGATATGCCCATTCATATAAACCCAACGGCGTGCTAAAAGCTGTAATATGCTTTGAATCTTCCTCCATTGGAATTTGCCAATATCCTTTTGTAAGGTCAATTTTCGAAAATAGTTTCGAGTTTGCCATGGTTTCAATTAACTCATCGATATTTGGCATAGGTTCTGCATCTAGTAAAGTTAATTCATTAACTTTCCTATAATCAACGCATAAACGTAATGACCCATCTTTTTTCTTAACAATTACAACTGGTGAACAGTAATTTGAAATTGATTTCTTTATAATTCCAGTTTTATCTAGATCTGAAATTTCTGCTGTAACTTTTTCCAAATAATGTATTGGAATAGGATATGGTTTCACTTTAACTGGGATATTTGATAATAAAGTTATCTTATGTTTAATCAGTGATGTCTGTCCCGGTTTATCTGAAAAAATTGAACTATATTCCTTTATTGCAATAATAAGCTTTTCTCTATCTTGTACTGATAAATCTTTACTTATCTGTATCGCTTGCCAATTACTGTCGCTATTCACTATAGGTGTTGGAATTTGTTGTTGTATAGCATCTTCTTGTTGCTCATTAATTACCCAACAAGCTGTTGCTATCCTATGAGGAATTTGTTTTGTCACTTGACCTGAGTTATCCTCACGTGGAATATATGGCTTCAACATATTAATATGAAAAATTTTATGTTTGCCATTGACATCAATACGATAATCTACATCGCTAATTTTCTTAATCACCTTAAATGGACCTTGCCATGAAGTAACAAGACAATCTCGAGGATCAGGTAACAATAACCAAACCTCTTCTTCTTCTTTCAAGACTATTGTCTTGGCGTTCCTATTACCATATTGTCTGTATCTTTCTCCAGCTTTATCTAGTGCAGATTTTGCAATCTGACAAGCTGTGATAATTTTTTCTCTTAATTGTGTCACCATTTCATATGCATCTCTTTTCGGATGATCATATGTTTTCTTTGTGAGTAAGTCATTATATATTAATAATGGACCTCTTGGATTTGCTCCATATACCAATTCGAATGGAGAAAACCCTGTACTAAATTGTGGTACCTCTCGGTATGCAAATAGTACTGCTGGTAATAACATATCCCAATCTTTGGGCCTTTCCGCAGCAACTTTCGCCAGAGTTCGTTTAAGAACTCCGTTGTAGTTCTCATTCACACCATTTGTCATCGGGTGCCAAGGTGAACTAAACACCTGTGGAATCCCAAGTATCTTCATTGCCTCTTGAGTAGCCGTTGATATAAACTGACTACCTCTATCTGATAATATGCAGCTAGGAAATCCTATTCTGCTAAAAATTATCAACAATGAATCTAGAATGGATCTACTCGTGATACACTTTAAAGGAATAGCCTCTGGCCAACGAGTACACAGATCAATCATAGTTAATATGAATCTATTGCCTCGATCAGTAGTTGTATTTAGTGGACCCACAATATCTATAGCTATTTTCTGAAATGGTCGTGATGCCAAATCAGTTTTCTGAACATGTGCTTTGGGATGTTTGCCTTTTTGTGTGGTCATCTGACATAATGTACATGAACGTACATGTGTGGTAATGTCTTTGTTATATCCAGGCCAATAGAACTGCGTTAGCAATCTATTAGTGGTTTTAGCAATCTCATATGACCAGCGAATGGAGAATCATGTGCTAATTTTAATGCTTCAGTACGATATTTCGATGGAAGTACAGTCTGAAAATAACGTGATGTACCTCTATCATATCGCCTCGATAAAATATTATTGTCTAGGAAAAATTTCCAATTACCTCTTTTACCTTGTTTTGTTGGTTCATTCAGTTTCTTAAAACAAGATTTTAGAGTCGGATCCTGTTTCTGATCTTCTGGTAAATCAGTCACTAGTCTGATATTATTTTCTAATTTGTCACTGTCTTTATCCCTTTTGTCTTGAGCTCTTGTAATTGCGTTAGCTCTTGCATGATCAATCTCCCATTGCTTTGCTTCATCATGCATTACTTGTTTCGCATCTGGTATGTTACCAATCAGTAATCCGGCACAAGGATTTGGTAATACCGCTGCATTTATTGTGCCTTCGTAATATGGTGACATAATCGTAATCGTGGCAATCTTATATCTCTCTATCGTGCCACCGAATGTTCTGCACTCTACAGTCTCGCCTGTATAATCTTCTTCTTTTATGAGCTTTCGATCTACTCCGACAATCGAAGGCTCCAGAATCACGAATGCAAGTAGTGGGTTCACCATTTACCCATGCTTGATGAACTTTTAGTTTGCCATTTTGTATGCTAACGGCATTAGCTTCATGAATAGTTTCTATACATTCATTACTAATACTGTCAGTTATACCCTTATCTGACTTATTAGTCTGATCATCATACCGTTGTATGATAGCTGCGTGTGTCTCTTCTAAATCGTCTGAGTCACTACTGGAGTATATGTATGCTGTACTCGCTTCCTTCCAGGAATTTCTCATCGGACACGACCTACTAGTGTGTCCGTACGCCCTACATGAGAAACATTTAATGCTTCTTTTAAAAGAGTCATACTTACTTCTCTTCTTAGTAGTAATGTCTTTCAGATATGCGGTATAACCTGGATGTTTATCACACATTTCTAAATTTCCATGCGATAATCTACAATACTGACATCTGGTGAATTGGCCTTTCCTTGGTCTATCACCTTCTCTATTGTAAGGACTATTTCTATTGCCACCACTACTAAACTTTCTAAACTTACCGTTTCCTCTTTGGAATTTTGCACTTGCTCCTATTACTAATTCAGGTTGAGTACAGTTGGCAAACACATCTCTATGTGCATTAAAGTAAGACTCACCTTTAGCTTCCATTTCATTTAAACTCTTACATTTATTTTCCATCAGAAATACTGCCATAGGTTCTGGTATCGCAGATAACAGTCTATCTCTGATAATTAAATCTCTAATTTTTTCATAATTAGATTCTATATCAGCAGCCTTACACCACTTGTCAAAACTAGATGCCATTTCTGAAGCAAAATCAAGGAACGTTTGGTTCGATTTCGGTGTAAGTGTCTTAAACTTCGTACGTAAACCAGCCTCGTCCAATGAAAAATGTGATAGCACACGATCGCGCATGTATTTGTAATTTGTACGTAAATCTTCAGGAATTAACTCTATCACTTTTAACGGCTCTAACGCGAGGTGACGATGAAATAAAATCGGTACGTCCTTCTCCGGTACCTTGTAGTACTTTACGAGCACATCGAAATTCGTTATCCACGAACTAACAGAATCACCTTGTTGAAAATTCCTAAATAAACCTTGGTACTTTTTTACAGGATCGTTCTGTTTAGCCATCATTTTCTCTCGTTCGATTTCAGCTCCACGTTCCATCTCAAGAGTCTTGACCCTTAGGTTACCTTCAACCTCCTTGTCCTTCCAAAGTATTTCTGTAGCAAGTCGCTCTTTATCAAACGCCAATTGTTTCTCTTTCAATTGCATTTCCATAATTAACTTCTCTTTTTCCGCTGCAATCTTTTCGCGTTCCACATTTAATTCTCTCTCTCTAGCCTCCATTCGTTCGCGTTCCAAAGCCATCTCTTTTTCCTTTAATTCTCTCTCCTCCTTCTCACGTGTATGTTGAAGTTGTCTTTCTTCCTTTTCACGCGTAGCTTGTAGTTGTCTTTCCTCTTTTTCCAGTTGTCTAGCTTCCTTCTCTGCTGTAAGCTGGAGTTGTCTAGTTTCCTTCTCTGCTGTAAGCTGGAGTTGTCTAGCTTCCTTCTCTGCTGTAAGCTGGAGTTGTCTAGTTTCTTTGTCACGTTTTTGTTGTTCATTGAGCTCATGCTTTGCCCAATCTCTAAGGTCAGAACCAGTTAACCCAGTCCTTTCACCTAATTCAATGAAATGTTGTAGTGTCGACATCTTGTCCTAATGTCCTACCTGTAAAATGAGCTATCTGGGTGAAATAAATATGGTCGTAGGCAAGAGAAGAAAAGAATCGACAAAATTGTAATATTGTCTCAGATCACTATCATTCGGATAGTACCGTAAATGTTATATCACACTTGAGCAAATACAACTCAAATAAATTTGTAGTGTCAACTTGAACACCACAAAAAAAATCAATCAAATATCTCTATAATAAACTAAATAAATATACTAGAAAAATAAATATGAAGAAATATATTCAATATACAATATATATATGTAACGCAAGACAACTAACAATCATCAAAGACGAATGACGAGTGACGCGAATACATATTACTGTTTACAAACAATAACAATTTTTTTTGTATCCACATTTTTAACGGGTAACGCACATACTATACTACTATAGACAAGACAATAGTATTGTGGTGAAGCCCGCAAGATCAAAAAAAAAATGATAAATAGTGCCTTATTACAAGGATCAATGCTATAATACATCAACAATACAATTGCTACTGGCCTTTAGCGCATCTCCCGAACGTAGAGTAATATTTGAATCGCTCGAGAATTGATATAATTTGAGACTCTCAATTACGTGTTGATATGTTCCAAACTATACTGATCCGTAATCGGCAATCGATCAGTTGTATCCTGGTTGGATGAAAATATGTGAGGAGATGTGTAACGACTGTTGCTCCTGCCTTGAGATGATAGCACAATTAACTTGTACTTGTACCCTGGACTGACGTGGTCCGTCACCGACTCATAAGAACACGTAGTCGGCTGTGGTATATCGACGAAACTTGAGTTTATTTCAACCTTAGTATTGATACTTTAGGCTGAATGTGTGCTGTAGGTACTTGATTCGACCTCTGGTAAGCAAAGTCTAATGAGTGAACAGGCTGTGTGCCCGTTATCACGATCCGATGATAAACGATAGTGTAGTCTTGTTATCAATCCGTGTGACAGTGTTCGTATGTCCTGGTGTCCGTGTATTAGAGTACGTTCATAAATTCAGTTCATAAATGTGCAACGTCCAAATAACGCAACATCTTCCTTGTCAATTATGGTGGAGACGAGTGTCCGTGGTGTACGTGCTATCCATCTTGACACATGACGAAGTGTGCATATAAAATGTCGTAATATGTACTAACTCACCTATGCGCCGATAATTCAGACATGAAGTAGTGTCGGCAGTAGATATAATGAACGTATGATGTATATGTCCCACAAATGTAGGTAGTTAAATGCTTTGGCGTTCTGAACAGACAAGTCAAAACTTTCTGTAATGTTCACAGAATTAGCGAATGTCTTTCCAACAACGTAACTATAACTGTGCGTCGGCAGTACACCCCATCATGTGTGTATCAGTCCACCGATAAATCTGATAAAATTGTGACAAATATCTGAGCCTGTAATGAACTTCATAGATTCAGCAAATTGCTCAACATAATGCACCACTTTCGCGCATTTCTAATCGATCATAGATTCTTGAATACAAATTGTCAATTGTTGTGCTATAGTCTAATAGGTTACTGTGGTGTAGAATTGTGGCAGCGCAGTGTTTCTTCAGCTCTCACTGCCTACTCACATCGACATAATTTTTTCCAATGTCGACCATGGTGTCGATTGTTTCGTATATCTCTTATGTAACCACCATCTTCTTTTCTCACGTAGACTTGTAGTTGTAACCGTATATTCTTTAAATAAATAATGTTCTTAAATAAGTTACACTATTAGTAAATGTTCGTTGTTTCTAATATTTCATAGCGCTGTGGTGTGTTCAATAATGTGGAATGTTTTTTTCGCATCTGGTGCAAACTTGATATGATTAATAGATCGCACTTCTTGAACATGATTGAGCTATTATGTATTAATTGTGTACGTACTTACAGTTTTTATGATGTTTTAATTTCACCTGTTGATATTACTTTATCACACAATGCTCTTTCCCTTCATTTATTTCGGCTGTTGTTCCGGCATTTTTATGACGCGGATTTTCATGTGCTCCTTCTTTCTTTCTGTGTAGCGCGGTGTGGAATGTGCCGCTGGCGCGTAATTTCTTTTATGATCAGCTATGGAAATTGGCGGGGAATCTGTGTTGACAAACAAACAGTCCAGAGACGACCCCCATGTGTCACGAAGTGCCTGTCCTCTAAATCCCACGGGACCGTACACTTAAAGCAACTCAAATTGAACTCGTCAAGAACAGATCAGAACAACAAAACATGTTCTATCTTACCAACAGATCATGAACACATGGCAGACTCAAATCGAGCAAGCGAAAGACGTACGTTTATTCCGCCGCAGGACAAAGTATATGCTCTTGTAGAAACGTGAGCTGATCCCTATACGTAGGATCGGCGCTCACCTAAATAACATCTACCTACGAGCTCTAAGTCCAGCTCGCTGCCCTTGAGGCCTAATTATCCAAATCCTCAGTTCAACTGATTAAATAAAAGTCCCGGTCTTTCCACTGTGTTGTCTTCAATACATTCCTCTCCGGACTCCCAGCTGCTTCATCACGAAATTACCGCCTCCAGGTGTCACCTTCACACGGAGCCTTCAGCGTGCGCCCTGTGACTTAAGATCCACAATTATCACTTCTTCAGCGTGATTATATTTTACCATGCCATTAGCCGCTACTCGGGCTATGGCAACGGATATGAAAACTAACTTCGAAAATATGTTCCGTCATGTTAAATGATAAAAAAAAAGTAAAAGTATACAAATAAAATATTAATAATCTTTAAACTTTAACTTTAGTAGTTCAAATTGCACGTTTTCTTCTTCTTCTTCTTCTTCTTCTTCTTCTTCTTCTTCTTCTTCTTCTTCTTCTTCTTCTTCTTCTTCTTCTTCTTCTTCTTCTTCTTCTTCTTCTTCTTCTTCTTCTTCTTCTTCTTCTTCTTCTTCTTCTTCTTCTTCTTCTTCTTCTTCTTCTTCTTCTTCTTCTTCTTCTTCTTCTTCTTCTTCTTCTTCTTCTTCTTCTTCTTCTTCTTCTTCTTCTTCTTCTTCTTCTTCTTCTTCTTCTTCTTCTTCTTCTTCTTCTTCTTCTTCTTCTTCTTCTTCTTCTTCTTCTTCTTCTTCTTCTTCTTCTTCTTCTTCTTCTTCTTCTTCTTCTTCTTCTTCTTCTTCTTCTTCTTCTTCTTCTTCTTCTTCTTCTTCTTCTTCTTCTTCTTCTTCTTCTTCTTCTTCTTCTTCTTCTTCTTTCTCAATTCACCCCAGTCAAGTGTGGGGGAAGATGTAAAGATCTTTTATGCGCTCTTTCTAATGCTCTTTGTAAGTTGGTTATTAATTTCTCTAAGGTTGTTCTTGATACCATCACTCCCTTTTAAAAGTGGTTATCCGTTGCTCTGTATCCATATTTCTTCAATGTGATTCTTTGTGGTAGATAGTACCATGACATTCTTGTGACATGGTCAAGCCATTTAACCTGTTGTTCTTTAATGACGTACATGCTGGGTTCAGACCTAGTCGTCTTCTAATTTCCTCATTCCTAATTCTATCTCGCACGGGGCTACTCCTGCAGCTCTTCTAAAGTATCGCATCTCTGTTGTTGTGATGTTGCACTCATTAGTTGCAGTAAGTGTCCATGTTTGACACTGGTAGCATAACGTCGACCGAAAAATTGATGTAAAAGCTAGTTGCATTTCATTTACAGGACGTTGCAGTCAACTACAGCATTTTTTGTTTTTGTGATCTCTTGACAAATTTACGTTTAGTAGTTTACCATTGCTTTCTGAACGACCGACAACCATACCATTTCATAAAAAACCAACGAAAGGCGGTCTGCTGCCAAATCGCCGACAGCTGTGGTTTGAAAAAATAGTACCTATGAGATTTGTTTAAGTATTTACAGGCATCTTTCTATGCGTCTGAAGTGGCGTTAGTTGTCCCAGTACTTAATCACAATCACCAGATCAGCTCTGTGTTCTTGTCCCGACCCTACTAAGCGGTCAAGTCTTCCATATATTTACTTCTCTACCTTCCCCTTGTTCTGTTCCCTTCAGTCTTGCCAGTTGTCACCAAGTTATCCAGTTTATTAGTTCTCATAACGTGCCCAAAAGAATTGACTATCTACGTCTAATTTCTCTAATCAGTTTGCGATTTTCATTTGCCTCTTGTAGGACTTCCTCGATGGTTTTTCTGTCTGTCCATGGTATTCTTTGCGTTTTTCTCAGAAGCCCAGCTTATGATGCTATTGTGTTTTTTTTTCAGTTTGTCTGCTCACCGCCCACTATCTATTTATAGATAGAAACAAAGGCTACTGTCAGTGATAAGAATGGTTACTGTCGAGAAGCAATGCAAACTACCGTCATTGCAGTTGCCTAGAAAACTATAGCAGTCAAAGAGATTATGGCAGTCTACCGTCTTTACAGTTGCCTAGAAAACTATAGCAGTCAAAGAGATTATGGCAGACTACCGTCATTGCAGTTGCCTAGAAAACTATAGTAGTCAAAGAGATTATGGCAGACTACCGTCTTTACAGTTGCCTAGAAAACTATAGCAGTCAAAGAGATTATGACAGACTACCGTCATTACAGTTGCCTAGAAAACCATAACAGTCAAAGAGATTATGGCAGACTACCGTTTTTACAGTTGCCTAGAAAACTATAGCAGTCAAAGAGATTATGACAGACTACCGTCATTACAGTTGCCTAGAAAACCATAAAGTCAAAGAGATTATGGCAGACTACCGTTTTTACAGTTGCCTAGAAAACTATAGCAGTCAAAGAGATTATGACAGACTACCGTCATTACAGTTGCCTAGAAAACCATAACAGTCAAAGAGATTATGGCAGACTACCGTTTTTACAGTTGCCTAGAAAACTATAGCAGTCAAAGAGATCATTTCAGACTACCGTTTTTACAGTTGCCTAGAAAACTATAGCAGTCAAAGAGATTATGGCAGACTACCGACATTACAGTTGCCTAGAAAACTATAGCAGTCAAAGAGATTATGGCAGACTACCGACATTACAGTTGCCTAGAAAACTATTGCAGTCAAAGAGATTATGCTGAGGATTTGTTCTGCCTATATTAGTGTTTTTTAATCTTTGCGCTTTCTCAGTGCTTGTGTCCTCCGCATCTTCTCCATCTTCCATATAGAGTGTGATTTCAACCCCCCCCCTCCCTGTGACTCTAAATGCTTGATTTTGCACCTTGTAATGAGGTATTTGATGCTTGACACCACGGAGTTGACCCTTTCCCAGGTGTTCTGTTGATAAACTTCGCAAAGCTACTGTCTCGCTGGCTCCTCTTAGTTTTCTCAGGATGACCAGCTTACTTCTAGCCTTTGTTAATGCGTCGTTGCTGCGCTCTCTCATTCTGTCATCATATTTTACTCTAAGGGATCTTTATCTTCGTATAGGTGTATCCCGCCGGTCTCCCTGGCCGAGGAATAAGCAGCTTTCTCCGTAACCCCGAATACTCTCGTGGTTGACTTGAGCGCACGAGAATTGGAAGCGGTTCGAGTCGCGCCAGTGACTTATGAGAGTATGGAGCCGGTCGCTCAGAAAGCAATGGCAAACTACTGAGCGTAATATTGCCAAGAGATCAACAGTCAGCTGAAAGATGCTGATGTTGACAGTGATGTCCTGTAAAGGATATGCAAAACATTTATTTATAGGTGTATCCCATGCATACGGATTATGCCTACCCTTTGCTTAGGAGAGAGGGTAAATAGAGTGGTGCTGCACTTGTCAGTGTTTATGCTTATACATGCCACATAACGGCACACGCGCCACCAAATATAAAGAAGAGACCTTACTGGATTTTCCCAGACAGTCACAAAACTGGATGACAAATATGAGAAACCATGGGAATAAAAACAACGTCATTGAACGGCAACGGGGGACGCTGTGAATTCGTGGATTCGAAAGGATGTGTTTATAAAAGGCTCCGTGTGAAGGTGACACCTGGAGGCGGTGATTTCGTGATGAGGCAGCTGGGAGTCCGGAGAGGAATTTGTTGAAGACAACACAACGGTAGAAAGACCGGGTGTGGATACCTAGACTTTTATTCAAGCGTTTGAACTGAGTATTTGGATGATTAGGCATCAAGGGCAGCGAGCTGGACTCGGAGCTCGTAGGTAGATATTATTTAAGTGAGCGCCGATCCTACGTATAGGGATCAGCTCACGTTTCTACAAGAGTTATATCCTTGTGTCCTGCGGCGGAATAAATGTCTTAAATCGTCTGCTCGACTTGAGTCTGCCATATGTTCATGATCCTGTTCACGTAAGATAGAACATGTTTTGTTGTTCTGATCTGTTCTTGACGAGTTCGATTTGAAATGCTTTGAGTGTCCGGTCCCGTTAGATTTAGAGGACAGGCACTTCGAGACACGTGGGGGTCGTTACCGGACTGTTTGTTTGTCAACACAGATTCCCCGCCAGTTTCCATAGCTGAACATAAAAGAAATTACGCACCAGCGGCACATTCCACACCGTGCTACACAGAAAGAAAGAAAGAGCACATGAAAAATCCGCGTCATCAAAATGACGGAACAACAGCCGAAATAACTGAAGTGAAAGATCATTATTTGATAAAGTAATAACAACGAGTGAAGTTAAAACGTCATAAAAACTGTAAGTACGTATAAAATTAATACATAAGAACTACATCATGTACAAGAAGTGCGATCTATTAATCATATCAAGTTTGCACCAGATGCGCAAAAACATACCACCTTATTGAACACTACAGCGCTATGGGAAATTATTGAACAACTATCATTAGAAAGTAACATATTTAACAACATTAGTAGTTAGTTGAAGAAAGAACTGTAACAAATACAAGTATATGTGAGAAACGAAGATAGTGGTTAGATATGAGATGTACCAAAAGATCGACACCATGGTCGATATGGAAAGTAATGATGTTAATCTAAGTAGGCAGTAAGGAACACTGCTCTGCTACAAGTTACCCACAGTAACCTAGTATTACATAACAAAGATTTTATATTCAATAATTTATGATCGATTGAAACTGCTCAAAAGTGTTACATGATGGTGAGCAATCTGCTAAACATATGAAGTTCCGTACAGTGATCAGACATTCGTCATGAATGAAATTTTTATCATGATTGTCATTGGACTGATGTATACAGGATGGAGTATGCTACCGAGTCGCAGTTATAGTATACTCTATTGTAAAGACATTTGTTGATACCGTGAACAGTACAGAAATTTTTGGCTTGTCGATCCAGAACGCCAAAGCATTTTAGCCATTTACATTTGTAGGACATTTGTACGTTCAATATCGCTACTTGCCGACACTAGTTCATGGCTGAATTATCGGCACACTAACTGACTTAGTGAATATTATGACATTTATACGCATACTTCGTCATATGTCAGGATGGATAGCGCATACTCCACAGACACCCTCCTCTACCATTATTGACAAGGAAGATGTCACGTTACTTGGACATTGCATATATTTGAACAGATTTACAGCTGGACTTACGTCAACACTCTGACGCCAGGACATACCAACACGGTCACTCGGATTGAGAACAGTACTACACTATCGTTTTCCCATCGTGACACACAGCCTGGTCACTCATTGGACTTTACTTACCGGAAGTCGAATCACGTCATTCAA
Source organism: Cepaea nemoralis (assembly GCA_014155875.1). NCBI lineage: Eukaryota > Metazoa > Mollusca > Gastropoda > Stylommatophora > Helicidae > Cepaea > Cepaea nemoralis. Next base: position 372,413 of record JACEFZ010005130.1, read on the forward strand.
CTTTATTTACTTCACTGTGGGCATCATTCACTGAAGTACCTACAGCGCACATTCAGCCTAAAGTATCAATACTAAGGCTGAAATAAACTCAACTTTCGTCGATACACCACAGCCGACTACGTGTTCTTATGAGTCGGTGACGGACCGCGTTGGTCCAGGGTGCGAGTACAAGTTAATTGTACTATCGTCTCAAGACAGGAGCAACAATCATTACACAGCTTCTCACATATTTTCATTCAACCAGGATACCACTGATCGATTGCCGATTACGGATCAGTATATTTTGGAACTTAACACGTAATTGAGAGTCTCAAATTATATCATTTCTCGAGCGATTCAAGTATTACTCTACTTTCGGGAGATGCACTAAAGGCCAGTAGCAATTGTATTGTTGATGTATTATAGCATTGATCCTAGTAATAAGGCACTATTTATCAAAAAGATTTTTGCGGGTGGTTGGTGTCATGTCAAGTCTAAGTGAATCACGTGAAAGTCTTATTGTTATTGTTCTTTTCGGAAATATGTTCTCACGTCACTCGTCAATCGTCTTTTGTGATTGTTGATTGTCTAGTGTCATATATATTATTTATATTAAGCATATTTTTCATATTATTTCTGTGGATTTACATATATTTCGTTCATTATAAGGGTATCGTAAATTCTTTTGTAGTAGTTCAACTTTACACTGCAGGTTTAATTGAGTTGATATTTGGTCAACTTTGATACTACGATACTTACTATCTGAGTTGATAGTTACTTCGTTCCTGAAAGAACATTATCGCAATTTTGTCGATTCTTTTCTTTCTTTTTCCTACCTCGCTATTTTATTTCAGCTAGATAGCTATACAGGTAGGGCGAGATGTCTACACTTCAAGAACTCATAGACTTGGGTGAGAAGACTGGTTTGACTGGTGCTGAACTTAGGAATTGGGCAAAACAGGAGTTCAGTGAACAACAAAATCGCGAGAAAGAGGAACGACAGGAACAACAAAAACGCGAGAAAGAGGAACGACAAGAACAACAAAAACGTGAGAAGCAGGAACGACAGGAACAACTAGCAGCAGAAAAAGAAGCCAAACAACTTCAGATGGCTCTTGAGAGAGAACTGAAGGAAAAAGAGATGGCTATCAAACAAAATGAAATAGCTTTGGAACGCGAACGAATGGAAGCTAGAGAAAAAGAATTAACTTTGGAACGCGAAAGGATTACAGCGGAAAAGGAGAAGTTAATTATGGAAATGCAATTGAAAGAGAAGCAAATAGCCGCAGAGGCAGAATTGAAGGCGAAGCAGATAGCCGCAGAGGCAGAACTTAAGGAGAAACAATTGGCTTTTGATAAAGAGCGACTTGCAACTGAGACACTCTGGAAGGACAAGGAGGTTGAAGGAAACTTGAAGGTCAAGGCACTTGAGATGGAACATGAAGCTGAGATTGAGCGAGAGAAAAATACTTGCAAAACAAAACGATCCAGTGAAGAAGTACCAAGGTTTATTTCGGAATTTCCAACAAGGTGATTCGGTTAGTTCTTGGTTAACTAATTTCGAAGTGCTCGTAAAGTACTACAAGGTACCGGAGAAGGACATACCAATTCTATTTCACCGTCACCTCGCGTTAGAGCCGTTAAAAGTGATAGAGTTAATTCCTGAGGATTTGCGTACAAACTACAAATATATGCGCGATCGTGTGCTTTCACATTTTTCGTTGGACGAATCGGGTTAACGTACTAAATTTAAGACACTTACCCCGAAATCGAACAAAACGTTTCTTGATTTCGCTTCTGAAATGTCGTCAAGCTTTGACAAATGGTGTAAGGCTGCTGATATTGGGTCTGACTATGAGAAAGTCAGAGATTTAATTATCAGAGATAGACTTCTATCTGCGATACCAGAACCTATGTCTGTATTCTTAATGGAGAATAAATGTAGGAATCTTAGTGAGATGGAAGCTAAAGGTGAGTCTTATTTTAATGCACATAGAGACGTATTTGCCAACTGTGCTCAACCTGAACTGGTAATAGGAGCAAGTGCCAAATTCCAGAGAGGCAATGGTAAGTTTAGAAAGTTTAGTAGCAATAGCAATAGAAATAGTCCTTACAATAGAGAGGGAGACAGACCAAGGAAGGGTCACTTCACCAGATGCCAATACTGTAAGTTGTCTCATGGTAACTCAGACATGTGTGACCGTCACGCAGGCTATACAGCTTACTTAAAAGACATTACTGCTAAGAAGAGAAGTAAGTATGACTCATTCAAGAGAAGCATAAAATGTTTCTCGTGTCGGGCGTACGGACATACTAGCAGGTCTTGTCCAATGAGAAATTCCTGGAAAGAAGCGAGTACCGCATATGTGTTGTCTAGTTGTAGTAGCGATTCAGATGATCTAGAGGACACACACGCAGCCATTATAGAGTCATACAATAACAAAACAGGTAAAGAAGGTCATAATAGTGATGATGAACCTACATCAGCCAACAAGAGACATATTCACGAAGCGAATGCAGCATACACTCGTCAAGGTACTCTGACGATACACCAAGCGTCGGTTAATGGTTTACCAACAACCTGTTTTAGAGACACAGGGTCTGATATTACAGGTGTTAATCACAAACTCATAAAAGAAAGTGATTATACAGGTAAAAGTATTGAGTGCAGAACATTTGGGGGTACAATAGAAATGTACAAAACCGCATGGGTCAGCATAAAATGCCCATACTATAAAGGTAGAGTGTGCGCAGCAGTACTACCAAACCCATGTGCTGGGTTGATAATTGGTAACATCGCTGATGTCAAAGATTACGCTCAAACTATAGAACGCAAACCTGATGTGATACTCACAACAACACAAACCCACGTATCACAAGAAGAAGGAATTACACATTCATTAAAAGTTCAACCGACTGTTAATAATAACAGTGTGGCATACAAAAAGAGAACAAAAGTTAAACACAATAGTTACAAACAACAGACGAAATGGGATATTGTAACCATATTTATTACAAACATTCTGATCTGGCTTAAATTAACCTTATCTCAGGTTACATCCATAGTCACGAACACATCCTCACAAACTAAGGCATATATTGATGATATTACGAATAAAAATACAGTCATTCAATCAGTCAAGAAAATGTGCACACAAGCCAATAATAACAAACAAAATTACAATAAACAAAATGCATTGATTAATGCATACTGTATTTACTTGGCTTTTGTCTGCTATAAATTAATCAAACATACTCTATTGTCAATATATATACAAGTGAAAACTATGACAATGTTCAAGTCAACAAAGTTGAAAACTACAATATTAACATTCATACAGTACAAAAACACCATAAGTATGTAAGAAAGAAAAGAGGAAAGAAGAAAGAAGACTGAAAAAAATAAAGAAAGAAAAATAAAATGGGATGAATGCGAATTAACTTCATATTAACACATAGTACATTACAGACACATTTACAGTCTTATTACTTAGAATTCCAAATTTCTTGGATCTAAATCTATACTTGTTCAAAGTGTTCACACTATCTCATAGCTCTACACTTAATAGTGTAGTGAAATATTTCGGTTATCTATTCTCCAGATAATTTTTCTTAACTATATCTTATTATCATCATCATTGGCACCTTGCCGTCTTGACAGACGATAGTTTGTGCTTTAAAAAGGCATAATAACTTTTAACTATGGCGGTAGCGAGTGTGACTGATAAGGCCAATTTGCGCTGTAAATGTCCGTTCACAGTGGGTGCATGTGAACACGTGGTCATTTCCACCATCATGCACCATCTTACGTCTCAAACGCTTGATGTGTGACTTTTCTGCAATGATTTTCTCCTTTGACTTTATTCCATTTCTGATATTTGCCCTCCATGCAACACGTTCAGCGGCGACTTGCTCCCAATGTGCATTATCAATGCCTGTATCAATCATGTCCCGCTTACACACATCTTTGTATCGTAGTAGAGGCCGACCCTGAGATCTCTTACCCATCTGTAATTCACCAAAAAAGATATCCTTTGGTATTCTACCATCATCCATCCTCCTAAGATGTCCTATCCATCTAAGTCTACGAAGACTGAGCATGGAATAAACTGTCACACAACCTGATCTTTCCAATACTTCAGTATTTGTGATTTTGTCTTGCCACTTAATACCAAGAATTCTTCGCAGACACCGCATATGAAAGCTGTTTAAGTTGTTCTCTTGGTGTGAGTAAGTTGTCCAGGTTTCACTGCCATAGAGAAGAGTACTAAGGACACAGGCTTGATAGACAAGGACTTTTGTTTTGGCAGTAAGCTTCCTGTTCTCCCAGACTCTTTTTCTTAACCTGTTCATTGTTGTTGCTGCCTTACCAATCCGGATGTTGATTTCCTGATCTAGGGATAATTTGCTATTTACCACTGATCCTAGATATGTAAAATGGTCTACTATCTCTAGTTCGGCGTCGTCAATAAAGATTGATGGTACCCCATGTGCACCTTGTGACATAATCTGTGTCTTCTTTTTGCTAATTGTTAAACCAAATTCAGAACAAGCATTGGAGAATGCAGATAGTAGACATTGCAATTCTTCCTCAGAGTGGGTCGTAACTGCAGCATCATCTGCAAAAAGCAACTCTCTGATCAGTACCCTCCTAATTTTGGTCTTAGCCTTCAATCTCTGAGCATTGTAGAGGCCGCCATCTGAGCGTGAGTGAATGTATATACCACCATCCTGATCATGAAATGCATATTTCAGTAGAAGTGAAAAGTATATTCCAAAGAGGGTGGGAGCTAGTACACAACCTTGCTTAACTCCACTCTTGATTTCAAATTCTTCAGAAGTTGCACCATCAAACTTGATTATACCCTTCATGCCTGTGTGGAACGATTCCACAATGGACAGAAGAGTTGGTGGGCAGCCAATCTTCTTTAGTGCCTTGAACAGACCCTCACGACTGACCAAATCAAATGCCTTTGTGAGGTCGATGAAGGCAATAAAAACAGTGGTTGATTCTGTTCACGGCATTTTTCTTGCATTTGTCGCAATGAGAATATCATATCAGTGGTAGACCGGTTCTGTCGAAAGCCACACTGTGATTCGGGGTAGACTTGATCTCCTAGGACTTGAAGTCTGCGCAGAACAATTCTGGCAAATACTTTTCCAACAATACACAGAAGTGAGATACCCCTATATCTTATTAGAGAACTTAATAAATTATATGGTTTATTTATTCTTGTTGAATCAGAATATTATATTATATTGCTGATTTATGTTCGTAGAAGTCTTGAATAGTTGAAATGTATCATTCTTCACAACTCTATGTCTGCAAGATTTTAACCAGTCAATCATATTATATGAGACATTCTCAGTCGATTATAGTTGAATAGAAAGGCAGATCTTTGTTATAAGTTAATTAGTTATATGTTAATGTTCTGTTCTTTCATAAGTTATTAAGAAATTTGATAAAGATGTATTCAGATAGCGCCGAATTGAGGGAGAAATGCTATAAGAATCAACTAAATATTAATAGATTATTATTGCAAATAGAATTTAGTCAATTAGGTACATATGTTACCGATGTTTCATTGACAGTGTGAGTGAAGGGAATACTCGGATTAATGGAAATGAGAACTACACAAGAGACGCGTGCTTGGAACATTTATTGTGCATTCATTGGCCAAGCCAAGTATTTTCTTTTGTATTGTCACACTAACTTTGAACAGTATACGATTGTGCTAATAATAATTATTCATTAGTTGATTGTTGAATTCAAATAATTAGAATTATTAATAAGTAATTGTAAATTAGTATAGTACTGGTATTAGTATAAATAGTTAATTTTATAATAGTAATTATTTACTTGCATTAACAATGTTGTGATATTAATTAATATTATATTAGATAGATTAAGCTGCGATTCAACCGTACAGGAAGAGCCAAAGAATAATAGATACAATCAAACGTTGTTCTCGAAGTATCCACAGGAAAAGGTTCTCAGGGCGGAAAACGTATTAGCATACCCAACCCATGGAGATAAATTTCAGGAAAAGAAATAGATGTATGGTATGAAACAAGGACAACAAGGATCAACTACAACAAAAATGGTTACTTGGAAAACCTCATTATTACCCTCGTCCTAAACTCATGGTAAAACCTAGAGTTAGGACACACTTGTCTATTATGACAAGGTAGGGACTAATATGTTTATTAGTTGGTCTGATTGCCCATGATCAGCCACACGACGTCCAACGGAGGGTTTGGACAGGTGGGCGTGCCCGTTATGTAGCTTTATTTTTTTTTTTGAGGGTAGATAAGGGGGTAAAACCAAGTGCTATTCAGTTGTAGTTAAAAAATTGTTGTGATAGTTGTACAGATATACAGATATAAAGGGAAAAAATTATAAATAATTTTTTATCTGGGAGGGGGCATTATGCCACATAACGGCACACGCGCCACCAAATATAAAGAAGAGACCTTACTGGATTTTCCCAGACAGTCACAAAACTGGACGACAAATATGAGAAACCAAGGGAATAAAAACAACGTCATTGGACGGCAACGGGAGACGCTGTGAATTCGTGGATTCGAAAGGATGTGTTTATAAAAGGCTCCGTGTGAAGGTGACACCTGGAGGCGGTGATTTCGTGATGAGGCAGCTGGAAGTCCGGAGAGGAATTTGTTGAAGACAACACAACGGTAGAAAGACCGGGTGTGGATACCTAGACTTTTATTCAAGCGTTTGAACTGAGGATTTGGATGATTAGGCCTCAAGGGCAGCGAGCTGGACTCGGAGCTCGTAGGTAGATGTTATTTAAGTGAGCGCCGATCCTGCGTATAGGGATCAGCTCACGTTTCTACAAGAGTATATCCTTGTGTCCTGCGGCGGAATAAACGTCGTCTGAAAATCGTCTGCTCGACTTGAGTCTGCCATATGTTCATGATCCTGTTCACGTAAGGTAGAACATGTTTTGTTGTTCTGATCTGTTCTTGACGAGTTCGATTTGAAATGCTTTGAGTGTCCGGTTCCGTTGGATTTAGAGGACAGGCACTTCGAGACAATACCGACCACCTATTTGCCCATGTAATTAATGCATCTACAGATCTTTGTAGCAATCTATACATGCTAATTGGTGCTCCATAGGACCAGGTCATTAGCGCACACTGACACTTTATTTCCACGTGGTAGTTCGGCAACACGGTCATTGATTAAGTTAAGGAAAAGTGTGGGGGACACCTTGACGTAGTATAACTTTCTTGCTCGCGAGTCCGTCTATCTGTACTCGAGATGTTCTGTTGTGCAGGTGTGCTTTCGCCCATTTGTACATTCATCCATTCACTTTATAGCTTGTTCATCGGACTTTCCTTCCAGACTTTGTCAAAGGCGTTCTTTCGATCTAGCCATGCTGTAAGCATCAGTTTCTGATCATGAATGCATCGTCAATTTCTTGAGATGGGTAGGTTGTCTGGTCTTCCGTAGAGTAACATGTATGTTTTCTTCATGGCAAGGTTGACAGGTTCTGGTCAATAGTCATGGTGAATACTGCTTTAGGTGTAAGTTATAATCTGTTTGTGTGAGGGCAAATGATGCATGACTATAGTGAAGGTAAAATTTGTCATATTATAATTATTGGGACCACATCTCATACTGGCCAAGATTGTGGGGCACATGTGTAGTGCAGACTATCCACAGATTGGGTTCACCTCTGGCTAAGACTCCAAGGATTGCCTCTCTGCCTATATGAAGCTTGACTACCCGTATTGCATTTACTGCTGGTTCCTGCGCCTAGAAATAGAATAAATTAGGGCTTTTAACACAAGTCCCCGTGGAGTTGATGCTTCAGTAAAGAGTTTGGAGTACAGTCTCTAAACCAGCCTCATTCCGACACAGGACTCAGGTGGCCCGAATGTCAATGCAGTGGGCTATATCAATCATGGTACACAGCCTGTGGTGCTACTGACAGATGCAAAATGAGTACTTCAGGTGATAGAGTCTGGGATACTACGGATACTATTATCTGAACTAGACAGCCAGTGGAAGGTCACCATACAGTGGATACCATCTTGCCGTGGAGTACCTGGAAACGAGAGAGCTGGTCGATTTTCCTAAGGAAGGAGCAATAGAAGAACAATTTGATGGGCCTATTACATATCGTTAAAAGTAAAGAATGGTGAAATCAATTAGAAAGCCACCAACACCAGCTCAAGATGATAGCCACTATATGGACAGACCAGAACAAATCATTATTCTGCGCCTCAGATCAGGACACAACAAATTACGCAAACCACGTGTAAACAAAATTCGAGATTGGCGAATCAGCCATGTGCACATGTGACATGTGGATGGGCGCCACAAACAGCAGATCATGCTCCAAAACAGCCCAAACTACGACATATCTAGGCAAACCTTCTGGCCCGGAGAAACAACAGTGGGAGATTAACTATATAGACCAAGTAGTGAACTAATAGAGACAGTGAAGATTATACGAGGTGACATTGAACATATAGATACATTTTCAGCGAACGAAATAAGAACAAATGTAATGGGCGCAATGAGTAAGAGCTCACTGTATTTCATCATCAGGGCTATTCATCAGAAGAGATGACAAATATATGTCGTAAAATTATGCTTTTCCATCAATGAACTCCAAAATAGGGAATGTGAAGGGCGAAGGCCAAGGTGAACAAAGTTAGTGAGAAAGTAGTGGTTTTTGAGGCAACATCTTTGGAAGTTTGTAAGGGAAATAATATTTGGAGCAGTATGTAAGGGGAAGTAATTTAAACCACACGAAACTATCATTCTGAATGCTCTACGAGAAGTAAAAACTTTTACGAGAACCAAGTGATGACTGTGAATCTACAACCATGGTCAGACTGCGAGAACAGCAAATTAAAAGAGGGGTGGCCAAACAAGAACACTACGCAGGAAGCCAAAGAAGACTGATAAACCAACACAGAACTGGTGTCGTTAGCCGCTACACGCTGCGGGATTTGCTGAGGAGGTGATCCGACACTTGTGGACTGAATGGTTCGATGTGCAAAGAGGATAATCTATCGACTAATAACTAACTAACTAACGCGAAACTACCATGTTATTTTAAATATTCTCTATGCAAACGTAATTGCACCAGCATTTGGCAGAGAGAGAGAGAGAGAGAGAGAGAGAGAGAGAGAGAGAGAGAGAGAGAGAGAGAGAGAGAGAGAGAGAGAGAGAGAGAGAGAGAGAGAGAGAGAGAGAGAGAGAGAACGAATGAGAGGGAGGGAGTGGGGGAAGAAAACTATTTGTTCAAAATGAATGAAATTTACCAACATAAATGACATTTGAGCTATAGCCTACGATGGGTGACGTTGTAATATTCTGTTGTGATAATTTGGCCATGTCCAGCGTGTGCCGCGTGGTCTAGTGGTTACACACCCGCTTCACACGCCAGTGATCCGGGGTTGCTTCCGGGTCAGGTCAAGGATATGCACTACTGACGAGCTCAAACTGATAGCGAAACTCGAGACTAGTACTTCCACAATGACGTGGACAGGCCTTAGTGTCACGAGATCGCCATGAGTTAACCAGATAATAATACCGACGTTTGCTTGGCGTATATTTTCTAGGCCACAACAGTCGTACTAACAGAGTAAACACAGCTGCACGGGTTACATCGGGTCAGCCCATATACACATTTTGGTGGTGAGTGAGAAGGAAGGGATACAACGCGTTGGCAGTTCATAACAGTTAAAATCACATATAATTGCCCGCTCAGGATATGGAATGGTTCCGTTTGTCATCTATAGTTCCGGACATCAGACGGAATGGAGGTTTTGAACTGTCACCACATGACAGAAAGTTGAGGGCTTGTTATTGAAAACAGTGGAACACCTGCCGGACATGAACAACGTCACGTGCACAATGTAAGCTTGTTTGGAAAACCATGATTGGCAGCTTGGTATCGAAACTCTTTGTTGGAACTCGACAGTAACTCTCTAGATTGTTTTGGATGTCAAAACCAGTGATGACAAATCTAACATTGAGGGAGCCAGATGGGGGATGGATCCCTGACAGGGGATGATCTGCCAATGTGCCACCTGTGTGGGGGCATAAAGGATAACGTCACGTGGCCAACTTTGGTAGTTTGCCATATAAACCCGAGTTGGGACCAACTAGGGGGAACTTGAAAATGTGGATTTAGGCAGACATGCTTGTCACTGCTGCAGCAGTTAGAACATCTAACGTGTGAAGGAGATATTTGATTTAGTTTACACGAGCCTGTATGGCTACCATTAGATGTAATTTAGTGTAAACTGCAGTGCTGTAAGGTTCCCTACCAGATCCAAGGAAACTCAACAAGTTTTGGGAAAGAATCAAATCCCATTCGGAAGAACACCAGTGGAACAGTAAATAAAGTTGCGTACAGAACGTAACTAAAGCTAGAAGGAAGATGATTCACCAAAGAGGGGTGATGATTACTGATGCACCACACAGCATCAGACAGTAGTAACGAACTGAGAACATTAATTATAATAGTTACCTAGTGTGATATAATCTCGTGTAATAGAACACAAGACATGATACGTGAGGCTAGATAGACACGAGTGAGGATCAATCACATTAACAATTAACATTAATGACTGTGTACACACTACAAAGGACTTGTGCAGTTTTTTTTTAAGGAACGATAGGAACGGACATTGTGTAGGGTGCAACCGGTCCATGATTAACTGTTAATACCACCGGTGTCTATTTCGGATGATCATGAAATTGGATTACCAGAGGTCTACAGAAGACAAAGCAGTATCCGGCAAGATGGTTTCGGCACTGGGTGAGATGTACATGTTCTGACGTAACGTGCTGTGGTCTATCCTTGCTGGGATTAGCTGACTGGGTTGTGGTCTGAGAGTCCGATTCTACACACTTTATAGAACACGTCACACATTTTCTTCGCATACACGTCTCATACACGTTACACTTTTCTTTTAATAAATTAATCTTTATTAATTTCTAGAAGCAAGAGTTGTTGAGTATGTTGCGTTGGGAAGTATGAGAGGGGGCATAGTACGACAGTGAGAGAGTGATAGGAAAAGGTGTCCATAGGCTGATGGAGTGTGTTGGACGGAAGCTGGTGGATTCTCCAGAATATTGAGAAAAAAAAAATATTATAATGTGGGTGTCGACTCTCCTCACTCCAGGGACGACACTTTAAAGGAGGACACGACACTTAGGTTCATACCAGAATACGATCAGCGTTGCCAGTAGTGGGCTGTGCTCAATATTTAAATAAATCACATTTCCTCTAAACATAATATTTGTCTACATAAACCCCATAAACTTGCACTGCCTTTCGCCAACTTCATCCCCTGCCACGGCCTCTGTCGCCTCCATACGTCTCCGTCGCCATGCGCCTCCCTCATGCCACGTGCCACGTGCCACGGCGCCGCACCTTATTAGGAAGGGATGTAGGAAGTAATTTAAACCACGCATTATTGGTGTCCCTTATTTTTTTTTTTTTGGGCATATCCTTTACAGGACATGGCTGGCAACACCAGCATCTTTCAGCTGTATGTTGATTTCTTGGCAAGATTACGCTCAATAGTTTGCCTTTGCTTTCTGAGCGGCCGGCTCACATACCCCGTAAGTTACCGAGGCGATTCGAACCACTGCTGATTCTCACCGTCATCACGTTACCTACGAGAGTATACGAGATTACGGAGAAAAGTCGCTAACCTCTAAGCCAGGAAGCCGGCTTATTAGGAAGCTGAATTCTTCCTTTCTACACAGACCGACCTCTCGGTCTGTCTGCAACTGACTAGACCACGTAGTACGCATATCTCGTGAAAATATGAGGTGTGGGTTATTATTGCAGACTTGTTAAATTGCGCTCATACTGGGTGCGACCTACGGTCGATTATCGCTATATTATGGAGATTGGACGTCGGCCGACATTTGCGAGATTGACTGCACTGGGACTCTCCCCCTCCCCCCCTCCCTCTCTTACGTTCGGAGGAAGGGCCAAAGACTAAGATAGGAAAGTTTTTTCAAACGTTTATTTCATACAAAGCAATATATATTTACAAAGTGTAATGCGCGTTTCTTTTGTTTGTGTATTTTACAGAGCGTTGCCGTTTGTTAGTGTTAAGTTACCGAGGTGAAGCTTCACATTGTTGGTGTTGTTGCCCTGATGTCACATTGCAGGGTGACGCTCTAGTGCCCGTGAATGTCCATGACACATTTTGTTTGAAGGACAACAATCGGGGCTTTATAACTAGCAATTAGAGTCCATGGCCTGTCCCCAGAGAGATAATTGGTCCAAAGCTGTGATAGTGTCTGTGTGTGTCAAATACAATGGGAAGGACTTAAACCTGACCCACTACAAGCCACCTTTTAAAAGACATGAAATTAATGTTCAGATCTTTAAATGATTTTTTGTCGTAGACTAGGAGTTTAGGTTGTCCGTCGTGGCGGGAGACGCACATTTCACATGAACTTCTGGCAAACTCCTTCCAGATATTCCCCAGGATGCTGACAGCTTCACCAAGACTTGGTATTTCGGATTTCAACTCCTTGAGAACAACTTCCCTTCCTTGAAAAAACTATGCAGTAATTTTCATCGAGAACACTCTTGATAGCACTTGATTGTTTTACCAATACTGTGAGTTATTGTAGAGATTCTATCACACCTCTTGAACTATCGGGCTTCATCAACCCTAACTCAATATTCACAGAGTCATCACAAGCCTGTCACTTATAATGACCTCCTTAATCATGAATCAACATTCACAGATACATCGCAATTCTATAACTTCTACTGGTTGAGAAATTGATAAATCGTGAAACACCATTCACTGATTCACCACACTCTAGACTTCATAAATCGTGCAACCTTATTCACTGATTCATCACACTCTAGACTTCATAAATCGTGCAACCTTAGTCACTGATTCATCACACTCTAGACTTCATAAATCGTGCAACCTTAGTCACTGATTCATCACACTCTAGACTTCATTTATCATATATATATATATATATATATATATATATATATATATATATATATATATATATATATATATATATATATATATATATATATATATATATATATATATATATATCATATATCACGCTCGTCATCAGCGAGTAGTAGTAACCGGAATACGCGAGGCCCTGTTATAGAAAACACAAGTGTGTTTGCTTGATGGAACTCTCCTCCCTCAAAACCTTCTCTCGTGTTGACTTTGACACGTTTTGCAATTTGGTTTTCCATCTTCGATAATCCGTTACAGAGTAAATCTTTAACACAGGTATACTCGTGGTGAAAACAATCGAAATCACTTCCACAAAATTAATAACACTTATATGTTTGAATTGTCCGTGACAGTGGAAATCTTTAATCCAGATCTACCTACACATGGTTAAAACTATCAATATAACTTTCACAAAATTAATATCACTGATATTTTTGAACAATCAGTGTAAGAAGCAATCTTTAATCAAGATCTACGCATGGTGAAAATAATCGAAATCACTTCCACAAAATCAATATCACTGATATGTTTGAATAATCCTTGACAAAAGTCTGTATTATTGATGTCAAGTTCAGCAAACCAGACTAACAGACAGGAAATTTTGTTATTTCGTGTCTCCACCTTGTATTACAAGGATAGGAAAGGATTTGTTTTCTTCAAATTAATGAAATTTTAATGGGACAGTAAATTTAAAAAAATGTCACATAATATGGTCTAGTCGAAGCTCGGTCACTCACAATCACCACACAATACACCCACACATACTATCACAGATTTTTCAACAGAAAATTTCCCAGCTGTTCACAGATTAAGCAAGCGCCACTCCCATCAAGTTCCTTCTTTGTTACTGAGTCTATTGGCCCAACCTAGACAGAACGATGGGAGGGTGCCCTTTGTGAGTCAGTGGTCTTGTCGACCGAGGGTTTGGCCTTTGCCAAGGCCAGCTCAGGTAAATTATTTGTAGTGGTGGTAATTTTACCATCCTGGGTAGCGAACTGAACAAATTTCAATCTGTTTACGCGCTTTCTCTTTCTCTCTCTCCCCTTCTCTACCCCTCTCCCTCCCCTCTCTCTCCGTCTTTGTTGACCGCTTTCCCGGTCTCAGCTCAGCCCGCCACAAACAAATCCTTTGCACTTGTGATTAAGGCGAGTGCTTGTGATTCAGCAATACTATTGAACTTGCTTACAGGAAACTGAACTTGCATGAGGTTGCCTGGATAGTGAAAGTTCCAATTAAATGGTTTGGTGATCCTTCACCCCTGAAACTGTGTGACCTAGTAATTATAGAGAACCCACATTTTTATTGGAATGATAATGTAATGCCCAAGCTCACAGCATTCGATGTACTGCTATCTCCAGAACGCGCGAGATAGTTCAAGACAGAATGTGTGTGTGTGTGTGTGTGTGTGTGTGTGTGTGTGTGTGTGTGTGTGTGTGTGTGTGTCTGAGAGAGACAGAGAGACAGAGAGAGAAGACAGATTTAACATGCCTTCCGCTTGTGGAGATTGGAATGAAGCTAGGAATGTGTGTTTACATGCACTATGCCATAAATGTCATATTATCAGTTCAGTTATCAGTTTACTTATCAGTTATCAGTTGAGGTATCTTCATTGCACTCCAGACAGATCCATAGGTGCTTAGATCCTTCCCCCCAGCATATGCATCAGCGTCCGGTGGCTAATAGAGCCAGTTCTGTGTTGGTTGACGAGGCACCTCGTTTTCCCGATGTACCTCTCGCGTCTGGCCGTGCCTATTCTTACTCCAAAGTCTTTCATCCTGGACAGCGATGTGGATTCACTGACGTCAAAGTCCTCTGTTCTCGCCATATCTTTGAGGACGTTAATAACATCGGCACGATCCATGGGCTGGCCATCTACAGGGGGTGCAGAGCCAGCCAGTTTATCAGCTCGTTCATTTCCCTCGACTCCCGCATGTCCCGGAACGAAGATGAAGGTTACTTTACGGACAACAGACTTCCGCAGCGACTCAGTCCACTGTCTACGTACAGATCCAGCTTCGACCTTCTGAATCATGCTCATTGAATCACTTAGTACACACACGTTGGTATAATGCTGTGATTCCAGCCACATGAAAGCCTGTGTAACTGCCATCACCTCCATCGTCATGCTGCTCGTGGTCATAAAGTGGGCACCACTGGATTCTTGAACGGTTCGGCTCGCTGAAACGGGCTGTAAATGCCCACGCACTTCTCTGCTGCTTTACAACAGATCCATCTGTATAGATGAGCACTTCGGGGCTATCTGAGTGTTCATAGACATGTCATATTATCATAACTGTATATGTATGTATTTGTTTATTAACGCATGTGACATTTAACACTAACATACGTCAACTCTCTGTAATATACGCAAACAAAAGAAACACGCAATACACCTTGTATATTTTTTAAAATAAACAGTGAAATGGGACTGGTCAGACCATTTCGTGTTGTGGAAAAGTGTTCTACAGCGGTAGCGTGCCGACACGTGACCATCGTGTGCCTCGCGAGGCCTGAGTGGGACATGTTTGCAGTATTACCTGTGACCTCTTCCCTTCCCACTAGTTGTCAACCATTCAAAACAAGCAGTGGAGAATGCATATAATAGTCTTTTGCAATTCTTCTCCAGAGTACATCGTAATTTACAGCTTAATTCCCCCCCCCCCCCCCCCAGTTTTTGCATGTATGGTAGTTGTATACGGGTAGCAATGTATGGGCGATTCTGTGCATATATTTATATGTATACATGTATTTTGTTGTGTTGGAAAAAAAGTTAAAAAAATTGGTGATGTGTCATATAGAAGGGGAAAAAAAAAACTTTGTTGTATTGATTTAAAAAAAAAAAAAAGCTATCAGTGTGAATGAGGATACCTGGCGGGTGAAAGAGTTTTTCTATTAAATGGTTTTGGGCTGCATGGGAGCAAATGATAACCCAAACATGAATATAATGTTGTCACATGTATATGAATGTATACGTTTGTATTTGCAAATGTAAAATGACACTGATTTTATGCAGAATAAACGTTTAAAATAAAATTAACAGTTTTTGAACTCTGATCACAACAGCCAACATCTACCATGAGCGAAGGATATAGCGGGGGCCATCAAACATTGATGGTATGGTGTCGCTGAAAGTTGATAATCTCACTTACAGAACGACGCCGGAGGATTTGCGCCGTGCTTTCGAAAAATATGGCGACGTTGGAGATGTACATATTCCCAGGGACAGATTTACGAGAGAAAGCAGAGGATTTGCTTTTGTTCGTTTTTATGACAAACGTGATGCCGAAGATGCAATCAATTCAATGGATGGAGCTTTACTTGATGGCAGAGAAGTGAGATGTCAAATGGTAAGATACGGCCGACCATCTGAACCTTACAGAAGAGGGTCATCACGGTGTGGTTATGGTGGAAGTGGCAGCGGTGGGGAAGGTCTCGATCAAGGTCACCCAGAAGACGCAGCAGACGTTCTAGAAGCCGATATGCCAGCCATTCTCGCAGTCTGAACGACTGCGGATCCTGCAGCAGGAGTAGGGGCAAGGCAGCTACCTGCCGCAGCCACTTGAGATCCTTTGATAAGGATGGAGCCGAAGCCTCAGACTGATTTTGGCGTCAAATGTGTTGACTTTCCTGTGTCATGGAAGTCACCGGCTACAAATCCAGTCAGGGAAGAACAGAACAGTGTGCAGCGCAGAACAGCCACTCTCAGCTTCCTTGATGACGAATACCCACAGGATCTCTGGATCCGAGTCTACACAGATGGGTCTGCACAAAATGCTGTTCGAAATGGAGGAGCGGAAGTTTACATAGAATACCCAAATAATACTAGAGACATGGCTTGAGTTCCAACAGAAAAGTACTGCCGTAACTATGATGCTGAAATTGAGGCAATCAAGATAGCCACAGATAAACTACAAAATACTAGCCATGGTACACAACTTATGGTGGTATTGACAGATGCAAAATCAGTACTCGAGGCGCTCCTGTCTGGGAAATTGCCATTTCTAAGGACACTACTTTCTGAACTTAGCAGTCAGCGTAAGGTCACCATACAGTGGATACAATCACACTGTGGAGTCCCCGGAAACGACAGAGCTGATCGATTGGCTAAGGAAGGAGCAAAAGAAGAACAACCTGATGTGCCCATTACATACCACCATAAGAAAAGAATGATCAAATCAGTCGGAAGGCCACCAAACCCTACTCAAGACGACTACCACGTTATGGACGTCAATCTTCTGCGCCTCAGAACAGGACACAATAGATTACACAACCACATGTATACAAAATTCAAATTGGTAACTCAGCCATGTGCACATGTGGTTTGGCGACGCAGACTGCAGAGCACATACTCCAAGACTGCCCAAACTACAACATACCCAGGCTTACCTTCTGGCCTACAGAGACAACAGTGGAAGATAAACTCTATGGACCGATGCGTGAACTAAAAAAGACTGTTAGATTCATACAAGAGACAACATTGCAGTTATAAACATATTTCAGGCGAACGAAAGAAGAAGAAGAAGAAGAAGAAAGAAGAAGAATATGCTTGTGACTAAGAAAAGGTGCTTGTCAGAACAGTGTACGTTTAGCATATATACCCTTGTTGTTTTCTATTTAAAGAAATAATTATTAAGTGGCCCTAGGAGGCCAGTAAAAAAAATGTTTTATTCCCCACAGGGGGGCGGTTTATTACATCGAAGACCAAAGCCTTGTTTGACAGGAAAGGATTGATCTGACGCTATTCTTTCCTGACTAAAATAGATAATACTGTCTTAGTATACAATGACGAATTAAACATAAATGTGAAACGTTAAAAGTTGATTATAAAATGTAATTATGCACAAACTAAACACATTTTCTGTAAGTAAATTAATAGTGTTATTATTTACATTATAAAATCTGACTAAAAATTAACCATTTCATTTATTAAAGAATACTACAGAGATGTTAGAGTTAGTTAATGATGTTATTCTAGGTATACAATTTCCTTTGTCTAAATTTCAGTAATCTCCCTTGTAACAATATTAGATGTTTATGTCTCATACTCATTGTTGCTTGCTTGCTTGTGTTCGCTGGCTGTGAGCTCCAACGCGAAGTCCTGTATGTCGGATGAAGACATCCTGCTGTCCAACATCAGTGTGATGTCATACAGGACCTGAGGTTTGCGTGAGTATCCGTTATCCCATGTCTGGCTTATTGGCGTGCAGACTGGTGGTTCCTCGCCGTACAGGCAGACACTCTCCGACTTCGGAGGAAAAGGCGATCCTACTGACTGTAGCCAGGACCCTGAAGGGACCTGTTGCCCAGGACGCTAGACGAGGACGCGTCAATAGGTCTTGGCCAGTATATAACCCGGCCCTGGTGCCTTGGAAACACCTCTGCGTCCCAAACTCATTGTTATCAAGGTGTTTTTCTTTTCAATCAATCAATCATGTGCCATGCCGGAAAGCGTGGGAGGTCATGACTCGCCATTTCACTCGATCACCAGAGTCGTGGATCAGCTCAGTGTTCCTGTCTCGTCCATGCCATGTGGCCAAGCCATCCAGGTATCTTCCTCTCGGTCTTCCTCTTGGTCTGTTCCCTTCGATCTTGCCAATTGTCACTAAGTTCTCTAATCCATTTCTTCTCATAAAATGTCCAAAAAAATTCGACTGTCTACATCTAATTTCTCTAATCAATTTACGATTTTCATTTGTCTCCTGTAGTACTTGGTCATTGGTTTTTCTGTCTGTCCATGGTATTCTTTGCATTTTCCTCAGAAACCACATTTCTGCAGCCATCAGATGTTTTTCAGCTTGACTGCTCATTGTCCAAGTTTCACATCCATACAAAAGAACAGGCTCTATGTATCCCCTCAACACTCTTTTTCTCGTTTCAATTGACATCTTTTTATTGGTCAGAATGTTTTTCATCTTGCTAAAGGCTACTTTCGCCATGGCGATTCTTGTTCTAATCTCTTCAAGGCATCTCCCATCAGATGTTATGACTGTTCCGAGATAATTGTACGGATTCACTTGTTGAAGAATATTCCCATTTACTTGTATATTACATTGTGGTATTTCGTTCTTCCTAGTGACTACCATAACCTATGTCTTTTTACAATTTAATTCTAACCCCAGTTCCTCACTGTGTACAACAACCGCATCTACTAATTGTTGCAGATCCTGCGCATTGTCTGCAATCATCTGTATCATCTGCATATCTAATGTTATTGTTGTTTCGTCCTCCAATACTGATTCCATTTATATTTTCTACATTTCTGAAAATATGTTCAATGTACAGAAAAGAAAGATCTGGAGACATTACACATCCCTGCCTAACACCTCACTTTTTCTTTTAGGTATCTAGTAACCCCTATCTAGCTTGAACATAAGCATTAATAAGTGTAGTAATCTAAGTGAAACTTAGACAATGAGCAGTCAAGCTGAAAAACATCTAATGTTATTCAAGGCATTACTATCATGTTATTATATTTTAAATATTCTCTATGCAAACGTAATTGCACCAGCATTTGGCAGAGAGAGAGAGAGAGAGAGAGAGAGAGAGAGAGAGAGAGAGAGAGAGAGAGAGAGAGAGAGAGAGAGAAGAAAGAGGGAGAGAAAGAGAGAGATAGAGCGAATGAGAGAAGGGAGAGGGGTGGGGGGGGGGGAGAACTATTTGTTCAAAATGAATGAAATTTACAAACATAAATGACATTTCCTCTAAACATAATATTTGCCTACATAAACCCCATAAACCTTGCACTGGCCTTTCGCCAGTGCGAAAGTAAGTGCATGCAGGCCTTGACAGTGCCAGACCAGGTTTTGTCCTGCTCACTTCGCCTATTAATCGTCATCTCTCTCACTCCCAGCACCTAGACCATAGCCACCAGTCACACCACTCACCTTCTCGTTGCTACTTTGGCGTTGAAATCCCCGAGGATGGCAACCATTTCAAAATTGTTACACTGGTCCTCGGCCATGTCTAATTCGTTATATCATTCAAGAAGCCCTGGGCAAGAAAACGTGAGGCGAAGAAATTCATTGGCATTGAGAATCTTTCACATATACTGAACCCTTGCCTTCTACAAATCCACATTGTTCTTCTCCTATTTATATCATCATCATCAAGTGCCATGACGACCGGTGTAGGCGTTCATGGATCCCCACAGCTCTCTGTCTTTAATTTTCTGGATCAACTCTGCCGTTGAAATTCCTCCATGCCACTGTCGCAATCCACCCTGTATCATTTCTCTTGGTCTGCTTCTCTTCCCCTCGATCTGTCCAGTTGTCACGATGTTCTCTAATGCATCTCTTCTCATCACATGACCAAAAAAGCTGTTTGCCTCTTTTTTATTGTTGTATATAATATAATGTTCTAGTTTTATTAGCCTCTTTCAAGCATTCGTCGTTAGTTTTATATCCATTATAATTGATACCTCTGTTTTTTTTTCTCTCTCTCTACCAGAATGGTTTATGTTATATTCCTCGGAAGTTATAATATCCTCTGGTCTCACACATACCTAACATGTTAATATTCAGTCTTCTCATTTCTTTCTTAATGTTATCAAAGTTTGGGCTGACTGCTGACCAGTCATCAGATCGGGGCTTTATAACTAGCAATTAGAGTCAATGGCATGTCCCCAGGGGATAATTGGTCCAAAGCAGTGATATAGTGTCTGTGTGTGTCACCCTGGCCGCTACAAGCCACCTTTAAAAAAAATTAAATTAGTGTTCAGATCTTTAAATGATCTTTTGTCTTAGACTCATCATCATCATCATCATCATCATCATCATCATCATCATCATCATCATCATCATCATCATCATCATCATCATCATCATCATCATCATCAAGTGCCCTGCCAGATGGTGTAGGCGTTCATAGCTCTCCACAGATCTCGGTCTTTGGTTTTCTGGATAAACTCTGCTGCTGATATTCCTCCGTGCCACCGTCTCAATCCATCCAGCATCATTTCTCTTGGTCTGCCTCTGCCTCTCTTCCCCTCGATCTTTCCAGTTGTCACGATGTTCTCCAATGCCTCTCTTCTCATTACATGACCAAAGAAAGCTGTTTGTCTCTTTCATATTGTTGTATATATTGTTCTAGTTTCATTAGTCTGTTTCAGGCAGTCGTTGTTAGTTACTCTGGCAGTCCAAAGAATTCGCAAAATTCGTCTCAGGAACCACATCTCTGTTGCTTCTAATTTCTTCTTAATTTGTTCATTTACTGTCAGGGTCTTAAACTTGGCTCGCTAACCTAACAGTGTGGGACAGTACAAGTACAACGTGATTTGACGTAAGACTCAACGACACACCGTTCTATGGATTTATTCACATATCAAATACAGAACGATGATCACAACAATATATACTCGATACTTCAATACACTTACATACAGCTCACAAGTCTCACTCAAGATGTCCAGACACTCGACTTTCAGTACAGATACCACACAACGCCTTTCTCTCTGCACACGTCTGTCCGAGTCGAAGTCCCAGAGCTGTCTGCCGCTAACTCGCAACTCGCCTCTCACCTCAGGTGACGTCACGAGGCATGCGTGCGTTTAGCGTCGTCCTTGCTTGACCGCTGGTCGCTTGTCAGCCAGCAGTCTTGCAGGCCGGTAACCACTATTCGCCTGGCGGCGTAACGAAGTTACTGCGTCCCTACTGGGAGCTAAGTCGCCTGGCGGGCGTAACGATGTCACTGCATCATCGTCCCCTTTCTGGACTCTGACACGCTCCCCCGGCAAATTCATGAAAGATGTCATCTTTCATGTATCATATATATACATAATGGGTTAATATTTAAACCTTGTCAGAGTCGACCCTTCTATTGTTATGTACATTTCTATCAAATGCAAATACATACACATATGCCATCGAAATATATAAGAAATGGAAGTTGCATTCAACGACATGTGGTGTTCAACCTTTAACACTTGTCAGGTTTCATCATCTCGATGGCTGATTACCTCAATTGCATGAGTGACCCAGTCAGATCGGTAGTTCCAGCTTCACGCATCTACCTCGCAGCAAATAGAAAAAAACGTAATAATATGGTTCTTGAAACAAAAACCATCTAGCTAGACCGAAATACGACTTTATATAAGTCGTATAAAACGCTCAAACCCTGCCCTTATTTGGTCAGTAGCTCTCGTGTTGGTCTGCAATGTCGGCAACCCTCTGCCATGCTAGTAGATGTCTACCTGTTGTGTCAATAGTCTGGCAACACTTGGCTATTTATACACAACACATTAGAATATACATTTCAAATTATGGCCCTTTGTGTAAGGATGTAATAACAAATAAATGAAAGGGAAATAATTTTAACATTCATGAAATACAATCATTTACAATAATTATTTTATTTCTTAGTGTCATCGCTTGACGTTTCTTCATATTAACGAGAAAAAGTCGGTAATATGAATACATTAATCAAGATATGATTCTAAGATTACACTACATAAATAAATAAACACACAATTCGTGTATTTCATTTTATAGATTCCTACAGATTTTAGAATTGTCATAGATATTTGAACTTTTATTTGTCGTCTGCTAATTTTACTCTAAATTTCTAACTAATCCGGAAGTACACACGAACATTAAAATCAGCTGATGTTGAAGCTTGTAGAACACACTTGTTCCGGTTTGATGTAGTTACGGAAAGTACCTTTCTCACAGTTCATGTGTTAGATGTTTCACAAAACCTTCTGGATTACGATTGAATGTTCATGTTGGATGTTTCACTACCGAACATTATGGATTTCGGTTCACTGCAGTGGAGTAGCTGTCAATGTTCAGTTTACACATTCATACTCGTCATTAAAATGGAATGATCCACACGCAGATGTCACTGTCAACTTGGATAGTTCGCTTAACGTAAGTTCTTGCGCGAATTTGACACTGTTATTGTTCTTGGTATATACAATTAATAAAGTTCGCTTTCTACCACACACTACACAATTATACAGGACAATCACTACATGAACTAGTAAAATAAGAACACTATTTATAATGGGGGTAATCCCTATCACAATATTGTAGACATTGCACAGCTTTTTGTGAATGGAAAAAATAATTCACTAATGACTGGCTGTGTCGGTCCGAGTGTACACACTGCACTCAGACATTGGTGCTTACTGGGTCGGTCGGACAACGGGACAAAAGATCGGCAATTGAATTGGATCTGCCTGGAATATGTCGAACCTCAAAGCTGTAATCTTGAAGTTTAAGAGACCAACGCGCTACCATATGATTTGAGGGTACTCCTGAATTTATAAACCGTAACGGGCTGCTGTCAGATTCCACGATAAAGTGACGTCCTAGAAGAAATCTGGACAATTTGGTTATACCTACCACTAAAGCTAGGGCTTCCAATTGAGGGATAGACCACGCCCGTTCTCTGGGCTTTAGTTTTCTGGATACGAAGTAAACGGGATGGAGTATGTTGTTGTACTCCTGCAACAAGACTGCTCCAATCGCCACGGAGCTAGCATCTGTACGCAATCTGAAAGGTAAACGGAGGTTGGGCAATTTGAGGATGAGATTATTCAAACTATTATCAGAAAAATATGATAGCACTTTTCGGAATGCAATTTGTAGGCATTCATTGTTTACAATTTTCTCTGGTTTGTCTTTGGTTAGTAAATTAGTAAACACTTCGGTCAGTTCGGAAAAATCAGGAATGAACTACCTGTAATAATTTATTAATCCCAACAAACTTCTGACTTGTTTCTTAGTAGTCGGAAGTGAGAGTTTTAGTATCTTGGACACAATTTTATCGTCTGTCATGACAAAGCCATTGGATATTTTGTACCCCAAGAAAGTTATTTCCTGGTAGGCTATGTCTACTTTTGCAGGCTTTACAGTCAGTCCGTGCTGTCTAATACGTTCAAATGTCTGTTCTAACGTCTTAATGTGCTCTGTCATTGTCTCTGTGTGAACACAGATGTCGTCTATATAGCAAATTATGTTAGGAATGTCTACAAGAAGAAGTCGTGTCATACGTACGAAGGTGGCAGGGGCATTGACTAGCCCAAATGGAAGTTTGCACCATTCATACAGTCCCCAAGGTGTGGCAAATGCTGTCAGATGTCTGCTCTGTTCGTCTACTGCTATTTGCCAATATCCTTTAGTCATGTCTAGCGTCGTAAAGAACCTAGCGTCTGTCAGTTCCTATAGTCAATGCACAGTCTTATTGTATTGTCCTTTTTGCGTACAATCACCATTGGAGATGAGAAGTCTGACTGGGATCGTCTTATGGTGTTGTTTTTCTCTAAGTTGATGATTTCCTGGTGTAAATGTTCTTTGTAATGTAATGGGATGGTGTATGGTCTGCATTTTATGGGTGTGTTTGATGTGAGTGTGATGTGATGCTGTACTAATTCTGTTTGTCCTGGGTTGTTGGAAAAGATGGTGTTATATTGCTGTATAAGCTGTTTGCAACTGTCTGTCTCTGCTTGAGTCAACTTTGGGTTGATTTTGATCTCCTTCAAGCAGTTTGTCGTGTCTAATGCAGGCGTTGGAATCTCGTCACTAGCATCGTCGTCTTCGTGATCTATTATCACTGTACAAGCTGTCGTATCGTCTTGTTCGTTTTCTCTGTTGTGGTATGGTCTTAGCATATTTATGTGAAATATTTTATGTTTGTCTTTTATGAGGATTTCGTAGTCTACAGGTGAAATCTGTCTCGTCACTTTAAAAGGTCCCTGCCAAGAATCAGTCAATAGGTGTCTGTCACTAGGTAGTAGCAGAAGAACGTCCTGTCCAGGTGTCAAAGTTATTGTCCTGTTACCTTTGTCAGCATACTATCTATAAGTAGCACCAGATAGTTTTAGTGCATTCTTTGCAATAACACAAGATTTGATGATTCTTTCACGCAATGATGTGACATATACGTATGATGATATTGGTTTAAGTACTGGAGTAGAATCAGTTAACATTTGGTGATAAATGGTCAATGGGCCGCGTGGTTTGGCACCATAGATAAGTTCAAAAGGAGAGAAACCGGTACTAGAATGAGGTACCTCGCGATAAGCAAAAAGAATAGCTGGTAGATATACATCCCAGTTATTGGGGTGCTCTTGCGTTACTTTGGCAAGCATGTGCTTTAGATCCCCGTTAAATTTTCCCACAATTCCACTACTGTGAGGATGGTAAGGGGAATTGAAACATTGCTTCACTCCCAACATTTTGGTGAAAGCTTGGGTGGATGCGGCAATAAACTGAGTGCCCCTATCAGATTGGATAGTATCTGGAAAACCTATCCGAGAAAAAATATGGAAGAAAACTTCCATTATATCATTGGCAGTAATGTTCTTTAGCGGAATCGCTTCTGGCCAGCGACTACATTGATCAATGACAGTTAGAATATATTTATTCCCTCTAGTTGTTGTATGATTAAGAGGGCCCACTATGTCAACAGATAGTTTTTCAAAAGGTCGACTGGCTAAGTCAGTAACTTGTAACTTTGCCTGTGGGTTTTTTCCTTTTTTTTTACCAGTTTCTGGCAGGTGTCACAACTTCTGCAATATTCTTTAATGTCATTGCAAAATTTTGGCCAATGGAACTGTGTCAATAACCGTGATCTGGTCTTAACGTATGCCATGTGCCCTGCAAGAGGTATATCATGAGCAAGATGTAAGGCTTGCTTGCGATAATTTCTTGGCAAAACAGTTTGCTCTGTTGTATTGTCACCTTTGGTGTAATACCTGGTGAGTATATCATTTTTATAGCCAAAATGCCATTTTGCATTCTTTGTTACCTTTGGCTTTTGGCCGATCAGATTAAAGTATTTTTACAATGAAGGATCAGCTTTTTGAGCTGTTACAAATGTTTCCTTCATGGTGTTAGTAGGTAGTGATTCTGGGCTAAGCATTTGTATAGCCTCAGTTTGATTACTTTCATCTTGCACTCTAGCAGTAGATCTAGTTACTGCGTTCACGACATTCAATGATATCAGATGATGATGGAACAATGTTATCAATGATGTCATGAGAACTTAGTGCTACATTAGCTCCATTTACAATACAATCAATAGGTGGTGTGACATTTTCAATGACATTGGATGGTGATGTTATGTTATCATCAATACATAGAGATGTTATGTCATGAGGTTTATCATTCACCTCTGGTAAATTTCCAATAATTACATCACACACTGGGTTTGTTAATGCAGCACACTTTACTTTCCCAGTGAGGAAAGGTGTTTCAATATATGCCCATGCTAATGGGTATCTCTCAATATTGCCTGAGAATGTTCTGCATGTTACGTGCCTGCCTGTATAGTCTGTAGGCCTTATGAACGTTCTCTTTAGACCAATAAGTGAACTGCCTGTGTCACGAAGGACTGTAGCTGCCTTGTCATTCACATATCCGTGATGGATGATTATCTTGCCTTTTGAGTCTACTACCAAATTAGCTTCTTCATTGGCAATAGGGATGGTGTGACCGCATGTTAAAATACCATCTTCATAGAAGGTGTTACAAATAGAGCATTTATTTTCACTAAATATGTCAAAAGCCTGTGCTGAGTTCACAGGATGTTTCTCTGTTTGTTCTTCATCTGACGACGAACCATCAACCAAGGCGACATTTGCTTTGTTGTACATTTGTTTACCTTTACAATCTACTCGATGGTGTCCGTGCGCCTTACAGAGGAAACATTTACGTAGAGTTCTGAAAGATGTACGTTCACTATTTAGTCTGTTTACCATGTTTCGCAGGTAAGTCTGATAATCTGGGTGTTTATCGCACATTTCACCCTGATGATGTGAAAATTTACAGTGAATACAATGCTTAAACTTCTCAGAGGTAGGCCTTTGAGGTTTCTGCCTACTGTAGGGTTTGTCATAGTTAGCCGCTGCTACAAAGTTAATGTCAGTAGCTTCAGTGGCAAAACAATGTTTGTTGGCTGTGTAGTACGCCGAACCCCGTCTCTCAATCTCATCCACACTAGTGCATTCATTCTCTAACAAAAATTTAGAAAATGCTGAAGGAATAGATGATACAATTTTGTCTCTAATGATCAGATCTTCTAATTTCTGATAATTTTTGTCAATTTTAGCTGCTGAAGTCCATTTGGTGAATATATCTCGGACTAAGCAGAGGTAATCAGAGAACGTTTGAGTCGGTTTCGGGCTCAACTTACTGAATTGTTCTCTGTAACCTGCCTCATCTAACATAAAATGTGCCATAATCTTAGATTTCAGATAATGGTAATCTTTTCTGAGGTCTTTGGGGATGGTTTCAATGACTTTAAGAGGTTCCCCTGATAAACTTCTCATGTAAACAATATTCCATTCAGACAGTGGAACTTGGTAATGTTCCATTAAAGTTTCAAAATTTTGGGTAAAGGCTGCGATGCAGTCACCCGAGGTATAATTACGTACAATACCTTGATATTTCTTGTACTGGTTTTCTTTCTCCAGTCTCTCAGATTTCTTAAACTCTTTGTTAATTGCAGTCTCAGTGTCAAGTTGTTTTATCTTCAACTGTAACTCCAGTTCTTCTCTCTTACTCTGAGCTGCTATTTCTGCCTTTTTTAATTCACTATCTATCTCAGCTTGCTTTGTCTTTGCAGCCAGTTCTAATTCGGCTTGCTTTGATGCTCTTTCAGCTGCTCTTTCATCACGTTCAGCAGCTTTCTCCTGTACTAGTAGGTATTCAGAGTATTTATTCTCACTCCATTTTGTCAATTCATCACCTGTTAAATGTAATTTTATCCCCATATCAATGAAATCAAATAATGAAGACATGATGAAAAATGTCAATGAAATACCAGCCACACAAAATATGTTATAAGTGGTTAGTAATGAACAATTTACAATTGATTTCTAATGACAACACGTGCCTCAAATTGCTTCCTTAAAGTATAGAAAAAGAAAAATATACTCAAGTGCCCTGGATGCGGTGAAGAATGGTTGGAAATCGGGCTAGGAACTGTAGGGTCGTTACTTCGAAAACACAAATGACCTCTACGGCAAGGTTTCGGATGGTACGGAAAAACCTGCTTTGTTTTTGGAGGAAAATGAATTAGCGTCTATTTGTTGGTGTGTGCCTGCTTGTCACTAAGTGTTGATTAGGTTTGTATGGTGTTGAGTGTAATTGTATGTCGTAAGTTTGTCCGTCAACAATTTTTTTTTTCAAAACACAAGTCACTTTCTTTCCAAACTTTTTGCTTCCGACAACTCAATTCACAAAGACAATCTACATGTATCTCAACACTCTACAACATTGATGACACATCACTTACATCAAGATGACATTCAGTAAGGACATAGACATCAAGTTTACAAGATGGCGACAAGGTCAAAATGGCGACAAGATCACAATGTCGACAAGGTCAAAACGGTGACAATGTTCACAAATCACAAATGTTTTACACGCTTACAAGAACAAACAATATGTATGCACTGTACGTTTACACATAGTCTTACACATGTTTAAACAATGTAGTTACTAATCAAAATGAGCCTTCAACGATCACATTACATGTACTATAAGGTTTGACAAAAATTATAAGTACACAAACTCTAGTTTTAAATCGTTACTCACATAAAGACGAATGCCACCACGTCCACACTTGTCAGGGTCTTAAACTTGGCTCGCTAACCTAACAGTGTGGGACAGTACAAGTACAACGTGATTTGACGTAAGACTCAACGACACACCGTTCTATGGATTTATTCACATATCAAATACAGAACGATGATCACAACAATATATACTCGATACTTCAATACACTTACATACAGCTCACAAGTCTCACTCAAGATGTCCAGACACTCGACTTTCAGTACAGATACCACACAACGCCTTTCTCTCTGCACACGTCTGTCCGAGTCGAAGTCCCAGAGCTGTCTGCCGCTAACTCGCAACTCGCCTCTCACCTCAGGTGACGTCACGAGGCATGCGTGCGTTTAGCGTCGTCCTTGCTTGACCGCTGGTCGCTTGTCAGCCAGCAGTCTTGCAGGCCGGTAACCACCATTCGCCTGGCGGCGTAACGAAGTTACTGCGTCCCTACTGGGAGCTAAGTCGCCTGGCGGGCGTAACGATGTCACTGCATCATCGTCCCCTTTCTGGACTCTGACATTTACATTCCAAGATTTATTACCATACAACAAAACTGGTTCTACATAGCATTTCAGCACTAGCTTTCTTACACTCAGTGATAGTGACCTATTGCACAAGGTACTCTTCATCTTCTGAAATGCGGCCTTTGCTTGCCCTATTCTGCTCTTAATCTCTGTTGTACATCTTCCATCTGATGTTATAAATGTCCCTAGATATCTAAAATTATCCACTTGGTTAAGAATTTTTGCCTTTATTTCTATGTCACATTTTGATATCACCATTGTTACTGTTTTCTTGATATTCAAGGAGAGTCCTTTCCTTGCACTCTCTGTTACTACAGTGTCCAACAATTGCTGTAGGTCTGTTGATTTATCTGCCACCAATACTGTGTCATCTGCATAGCGTATATTATTTATATTATAACCTCCAACTAGTATTCCTGGCATCTCTTTGATCTCTCTCATTATTACTTCGCTATATAGGGAGAAGAGATCTGGTGACAAGACACATCCCTGTCGTACTCCTAGCTTTATGTGTTCGTAACTACCCTCTTTATTTCCAATTTTAATTGCTGCTACTTGGTTCCAGTAAATATTCTTTATTATTCTTAAATCTTTCCCATCAATGTTGATATCTTCCAACATTTTAATCAGTTCATCATGTTTTACTTTATCAAATGTCTTAGTATAATCTATGAAGCATAAATATATGTCTTTCTGTTTCTCTATTGACCTTTCTATTAGTGTCCGTAATGTATATATTGCATTGTTTGTGCCCTTTCCCTCCACAAATCCATACTGTTCTTCACTAATTTCCATTTTTATTTTCTTTCTGGTTCTTCTCATTATGATTCTGAGCAGAAGCTTAGTGATATGGTTTATGAGGTTAATTGTACGAAAATCTTCACAGTCAATTGCTCCTGGTCTTTTTGGTATAGCTATAAATACAGATTTCAGCATATCACTGGGTGTTCAACATATCCACTGCTGTAAATATCATTTAACATTTTGGTTAATATATCTACTCCAAATTCTCCAAATACTTCTAATTCTTCTATTGTGATTTCATCTGGTCCAGCTGTTTTTCCTTTCTTCATATATTTCATAGCGTCAGCGACTTCTTCTTTTAGAATAGGTGGACCTTCTAAGTTACTTTCTTCTGTTAATTCTTCCCTTTCCCCATCATATAATTCTCTTATATACTCATTCCAATCTTCATTATAGCACCTTCCTCGAATAATATCTTTCCTGTTTTTGATTTCAAACACCCTGTATTTATTCTTATTTTTCTTCCCGTGAGCTCACTGATTTGTCTGTGAATATTTTTTGTATCTTTACTGGTATTTAATTCATTTTTTTTTTTTTGCACTGCTCATTTAACCAAATTTCCTTTGGCTTTTTAACATTTATCTTTTATTTCTTTATTTATCTTAGCGTATTCTTGTTTGTCATTTTTACTCTGTTTTCTTTTGTCCATCAGCATTAAGATTTCTTCATTCATCCATTTTTTCTTAGCGTTTTGACTTCTTCTCTCCTGTAATATTTCTGTGCTAGTTTGATGAATGGAGTACCTTAACATTTCCCATTGTTCATTTATACTCTGTAGTTTAGCTATTGCATTGTACCTATTTTTCACAGTCACTATGTATTGTTCTTGAATTTCTTTATCTACTTTCAGAACCTCTTTATTAAGTCTCATGTTCCTAACCATTTTCCCCCTCTCTTTAATCTTACTTTTATTTGTCCACATAGTGGTACATGATCACTATTACAGTCGGCG
Organism: Cepaea nemoralis; assembly: GCA_014155875.1. Classification (NCBI taxonomy): domain Eukaryota; kingdom Metazoa; phylum Mollusca; class Gastropoda; order Stylommatophora; family Helicidae; genus Cepaea; species Cepaea nemoralis. The sequence goes on from JACEFZ010005130.1 coordinate 403,243, forward strand.
CCAGGCATTGTTTTTACATTAATTAAAGCATTTCTAAATCTTTTATTAATTAGTATGTAGTCAATTTGGTTGCGCATTTTCTTATCAGGGCTTTTCCATGTGTATAGTCATCTTTTCTGGTGTTTAAACGACGTATTTCCAATTATCATATCATTGATATTTGCCCATTCTATTAGCTTTTCCCCTCTTTCATTTCTTGTACCTAAACCATAATTCCCCACTACATCCTCCATTTTCCCCTTTCCTACTTTTGCATTAAAATCTCCAAGTATTAGTTTTATTTCCTGTGATCCAATTTGAGCCATCGTCATTTCTGTTTCGTCGTAAAAGTGTTGTATTTCTTCATTACTACTGCTTGTTGTTGGTGCATAGACTTGTATAATATTTATATTTATTGGTTTGCCTTTGATTTTGACCAAAACAACTGTCAGAGTCTCACATGGGGTCGGTATGTACATAAAGATAGAAGGGATTTATAGAAGGGATATAACCCCAATATAAGGGAACTAAACAGACCCACTCGAATGCTCGAACAATCTAGAGCCTTCGAGAAGGATAGGTCAGTTTGCCTACAGCTCCGTGGACACAGGTGGAACCCGCCTACCGCGTGCCAGGACCTGTTCCACGAGAAGCTCGAAGAGAGTTACAGTCCGTGTCCGACCGAGACACGTTAGAGGGCAGACCGCGACTGGACACCGAAGGAGAAACAGGGCTTAACTTAAGGGAGACTTGATAGATAGAAACCAAGTGTATTTAAGGATTGTTAATCATAAGATAGATGATAGAGTTTGCTGTGATGATTATGTGTATGATTGCTTTGTTATAAACTCCTGTGATATTGTAATTAGCGTAACTGGCTGCGAAACACATTCTTCGCCAGCCTACTATGAATAAATTATATAAGATAGTATCAGAATGGAGTTTGTTGCCTGTATGAACGGGAGTTTCATTTCCCTAGGTCTCTAGGACGTTGACACAACTCTATCTGAAATACACCAGTATCCATTAAGTGACTTGGCTGTTTTTTCGTCAAGTATTATTCCTACACGTTTTTCAAGAGTATCCCCTCCAGAATAAATTATTGTGTGGTTGTCAGCTATAAGTTTGCCCGATCCCTTCCATCTCATCTCACTAACGCCTAGTATATTCATTTTCATGCTATCCATTTCTCTTAGTACATTGTTCAACTTTCCTATCTCATTTAATGTCCTAACATTCCATGTTCCTACCCTAAATTTATTTATTTTATTTATGATTCTGCCATCAGTAGCTGGATTACGGTCTGGTGTCACCTGTGGCTCATGACTGTCCCTACCGGACGAGGATGTCATAAGACAGCCATTAACGTCGTTCACTAACTCTGATATATGTTTCGCCATGAAGTCTTGGGAAGATAATGTGGTGGTTTCCCCTTGCCTTCCACATTCACATGGTAGTCTTTTACCTCTACCTTTGACAGCCACTTCCGACTGTCAGGACAAGTGAGTGCCCTGCTCTGCTCAGCTGCAGAGTTGTCCACTTATTCCGGTGGATACTCGGTCCCCAGAGCTGTGTTAGCCACACCGTAGTGTGTTTCCCATCCTCTACCGCGGGGAGGTGCAGTTGGGATTTTCCATTCATAAAGTTATGGTCTATGACCAAAACTCTCGAGTACTTTTTAGAGGACTGTCGTAGACTAGCAGTTTAGATTGTCCGTCGGGGCGGGGGAAGCACATTTCACCTGAACTTCTGACACCCCTTCCAGATCTTCTCCAGGATGCCAACAGCTTCACCAAGACTTCGTATTTCGGATTTCAACTCTTGAGAACAACTTCTCTTCCTTGAAAAAACTATGCAGTAATTTTCATCTAGAACACTCTTGATAGCACTTGATTGTTTTACCAATACTGTGAGTTATTGTAGAGATTCTATCACCCCTCTTGAACTATCGGGCTTCATCAACCCTAACTCAATATTCACAGAGTCATCACAAGCCTGTCACTTATAATGACCTCCTTAATCGTGAATCAACATTCACAGATACATCGCAATTCCATAACTTCTACTGGTTGCAAAATTCATGAATCGTGAAACACTATTCATCACATTCTAAACTTCATATATCATGAAACACTATTCACTGATTCATCAAACCCTAGACTTCATACATCGCGCAACCTTATTCACTGATTCATCACATTCTAAACTTCATATATCATGAAACACTATTCACTGATTCATCACATTCTAAACTTCATATATCATGAAACACTATTCACTGATTATCAACTCTAGACTTCATATGTCATGAAACACAATTCACTGATTCATCACATTCTAGATTTCATATATCACGAAACACTATTCACTGATTATCACACTCTAGACTTCACAAATCGTGCAACCTTAGTCACTGATTCATAGCACTCTGGACTTCATATACCACGAAACACTATTCACTGATTCATCACACTCTAAACTTCATATATCATGAAACACTATTCACTGATTCATCACATACTAGACTTCATATATCATGAAACACTATTCACTGATTCATCACACTCTAGACTTCATATATCATGAAACACTATTCACTGATTTATCACACTCTAGTCTTCATATATCATGAAACACTATTCACTGATTCATCACACTCTAGTCTTCATATATCTTGAAACACTATTCACTGATTCATCACACTCTAGTCTTCATATATCATGAAACACTATTCACTGATTCATCACATTCTAGACTTCATATACCACGAAACACTATTCACTGATTCATTACACTTTAGACTTCATATATCATGAAACACTATTCACTGATTCATCACATTCTAGACTTCATATATCATGAAACACTATTCACTGATTCATCACACTTTAGACTTCATATATCATGAAACACTATTCACTGATTCATCACACTTTAGACTTCATATATCATGAAACACTATTCACTGATTCATCACACTCTAGACTTCATATACCACGAAACACTATTCACTGATTCATCACACTTTAGACTTCATATATCATGAAACACTATTCACTGATTCATCACATTCTAGACTTCATATATCATGAAACACTATTCACTGATTCATCACACTTTAGACTTCATATATCATGAACCACTATTCACTGATTCATCACACTTTAGACTTCATATATCATGAAACACTATTCACTGATTCATCACATTCTAGACGTCATATATCATGAAACACTATTCACTGATTCATCACACTTTAGACTTCATATATCATGAAACACTATTCACTGATTCATCACACTTTAGACTTCATATATCATGAAACACTATTCACTGATTCATCACATTCTAGACTTCATATATCATGAAACACTATTCACTGATTGAAATCACAACGTTGTAAGTCCTGACTTCATTTCAATCCAGTAATGAATAATGGCTTCTTCACAATGTTGAAATAACATTGGAAATATAATGCCTTTTTCCCAATACTGGAAATAATACTGGCTTCTTTAAATATTGATTCAATATTTGCCGAGTCATCACTATAGGGCTTCATTTTCAAACCTGGACTGTCCCGTGTTTCGTTGACCTAGCTGATTGATGGTGCTTAAGACGGTACCTCCAAGAAGTAGAGGCAGACTACACTCTGGTGTCGGTGTACTCTGTATATATGTTTATCTTGATAGATATTTAGATACGGAAGTCCTGGGTATTCCAACTGAAGTCAGAATGTATTACTCGCTTAGTGTAGATCATCTTCATCCATGTCTTTTGCTGGCTAAGGCAGCTAATAATTGCGGCTGACAACATTTTTCATAGCTCCAGACTGTATTTAGGACATTTTTCCATTTGTCACTTACTACCGGCTGTTGACGCAGGATCCGGTTTGGTGATACGTCCAAAACCACCACCTGCCTTTCCAGAACTGGGAATGACAAAATAACACAAACCCAAGCATTAATACAACTTGCGGTGTGGTAACATTTTCACAGCACCAATACAAGAAACAAAAGGGAAGGAGAAGGGAGTTGGTTTCCAATTGTTCCATCCCTCTTTGCTGATTGTAGAGTTATCCTAACTCCAAATGTGAGTAGGGTATCTCCTCACTCAATATTCTATTCTGGGATCACTACTGGGTCTTTCTGATGAATCTGAGACATCCTAACCCTCTTCAATCATCTAGATGTTATACCTGTCATAACCTGACACAGATTTCTGAGACATAGGCCTTTTGTCTAGAATTCCCAATCTCCTTTCTACAGCTGTAAACAGCATTAGGCCGAAGGCCACAACCATACCAGTTAACATTCTCCTCTTGTGGTACTGACATACACAAGGCTTCTTACATCATAATTAAAATTTCCCCACTGGGGTAACAGTAAAATGTATATTCCAGCAATAAAATAACAATCGTGAATGAATACATAATTCTCATAACAAGAAAACATATGTGCCTGTAACATGGCTGACATTCTCGAACAGTTTGCAGACATTTGCATACAACGTTGCAGCGGGCATTTCTAAGAAACGCCGTTTCACGAGGTTTTGTTTAACATTACCTTAAAAGGAGACGCCTCGAACAAAGAGAAATATATCGCCGTTAGCTCAAAATAGATATGTTAGCGGGCTAATAAACCCAGGGCTGGGCGAAGAAAAATCACTTGAGTCTGAGCATCGACCTACTCAAGATGTAGTTCCTTAAGGGAGTGCAATTTTACCTAACTATCCCTTCAGGTGCTATGGTAAGCTAATAAGTCTTTTTGAATGTAATACCTGTATTTTATGAAAAATAGAATATATGTATTTGATGTAAATTTTGTTGTAACGACAAAATTACTTCTGGAAAAGATAGCCTGAATTTCGTTTCTGCAGAAAGAATGTCTATGCCACTCCTACTGGTTTCTATGCTTACATGTTTATCCTACTATGATGCTAATATCTGTGGGGAAAACCTATTCCCACTATAATCTGCATTGTAATGCAGAAAAGTTTGTTCACTCTGATTCATATTTGAACCAAGATGCTCTAAATAGAGAACTTATCTTTACTAGGCAATTAGTGAACACTTGTGTACTCAAGGGTGCATTCTTATAATTCATACATGTAAACATACATATCGTGTGTGAATCATGTTGGAACCTGTTTAAAGAATAGACAGGGAAATTGGTGTGATTGTTTTGTGTATGAGTATGATCTCATAGAGGACGAGAAGTGGATACCCTATATGTGTTCAGATAACTTGGAGCATCAGCATGTCATGTTAGCAACGCCCATTGTGGGGAAGCATAAAGGACCATGAATTTATGTTCAGGAATCGTGCCGTGTTTGATGCGGCAAGAAGAAGATATTTGAAACCCCACTCCCCCCCCCCCTGCTACAAGAGGGAAATGGGTAGAGGGAGGATCCATATTCTGTGGGTGATTACTGCATTATTCTGGAGCAAAATTATGTGTATTCTATCATATGTTTGGGTGTTTCCCATGTGTCGTGAGAGTGTGTATTTCGTTGTGGTTTTTGTGTGTGTCTTGTAGTGGTCGAAGAGTCTGATTGTGACAGGTTGTAACATCAGTTAGATTTTATAGTCACGAAACCCCATACCAATATACGGCTAGGTTACAGGCAAGCACTCAATACACAACCCCCCCCCCCCCTTCGCCAATTGGGGTTAGGGACAGTTTAATTCACAGAGAGAAAAGGTGGGGAAACGCCACCCCTTCCCCATTCCTGTATTTTTTATTATCTCTGTGTGTGTTTGTTCCAATGACAATTGATACGCTGTCAAATATTCATACGTTTGTTTGTTTTTTCCTCTTAAAGGCCCCTGAAGGAAAGCACAGTTTTGCGAAGGATAACCTTGGCCGATAGATGGTAGAACGAGAGAAGCCGAACCAGGATATTGAAAATTTTATGCTGGGGGAGTCCTCACAATTAGCCCTTGAAACTGGAAACAACTCATCTTAGAATTTCCAACGACAGTTGGGAAGTCGTTTCTCGGTTATCCCCCTGCATGTTCTGAATTACAGCGGTGGTCATGCAAACTACTACAACGGAACGTGATAACGGCAGTAGTTGTCCTATATACACCTAATTACCTCTGGAAGAGATTAAGGTTGCTGTGCAGCTAAAGGCAAGAGCTAGTACAGAAGAGTGGATATAATTAAACCACCCATTTCGTCTGCAGAGCGTCGGACTAGTAACACTCAAATCCCTGTAAGCGGTTGCAAGATCCAGATTCTGTCTGCAAACCAGAGACGGCAATCTACATTGTATGCAAGACGTACAAACACTGTTTGGATCGTACCTTTGCCGACAAACGAAGAGTAAGACCTCACATGTGATTTGGATGTGCCGCTCGAATACTGACAACCAGCCTTTACAGAACGCCTTTACCTAGTCCGGGCTGCACGAGCTGATAGCATTTGAGCTAAACAGCCATTGGTAGAATTACCATTTCAAATGCAGATTCACGTTAATCTCAAGACCTCTACAAGAGAAAAGGGGCCAAAGGAAGATGCCGACATCATCATCGTGAATCATCATCATCGCATAGCAGGAACTAAAACTTAGACAGTGCTTACGTCAATCTGTTATGTTCCACCCGCAATTGGATTATCCCGCAGTGTTTCAGATATATATTCAGTCAGAGAGAGAACTATACGACAGTGATATATCAATTTGTAAGGTCCATCAAGAATGAGATTACCCCCCCCCCCCCCTCTTCGATGGAAAGTTATAGAAGAGACTGTTTAGTATCATCTTATGGTGTTCGTATGGTGGAGCTTAGGTTCAGTGAATTATCAAGCTCTGTGTTGGGTTGACAGTACCTCGTTCTTGAGTACAGGATTTTCCAACTCCAAAGGTTTTAATTAGGAGAAAGATCTAGGCCACAACCATGCACTAAGGAATTGACTGTTTTCCGTAGTTAGAGATGGGTTAATACATGTAATATGGTTTATGTGATGACATAGATTACTGTATTTACTAAAGATGGTTATTCTTGAGGCAAAACCATTTCAGATATTGGTGTTGATATTCTGGTGGGAAAATGGTTGTGGGATCTGTGTTTTGTTGTTGTGGGATCTGTGTGTGCACAGGGTGTGCTACACAGAGGATGGTTTATTTTGTTATTATGTTTTGTTGATTTAGGAAGGCAGAGATTTTAGAATGCACATAACCGATTGTTACATCTATATTAAAAGCTATAGTTAGAACAAAGAGTTGTCCTTACTGTCTTGTGAACGTGGTTACTCAGTAATGTTATTGTGGTGATATATGTCACTGTTTATGTCAACGTGAGAGTTAATGTGGGGAGGTGGAACGCACTTGGCCTATCACTTCAGATAGAGGATCTTATTCCCTTGAAGGCTATGGCAACTGACCTGACTCTCAATATCTTCTCCAGGTGATTAGTCTTATTAGGGTGAATTAGACTGTGATCTACTCCTACCTAGTCTCATCCTCATGAAAAATAGAGCCGTAAGTCTAGTTGTCTGGAGAATACAACAGGGAAGAGACCTCGAAAAACGTATCTAAAATCTTCGATCCAGGCACCAAATACCCCTAGGCACAATATTCATATATTCTATAAGTGATACCTCTCACAACTGGAGATCTCGCCGGGATATTTTGATATGTTTTGAGATCATAATAACTTCCTTTCAACTTTTAAGTTACTCGACTGGTATAGAAAATAAGAGGATGTTGTCTGGAAAGAATTTGTTTTTCATTACAGTTTGTGCACACAGTACAGACTAATTAGAGGGGTAGTTTACCATGTAATTAGCAACTGATGTTCACCAGTGATGTTTGATTATGATGTTTGAAACCTGGACAGTTTGTTGAGTTATACCCATAACATCTTGTGTCAAAATATATGAACATTTGGGTGTATTAATTTGCTTGTCAGTATTACTGTGTTATTGTGCATGATTATGTTGACTTGTATTTTGTGTTATCAAGAGTACTGATAGCAACAGAAGGCACAAACCAATTTTAACATAGGAATGAGACAGCTAAGATTACCGCCCAAAAGATAAATTTAAAAAAAAAATAAACATAGATTTATTTAAAAAGACACTTTATAAAGATTGGGGAGTGTGGGAGCTAAGAAAATATAAAGTAATAATCACTTCCCTTAACTCGAGCAAGGCCAATTGTTATCCCTCGCAATTTCGTCCACATGCATTAGAGAAGAGAAAGCATCATGTTTATAAAACAGAGCTTACGTTTAAGATTTATCACCACCCCATATACTATTGCCACTGTAGTCCTATAAACACATGGCGATCACAGAAAAGTAGACAACATAAAAATGTTTCGAATCCTATACTCTCTACACCCAACCACTCTTTGTGCATCACCCGTAGTTGTCTACCACCGGTTCGAATCCCACACTCTCTACACCCAACCACCGTTGCACTACACGTACTTTCCCCTACTATTTAAGTGGTCACTCGACAACTTGACCACTGCTTGACCGCGTCATCGATCACTTTAACCACTACCATAGTCTTAGGCACATCGTCCTCTACAATTGAAGTGGTCTCTCGACCACTTGACCACTACTTGACGACTGCTTGACTACTACGTGACCACTAATTTATCATCTCTTGAACATCACCATGTCATTACGCCTACTTTTCCCTAAAATTTCATCACTTGACCACTTGACCATTGCTTGACCACTGCTTGACCACTAATTTACCACCCTTTGATCATCAAGATATCATTACAACTACTTTTCCCAAAAATTTCCTCACTTGACCACTTGACCATTGCTTGACAACTGCTTGACCACTGCGTTAGCACCATTTGATCATCACCACATCATTACAACTACTTTTCCCTAAAATTTCCTCACTTGACCACTACTTGACCACTGCTTGACCACTGGTTGACCATTGAATTACCACCGTTTGATCATCACGATATCATTCCAACTACTTTTACCTAAACTTTCCTCACTTGACCACTGTGTGACCACCGCATTACGAGTCTTTTATCATCACCATATCACCACACGTCCTTTCCCCTACAATTTAAGTGAATATTCGACCACTTGACCCCTACTTGACCATCTGTTGACCACTAATACCTGGTACCCACCCCTTACCACTGAATGACACTACACCATATCCATTACAATCAACGATCTTTAGCTTTCAAGGTTTCATTTGTAACACGTGTGATGGTAGTGAATAAGCTACTATGAACATCTACATAGTACTAATAACCACCCTTATCAACTAATTTCACTAAGCCAACCCACTATTACTACTATCGCCACCGCACCTATTCCTTCTATTCGTACTAATGTACACCACCAATGTGCTAACAGTTCAAAATATTTTAACACACCACTCACCAACGATTTTACAACCCGTTACTTAATGACTTTTTTCCACCCCTCAGACACCCCGTTCTGTTATGAACCGAACACCGTCACACCCGCCCGAGATTTTCCCACACTTCGTCGACGTATAACTTCCCGGTACTACCTTCCAGATTTTCCCACACAGCCCCGCCACTTTTTTCACATCCATTCAAAATCTCCCGTCACGACCCACTTTCACCATTTTTTACCCGCCAGAATCATCTAAGCTTCACGAATCAGGATGTCCCTCGTAATCATCAATCCCTCGCTAATCCTAATCTTGTATGGATCCTTTACATACTTTACTACTAGTGTGTCCGACATATAAAATAGGTTTTTTGGGTGATGGGACTGGGGTATTCAATAACTCTCCATAGACTATCGTAAGATGTATTGATGAGCGAACATAAGCAGATGAAGTTGAGTACTGGTCAATTTAGTACGACCACGAGACACGCTATTTACCGAGAAGGTCCTAATTGTGTATATAAACAGGATGTCAAAATTGTGGAACTAATGTGTTGATTTCAAAGATCATAAAAGCAATTGGTCTTATGTTAACAAACAAATGAAGGTACTGATTGAAATATTCATTTCAATTCAGAAAGAATACTTATAATTATGTTGTCAGATAGTAATTGTATTAAAGTCTATAGGATAAAATTAGACATATGTGATACTTTGATGTATTTAATAGTTAAACCAAGATGATTAATGAGTTTTGTATTTCAGAATGACAAGAAGTTATCAAGTTGTGTCAACAGACTACAGAGCAATTAAATTCTAATTAGATTATACTGTTGATACATTATACAAGATATAAGTTACATTACTTTTGCTTACATAAGTTAGAATTAGATATTTGAAAAAAAAATTGATGCTCAATTCCCCCCCCCCCCCCCCCCCCCCCCCCCCCAACCCAGGGGGATAATGCCATAACCTAATTAGAGTAGGGCAAAGGTTATGGCTGTGTTCAGCAAGTGAAAACCAGAACGTGAAAAGTGGGGGATTTTCACACAACGTGATACACATTGGGACTCACTTCCCATCAGGAAGTGGGGTCCGGACACGGCAATCTGCGTGCAGCCATTGTCCAGTACGGACATGGTCTGATGTATACGGAGTTATGGCCAACACTGAGCCACTCTTTTAAATAGTTATGTAGTCGTGGTGTGAAGTTATTGTGGAATAATTGGTATTTGATAATGTCGATATCCGTCTGTGTAGAACATTATGTGTATCAAACCATAAACAGTGTTTGAGTCAACTGCTGTTCAAGTTCACTCATGTTCAAGATAACCATTGTTCGGGTTTGGTGTAATGTGTAAAGAATTGTATAATACCCCTCAGCCCAGTCTTATGCTGAGAAAACGACCTGCCTGCTGACTGGAGAGAAAAGAGAGTTAGTCATACCCCTTTTAAATACTGGCAGCAAGAAGTAAATTACGAAAGCCGCCACAAAATGGCAGAGTCCAGTAAAACTTAGCTGCATCAAGTAAGCAATAAGTCTTTAGTCGCAACCTGGCAATATGAATCTCGTTTATGAATAATAATCATCATATTGATAATGCAGGGGCCATTCTTGAGATTTTCTTTCATCCTTCAATCCATAAGACTCAAATAGATGGTCCTCTCCTTTTCCACCTGCCTTTAGCCATCGGGTTAATGAACGCTGTTATATAACTCACCAATTTCTGCTAGCATAAGAAGTATCCTGACTGTTTAATCCTTCTGCAGCATGGTAAGTGTTCTGAACGTTGTTGGCAAATTATTAACCTAAATGTTCCCCCAGGCACCGACCACTATGATGCAATGCGGACTGAAGGCACGTCCTACTAGACATTCGAACATATACCTCGTGCGTTTTTCTTTCTTTTCACATGAGATTTTACTCATCACAATGGCATTTCCCTTACATATTTATGAAAGGATTACATGTCCATCATACATATCGTGTGGTTACTAATATGTAAACAAGAAGGTTGTACCGAAAATGGCACGATAGCTCAAGTTACAGATTAGCAGAAATGATTTCTCCAACATGAACTGGTCCATAAGATGCGATAACAATATTAGGCATTCGCATAGAGAAAAGTTCCATGAAATGTACTTAGAGTTACTATACTATGCACATAGAATATTTGCAAATTTATAGGCATTGATAGTGAGATAGCTTCACAATGCATATAATAAGTAAACATACGAATTTGAAACTGTATAGCATAGGAAATTTGACAGCGAGGCAAACATGGCCGCTTAGTAGGAAACAATACTCAGGCCCTCATTTACAAGAATCGTTGATTTATCATCTTAACAATTAACACAATGATATATGCACCTTATCAAAAGACACGATTACACATTCATAGTGCATTTTCAACGTACCTAAGCTCCAGAGAGTGAAATGTTATTTTTGGGCTGCTTTTGCCCTCCCCAGCGGGGAGGCTTAACGTGTGCGTCCTTTGTTCTGCTTAACAAAATGTCTACTAACCCTTTGTTAAATCAAGCACCGGTCTGGCCGGGTACTCGACCAATCATTGGCTTTATATTTGAACTTAGATGACGTTACAGACGTCAAGTCTAGCACCGCTTCTCTCCCCCTAAGTATGATAATTAAGGAGTCAATACTAGGTGATTGTAAGGATGTTTTAATATACTACACCGGACAATAATTACTGCAGTGGGAGTCTTCCCCACAGACTGTACACGCCGTACGGCGCCCCGGAACTGTGATGAAGAGACGGTGTAGCTTACCTTCTACCCGATCCAACTCCATGACCACATAATGGGGCAGAGGTTCTTTCGGGTTGCATAGAAGTAACTACGTGTCCATGTTATTTTTAAGTTTATGCACTTCCGCATTTATATCTCCCGAAATATCCGCTTTACTGTCTCAACCTTTGCGGTTGTAGGCATCCAGTGAATCATAGCCTTGGTATTTTCATTCTCTATGTTTTCGATTACAATGGTTAATTTAGGATCCTGCAGTTCATGCTTCATCCCGTGAAGCCGTTCATAATGAGCCGCATTTGCTTCCGGTGTCAGCGTAGCGTAACATCTTTTAGGGTCCTCAGAACGGTAGATGGATTTTATCCCTTACCTACCTATCCCGCAAGGCTCCGTCAAGACGCTCGCCGTCAGCGAGTAGTTGAACCGGAATACATGAGGTCCTGATATAGAAAACACAAGTATGTTTGCTTGGTGGAACGCTCCTCCCTCGAAACCTTTACTCGTGTTGACTTGTCACGTTTACAATCTGGTTTTCCATCTTATATCATCCGTGACAGAGAGAATATTTAATACAAATCTACACGTGGTGAAAACAATCGAAATCACTTCAACAAAATTAAAATCACTGATATGTTTCAATAATCCGTGACAGAGGTATTCTTTAATCCAAATCTACACGTGGTGAAACAATCCAAATCACTTCCACACAATTAAAATCATTGTTATGTTTGAATAATCCGTGACAGAGAAAATCTTTAATCCAAATCTACACGTGGTGAATCCGCGGAAGAACGAGAGAAGGAGAAGCTGAGAAAGAGGGTTAGGACATACTTTTTTTTAAATAAGGGCTCACTGTTCCCAGAGGGGCCAGAGCCGCCCCACTAGGTCCAGCGTCCCTGTGTGTCGTTTGTGTTGAGTGATCATCCCGGCCCCTGGCAAGATCAAGTGCAGGAAGTACACTTTGATCTTAGCCAAAAGGCCAATAAGCGATCTGCGGAGGAACGAAAGGAGAGAGAGCGGATAAAGAGGGCAAGGAACGAATATTTTTTTAAAATTTTTTTTACAGCAAAGGCAGACAACGTCAAAGTTACGAGCAAGATATTTCTGCTGCTGTGAAAGATTATGTCAGATCAATCCTTTCAAGGACTGAAATAGATAATACTCTCTTCGATTCGATTTCACCAGCCAATACCCCTACCCTGTTCAACCTCAAGGAGATGTTATAGTAGGGTCCATCATCACCGGCACAGAATGATGGTCCTGTGACTAGACAGCCACCAAAGCAGCTGAATATGGTTTCACCCTCACAGTCTTATCAAGGCAAGGTGGAGAAAGGAATGTTTCGTGTGGAATGGCTCTCGTCGCTTCAGAGGTCACACATTGTGAGAATTGTATGGATATTTTGCCCTGGCCATGTGAGGGTACGGGGGAATGAACAGGCTGATAGGCTAGCAGGGAGTGCACCTCTTAGTGGTATTTTGCCTATGGACAAGGGGGAGGTGGTCGTGCGCTTGCAGGACCAGGTGGAGAAGGCGGAGGAACAGATTGAGAACCCATATGTGAAAAGAATGAGATTGCGGGGGATCGGCAGGGGTTCTGGAAGAATCTCAAAACTGAGAGGGAAGACCAGGAGAACTTTTATTCAGATAGCGGTGGGAACGATTAGTAGTATGACTCTTCGCTGGCTGTTGAACGGGGGGAATGAGCACGTATGGGAATGTCCTGAGTGCAGTGAAGTCGGTTCTTAACTCAACTCAACTCAACTCCGATGTTTTCTCTCGTTTATTTCATACAAATCAATGTATATTTACAAGGTGTAAAGCGTGTTTCTTTTGTTTGTGTATATTACAGAGCGTTGCCGTTTGTTAGTGTTAAATGTCACATGCTTTAAGAAAATAAATACATACATATAAATCATCAGTCAATCAATAAATTAGGTTTCGTCTCCGCAATGAAGGTTGGCTGCAATGGATCTCCAACACTGTCTGTCTGTCGCCTTGACTGTACATTCTGTCAGGCTGATGTTCGTCCATCTCTTGATGTTATCCTCCCACTTGTATCGTTGTCTACCTCTTGCTCGCTTGCCCTCAACCTTGCCTTCCAGTATGGTTTTTATAAGAGTATCATGTCTTTTAACGTGGCCAAAATATTTCACTTGTCTCCTCTTTATTTCTGTCATCAACTCTCTCTTCATTCCCAGTTTTTCTAGGACCTCTGCATTTGATTGTTTTTGTTTCCATGAAATACGACCTATTCGTCTGTATATCCACATCTCCAGGGCTTCTATGCGACTTTCTAGTTGCTTGTTCAATGTCCAGGCTTCCGAGCCATACAGTAGCGTTGAATATACGTAGCATTTGACAATTCTCATTTTTAATGCGTTATTAATCTCTCTAGATGTTAATACTGATTTCATGCCGTTGAAAGCATTTTTGGTCATTCCTATTCTCTTTTTGATTTCCATTTCACTTCTGCCATCATCTATTATTATATGTCCAAGATAAGAGAAACTTGTTATTTGTTCTAGTATCTGCCCGTTTACTGTGATGTTCATTGATGAACTTTCCTTTTCACTGCTAGTTATCATAGTTTTTGTTTTTTTGGATGTTAATATCTAAGCCACATTCTGCACTGTGCCTGTTTACTTCTTCCACTAGGTCTTGCAACTCTTGCTCACTTTCTGCTAGTAACACGGTATCGTCAACATATCTAAGATTGATTAGGATTCTTCCATTGATGCTGAGTCCAGGCATTTTAACTTGTTTAAAAATTTTTTCTGTGTATAGGTTGAAGAGGCTTGGGGACAGTACACATCCCTGCCGTACTCCTCTTTTTATCTCTATAGGTGACGAATAGATATTACCGCATCTAATAGATGCCACTTGTTCGCAGTACAAGTTACTAATAAGTCTGATGTCCTTTCCATCTACTCCTATGTCTTGAATTACATATACAGTTATGATAATATGACATTTATGGCATAGTGCATGTAAACACACATTCCTCGCTTCATTCCCATCTCCACAAGCGGAAAGCATGGTAAACCTGTCCATCTCTCTCTCTCTCTCTCTCTCCTCTCTCTCTCCTCTCTCGCTCTCTCTATCCCTCTCTCTCTACCCCCCTCTCTGTCTCTCTCTCTCTCACACACACACACACACACACACACACACACATACACACACACATTCTGTCTTGATCTATCTCGCGCTTTCTGGAGATAGCAGTACATTGAATGCCGTGAGCTTGGGCAATAACCTTACATTATCATTGCAATAAAAATGTGGCTTCCTTATAATTACTAGGTCACATAGTTTCAGAGGTGAAGGATCACATGTTTGATGTTGTTGGCCTGTTATCAAACTACATGGTGACGCTCTAGTGCCTTGTAAATGCCCATGACACTGTTTGTTTGGGACAAGAAATGGAGATTTATAACTAGCAATTAGAGTCCATGACCTGTCCCTAGTGAGATAGTTGGGCCAAAGTTGTGATAGTGTCTGAGCATCCAATACAATGGGAAGGACTTAAGCCTGACCACTACCCCCCCCCCCCCCCAATATATTCCATTTTGCACATTCAAATATAATCATGAGAAAAGTAATACAATGGTAGTAGTATTAATAATGGCATCTTTTTCTAATTGCAAGAGAAAACGAAATTAAGGAGAGTTTACATTTTCAGTCAGGGAAAATAGTAGATAGTTTGTATTTGAACATTAGTAAACATAAGTTTCTGTTGTATGTAAGGGAGTTGAACAGTGCCTTGTTTCTGCAAGTCCAAACTAATTTTCTGTATTCTGCTAGTGTTTGAAGTAGTTGTGTGTGTGTGTGTGTGTGTGTGTGTGTGTGTGTGTGTGTGTGTGTGTGTGTGTGTGTGTGTGTGTGTGTGTGTGTGTGTGTTTGGATGTTCTAGGAAGAGTGTTCAGAAAGATTGACTTGTAAATGTCTGTTTGTTTGCCTGTGTGTGTTTGTATTAGTTGTTGTAGAGTTTCTATTGCATCTGTGACTGTTTGACATTTGAAGAAAATGTGTTCCTCTGTCTCTTGTGTGCTGTTCCTGCATAGATTGCATTTTCCTATTTGTCTGGATCTGAAAGGTACTTTGGGTATTATGAGAGTCATATTAATAATAAATCTGTAAGTGACTTTTTTCGCCTTAGATGTGATGTGTTTGTTGTGTAAATTGGAAAAGATGGATGTGTAGTCTGACATGAAATATTTTTGTCCTCTTTCGATTCTCAGTGTAAGTGATGGTGCTTGTTTACTAACTAATTGTTTGTATATTTCTCGTGTTGTTTCATGTATTAAATGTTCATGTCCTTGTATTGCCTGTATACAAGTGTGATAGAAAGATGATAGTATGAACTGATAATGTGC
The DNA here is from genome assembly GCA_014155875.1 of Cepaea nemoralis. Taxonomy (NCBI): domain Eukaryota; kingdom Metazoa; phylum Mollusca; class Gastropoda; order Stylommatophora; family Helicidae; genus Cepaea; species Cepaea nemoralis. The sequence continues at coordinate 419,703 of JACEFZ010005130.1, forward strand.
TGCTGCATTGTTTAGGTTTGTGCGATGTTTTATTTTGTGTGCTATATAATATATGTTAATCTATGTTGTTCTGGATGTCTGATAATACTGCCTATGTGGCTGATTCTAAGTGCTTGTATTTTTGTTTGTATGTCCTGAAGTGCTTTTCCTCCTTGTTTCTTGTCCTGTATGAGAGTTTTATGCTGTATGCTGTGTATTGTGTTACTAAATATGAAATATCTTATCTGTTTATTTATGTCTGTGATTTTCCGTTTTGGAGGGTTTAACACAGTCACTAAGTATATTATTTTTGGTATGATGTATGTGTTAACTATTATGCTTCTACCAAATATTGTTTCTGTTTTGTATTTATACCTGTGTAGCATGAAGGGAACAGACCAAGAGAAAGACCGAGAGGAAAATACCTGGATGGCTTGGCCACATGGCATGGACGAGGCAGGAACACTGAGCTGATCCACGACTCTGGTGATCGAGTGAAATGGCGAGTGATGACAGCCCACGCTTTCCGGCATGGCACATGATTGATTTAACATGTCTGTGATCTGTTGTGGTAGTTGCAGCCATGTTTCTTTGTGTATTGTTCTGGGCTCATATGGAAATGTGATCCCATACAGTTTCATCTTTTGCGTATGTGTTAGGTCTGGAGGGAAATCAGACTATTGTCTCCACTTTCCCAGGCCCATAATTTGTGATTTGTGTATATTAATTTTGACTCCACTGCCTTTCCCAAAGTGCGAGAAAGTGTGCAGTATGTTTCTGATGGACGTGTTGCTTGTAGGGAAGAATGCAGTATCGTCTGCATAAGCAATGACCTTTCGCTCTCAAATTCCCTGTATGAAAGTGTCTTTAATGCTGGTATCGTGTCTGATCTTTTCTAATAATAGCTCTAGTGTCAGTATATACAGAAGTGGTGATAGTGGACACCCTTGCCTTACAGATCTTGTCAGCCTGAAGCTAGCAGTCAGTGAATGGTTCACTAAGACTTTGCTTTCAGGGTTGTTATACAAAATCTGTATCCACTTTCTGTACTACTGTCCTATATTGCAGTGTTCTAGGGTTTTGTGCGAATAGGAGTGTGAGATTCTGTCAAAGGCCTTCTCTCGGTCCAAAAACAAGAGGGGGGATTGACGGTCTTTCTGGTGTGTATGTTATAATGTCTCTAATGAGGTGTGTGCGGTTTTGTATATTCCTGTGCTGTACACTACATTGCTGATTTGGGTGTACTAGCTTTGGTAGGAATTGTGTGATTTTGTGTGCTAGTGATTTGGCCAGAATTTTGTAATCTGTGTTAAGAAGTGAAATTGGTGTGTAATTTTTCAGTTGTGTCTTGTCTGTCTTTGCTTTGTGTATAAGTGTTATATAAAACATGTTGCAACTATCAGGGAGTTCTTGTTTGTCAAAGGCTTCTTTATAGACATTTAGAAGAAGGTTACTTATGATAGGAAAGAATTGTTGATAGAATTCTACTGTTAATCCGTCTGGTCCTGTTGTCTTGTCTTTGTTCATTTTACTAAGTGCATGAGTTATGTTTTCTAATATCAATTGTGTGTCCGATATCTCTTTGTCTGTGTCTGATACCTTTTTTGTATATTATAAGAAGCTATCTTGTATTTGTGTGTTTACTTCTCTTCTGTAAATAAGTGTTTATAGTATTGCTGGAATAATATTGCTCTCAAGAGGTGAGAGAAGTGGCTGGGGGTTCATAGCCAAAGCTAATGGTCGATGTTTGGGGCAGGAGAGCCTGGCATATGATACCACAACATCCAGCTTAAGAATGGAAGTGGAGGCAGTCACTGCGGCTCTCCGCTGGATGGAGAATACGACACACACACACACATCGTAATTGTAACTGACTCAGAAAGCATGTTGACGAGGGTGAGGACGGGCAGACTTCGTGCGGAGTGGCTTGCTTCGCTTCGGAGGTCACGGGTGACAAGCATCGCCTGGATCTTTTCTCCGGGGCATGGCCGGTGTGCTGGGAAATGAACAGGCGGACAGATTTGCTGGCTCTGCAGAACTTGGTGGAGTATTGACACATGACAAGGCAGACGTGGTTGCGGCCTTGTTGGAGCACGTGCACACCTCAAAGGAGCAAATGGATTACCATGGTCTGGCAAGAATGAGACCACGAGGAGTGACGAAGGGATCTGGCTGACGCTCAACGCTCAAAGGAAAGGCGAGACGGACTTATAATCAGATTGCTACTGGTACTATTAGTGTTGGAACTCTTCGCTGGCTGCTGAGGATGAGGACGGAGCACTTATAGGAATGCCCCGAATGCTGTGATGTCGATTCCTAAATCAATCAATCAATCAATCAATCAATCAATCAATCAATCAGTATTTCTGGAATGCTTCTGGTATGCGTGTGGTTTTTGTTTGTGTGATTACTTCATGTCTATTATTGTCTTTATCTGTTTGCTATGCCGTATGTTTTGTTCTATTGCCATGTATTGTTTGCTGGGTGTCACTTGTATGGTGGCGTTGAGTTTTGTTTTGATTAGTGCTCCCAGGTACCTGTGCTTTTGGTGTTGTTCCAGTTGCATTTCTAATGCCTGCAAGTATGGTGAGTTTCTGTTGGTTTGATTTGTTAAATGTATTGCTGTTTCTATGATCTGTTCTTGTTGTAGTCTACGCTTGTGTATGATGGATGCTAGTTATTGGGTCCTGCTCCGTATTGTGTTTTTCAGTAAGTCCCATTATTGTCTAATGTTGTCAGTTGGTGTACTATCAGTGTATGTATGTATCAGGTCTGTCATATATTGTACATATTCTGTGTTTTGGAGTAATGTGTTGGTAAATTTCCAGTGTGGTGATCGTTTAAATGGATGTGTAGTTGTGTTATTTATAGTGATGTGTGTTAGTATTGCTTTGTGAACTGTACACTGGAGAGTTTCTTGTAGGTGTTTAGTCTGTGTTATGTGGTGTTTTGTGTGTACGTATATACTATATAACCTAGATGATCTGTTATGTGCATGGTTTCTGTGCGTTGTATCTTGACTGTTGGGGTGATTCTGCCTGAATGCGTCTACTAGTTTATGTATGTCGATTATGCATTGCAGTGTATCGATTTGATTCATGTCGTCTCGGCCAGCACATCTTAACTGCGTTTTCACTTCCCCACCTATTATGTCAGCCGAAGCTAAACAACAATTGCAAGACTCTGCATGTCTGTGCTAATATGTTTTCTAAGTGTTCGAAGAATTGTGGTTGGTAACTGTAGTTTGTGTGTTGACTAAAGCGTACGTGTCTGTGTTGTTGCTAATATGTATGATGGCAATGTCTCTTTGGCCGTCCGTGTGTGTCAATAATTTCTTATTTGTCTGAAGTCTGCAGTATAGCGGTTCCAGAACCTGTACGATGTGTCGACAGGCTGAAGCATGAGTGTCTGAGCCCTAATTGTGTAGTGATTTGCTTTGTATGTGTGTATTCGCATATGTTTGTTTCTTGTAGGAGAATGAAGTCGGGTTTGTATTTGTGTATGAGTGTGACGATGTGCTTTTGTTTTGTGCGCAAACCTGAAATGTTCAGACTAATAATAATAATATCATCAGTCATCATAAATTAATCAAAACAAGCAAATGATATTGTTGACTAACAGTAATAAGAAATCAGAGACAAACGAGGTTGTCTAGTTGAGATAGTTATTCTTTCTTGTTGTCTTGATGCAGACTGGATCTGATTGTAGATGTTAAAAACAGTGGGTGATTTTCTTCCGTGTCAGTGTCAGTAGTGTTCATAGATATAAATTTTGATTCAGTTTTATCATCTAAGGTGTCGTTGTTGGTTGTTTCGTCAGTATTTTCGGTTTGTCTTTCCTTCTTTTTTGGCGTTGATTTTGTTGGTGAGTTTTCTTCTTCTTCTTCCTAAGTACTTGCTTTTTTGAGTTTGGACTTAATCCTCGCCTTTTTCTGTTTTTGGAGTTAAAAACAGTTGTAAACTGTTCTTCTGTTTGTGTTTCCCGAATGTAGTTTTCTTGGTTGTATGTTGGCGTATCCATTTGTTGCTGTTCTTGTTGTTTGGGCTGTTGTTCACCTTGTTTTCCGTGCTGTTCGTTTTGTTGATGTTGTGCTGGTCCTTGTCTACTCAGAGGTGGAAAATTGTTTAGATCTTCTTGTGCCACCACCGGTTTGTTTGTGTGTTTGGCTGGGCATTTGTTCGACCAATGGGTGTCCATGCCACACACATGACATGCCTTTCTCCGGCTGGGCAAGGTTACCAGAATTTTGTGAGTATTTTTGGTGACCCCTGTAATGTTCAGATTTATATAATGAGGGATTCCCTGGACGGGGTTGTACAAAACTCCCCATTTACCCCCAGAGTTTTTTTAAAAATGGATATACCTCCACATTCGGGTCCCCAATAGCATGTACGGCGATTGCCTTAACTCCCTCTTTCTTCATCCAACGCAAAGTAAGTTTTTGACTTTCTTTGTCTACATGCTCCAGACAAATATCGATGTCCGAATTCGGTAGTTGTAACTGTACCTGGTGTAGCCTATCGTACAGTTTAACATGCATGTCTTCTGTTAAGGCCACGAACTACAGTGTCGGTAACTCATACCTGTGTAAACTGGCTATCGCACCTAGCGGCACCCCGGCCAGTCCAGCGAGTGCGTTCGCTAGGAACGCTGGCGTCGACTCGATGGCCGGAGAGAGACACAACAATCGTACCTGTGCGGTGGAGAAGGCTTCCGTTGAGCACATCTGACGTCAGTGTAAAAGATAAACTTGTCATTTTCAGTATCATTTAGAACAGGGGTGGGACAACTACTGCCCGCGGGCCGCATGTGGCCCGGCGACTGATATTCAGCCCTCTAGGGCATTTAGAAATAAAAATGTTACTTCGTTTTTAAGTTATTTTGTTGAATTTTACAGAATTGCATGTACCGTTATGATTGTTTTAACATTTTTGATAAATTTTCATTCTAATTTTCTATTTTGGAAACATTTATCATTATTTGGATCAACATACATTTGCGAACATGCATTGTCTTGCTTGAAGATCAACAAATCTAAGAATAGGGCTTTATTGTCGGACTGCACCTTACATGCTATCATGCGAATTTTAGCAAGTAAACTTGCTCCGGAATTTCAAGAATATTGTCAAAAATTGCAAGCAGTTACATACATCTCATTAGAAATCAACAACTGTAGTGACAATGTAGTCGGTTTGCGTCTAAATCATTGATAGATAATTTTAAAAAAAAAGTATATATTATAATAAGAAATTGTAACATCTTGTTAACAAATTAGTAAAAGTGTTTGTCCATACTGTAAAATATAATGTAAAAGTGTATAAGTAAAATACAATTGCAATAATTAGTTATTTATGCTGTTTAGCAACCTACAAATAATTAATAATTACTTATTGTGATAGGTCGCCTTAAACAAAGTGGACATTATATATATGTGCGGCCCCCCAATAGCTTTACATTTGTCAATGTGGCCTTATGCACAAAAAGTGTGTCCACCCCTGCTTTAGAATAACACTAGATAAATCCGAAGCACGCGTGAGAATTTTTTTTTTGGGGGGGGGGGGGGGGGGGGCGCCGAAAAGGCCGTAGTTTTTATATCGAGACGAACAATAATGTTACTCTATTTGGTAAATGGATTTGTGGAAAAGTTAAGATCTAGCAAGCAAAACAATCAAGACTAACGGCAAAAGAATAGTTTTGTGTGTGTGTTTTTTTTTTTAGGGCTCACGGTTCCCAGAGGGGCCAGAGCCGCCCCTGTAGGTTCCGCGTCCATGTGTGTCGGTTGTGTTGGGTGATCATCCCGGCCCCTTGCAAGATCAATTGCAGGAACTACACTGTGATCTTAGCCAAAAGGCCGAGAAGCGATTGCAGACATTCAGGAAAATGAAAAAATTCAGGAAACAACGGGGCTCTACTTTAGAAACCCTGGTTTACAGGAACGACATTGTAGCGCTCCAGGAGACGAGACTGGGCGATCAGCTACTCCGAATTGCTGGCTTCAAATGTTTCTACAACAGACGACATCTGGGAATGGCGATTCTCGTTCGTGACAGCATGGTGGCATCAGAGCTAGACATGTCCAGTTGGGACAGTGACGATATACAAATACAGGCATTGAGAGTTCAATCCTGTATACCATTCGTGTTGGTTAATGTTTATGCCCGCAACGCGAGTATGGATTCCCAGAAGTGGCAGTGCTTAAGTGACATATTAGGATCACAAGAGAAATGTTATTTTCTGTGGCGATTTCAACGCTAATGGCAGATCATGGGGAAACATTTCCTCCAACACACAGGGGGAGGAGCTCGAGACTGCACTTTAAACCATTGACATAGTTTGTATCAACAGTGGCTGTGTCACCAGGACAGCAAGCCGTCCAGGCGATGAGGACAGTGCTATTGATCTGGCGCTGGTTTCACCTTCACTCACTACAGTGTGTAGATGGGGTGTCCTAGGACACCACGGCAGCGACCACCACCCTTGCAGCATATTGGTGGAGAAAGGCAGAACCAGGCAGCACAAGCTAAAGGTAAAGACTTTCCAGTATGACAGTACAGGGCAAGATGTGGTGAGTAAAATAAGACGTGACAAGCGCAGAAAGCTTCAGGGCAGGAAAAAAAGCTGGGAGCAGCCACCTTGGTGGAATTTCGAGGTGGAGAAGGCTTGGGTGGATAAGCGTAGTGCTGTAAGGAGATGGCAAAATGCCAAGAAGAACAGAGCTGGTCATCCTAGTCCCTGCATGCACTTAGAAAGAGAGATGCACACAAAAGTAAGCTATTTCAAAAAAACTGGTCAAGGTGGTTAAAAGCGAAAAATGGGCAGAGGTGTGTCAAAGAGTAAGCACAGACAAAAATTGTTCTGGCGACTACATAAAAGCATGAGTGGTGTAGTCAAGAATAAGAGCATTTCTGACTTCCAAGGTGCTGACCTCATCTGGCAGAGGACTGACGAGGACAAGGGCAAAGCCCTCTTTGAACGCTATCTAGAGCAGAGCAACCAGACAGACATGGGAGGCCGAAATCTGGCCAAGGAGGTCACCTCAGACAGGTGCAAGGCCCAGAACACTTCGGATGAAGACACAGTGACAGTGAAAGAAATCAGAGCTGTGCTTGGACGATCAAAAAACAGCACTCCAGGGCCTGATGGCATAAGATACGACGACATCAATAGGTGTACCGACAATGAGCTAGAGAAACTAGCAGACATGTACAACAACAGTATAGGGAGTGCTAGCATCAAGGAGGAGTGGTTACACAGCTATCTGATTCCCTTGCCGACAAAGACCACACAAAAAATTCAGGGATATCGAAATATAACCATGCAGAATACAATAGGCAAGCTGCTGGAGCAGGTAATTGCCAGGAAAATATCAAGCCAGCTAGAGAGGCAAGGTGTTTTCCCACCTACCCTGGGTGGGTACCGTCCAAAAAGAGAAACCTGGACCAATGCAGCAGTTTTTGCCCATGATGTCTATGAAGGTTTCCACTCAGGCATTGAAACCTTTGCTGCAGCGATTGATCTTGAGGACGCGTACAACAGAGTATCATTGGATTTTTTAATGCTTCAGCTTCTTGAACTCAAAAGTAAGTCCATTCCTCCTTAGTTGGATCGCTGCAGCCCTCTTCCAACGGAAAGTAGTTTTTAGATGTGGCAGTTGGACTTCGGAACCAACAACAATATATCCTGGCCTACCACAGGGATCACCATTATCTCCGGTACTGTTCAACGCCTACACAGTGAGAATCACCAGTGAGCAGATCACTGGACCTGGCAGGACATTGTCATATGCCGATGATGTTTTAGTGTATCGTCAGGGTAAGGATAGAGAGCAGGTTGCTGTGGAACTACAAACCGAACTCAATCGCATAAGTACTTGGTGTGATGAAGCTGGGGCAATGGTCAACCCAACAAAGGCAACAGTGACTTGGTTCTCGTTGAATAATCATATTGTCAACACTCCAACACCAACTGTAATGCTGTGTTCAGAGACGGTGGAAAGAACGCAGGCAATGAATTACCTGGGGATACGGTTTGATCGAAGCCTTGCTTATAATGAGCACATAGACCAGGTGATAACAAAGGCCAAGCGGGGTTTGGCTGCGATGCGGGTGATGGCGGCAGCAAACTGTGAGCAGCGCCATCTATGTCTTCTGTACGAGGGGCTGGTCATGTCTGTTTTTGAGTATGCAATGGCAATCCTGACTCTCAGCCGTAAGCAGATAGAAAGGATGGAAAGGATACAGAATGAAGCTATGCGCATTATTCTTGGATGTACAAGAGATACAGCATGCAGGGCGATGCGCTACCTTCTTGATTTTCCAACCATTGAAGAGAGAATACAAGTTTGCAGAGCACGCGCCTACCTCAGAGTTAACGCAAACACACAACATCCACTGCATAGTGAAATTATGAAGGTGAAGGGCAGCAGGTTAAAAAGAGGACGGTCGTGGATGGGTCAAGCCGAAGACATTCTTCAACAGGTGTGTTCACTTGAGGACTTAGAACCTGGCGAGGAGTGGGTACAAGTGCCAACAGATTTCTGCACATCCTTTTCAGTTTGCATCCAACTAGATAGAAAATGCAGACAAGAAAATCCGGCTGCTGTGGAGGCTGAAGTACAAGCGTTGATTTTCGAGAATTCGCTAGACGGTGATGCGGTCATCTACACAGATGGGTCGGTCGTCCGACATGTGAGAAGCTCATGGGCCTTTACAGGCTCGGGCCGGAGGGAGAATTGTGAAGGAGGACTCTGGTGCTTTCACTGAAACCACAAGTAGCCTGACTATGGAAGTCATGGCAGTAAGTAAAGCAATAACATGGCTCGAGACACAGACATTCACTAGGGCATGTTTCCTTAGCGACTCAATGAACATGATCAAGAGGATAGAGGAGGGGTCGATCCGAAGAGAATGGTTGCTGCCTCTGGAGCGGTCTCGGCTGACAAAGATTAGTTTCATCTTCGTGCCAGCGCATGCGGGAGTACAAGGTAATGAGCGGGCTGACAAGCTCGCAGGTGAGGCTACGGTGGAGGGCGGACGCGCCATGGACCAGGCCGACATTCTGAATGCTCTACGAGAAGTAAGACTTTTGCGATGAACCAAGTGATGACTGTGAATCTACAACCATGGCCAGACTGCGAGAACAGCAAATTAAAAGAGGGGTGGCCAAACAAGAACACTACGCAGGAAGCCAAAGAAGATTGATAAACCAAATCAGAAATCGTGTCGTGAGCCACTCTACGCTGCGGGATTTGCTGAGGAGGGGATCCGAGCATTTATGGACTGAATGGTTCGATGTGCAATGAGGATGATCTGTCGACTATCTATGAAATCCCGACGGAAAACGTACACAAGTAAAAGAATATTGTCAGATCAATCCTTTCAAGGACTGAAATAGATAACACCGTCTAATTACACAATGGAGAATTAAACATAAATGTACAACGTTAAAAGTTGATTATAAAATGTAATTAATTACAAACTAAATACATATTCTGTAAGTAAACTATTATCCTTATTATTGACATGATAAAATCTGACTAAACAATTTACTACTTTATGTAGTAAGGAATACAACAGAGATTTTAAAGTTAGTTAATGATATTATTCTAGGTATACAATTTCCTTTGTCTAAATTTAAGTAATCTCCCTTGTAACAATATTAGATGTTTATGTCTCATACTCATTGCGTATCTAGGTGTTTTTCTTTTAGGTATCTAGTAATTCCACAGAATGCTTGAACATAAGTATTAATACGTGTAGTGATCAATCAGGCATTACTATCATGTTATTATATTTTAAATAATTCTCTGTGCAAATGTAATTGCACCAGCATTGGCATTTGAGAGAGAGAGAGAGAGAGAGAGAGAGAGAGAGAGAGAGAGAGAGAGAGAGAGAGAGAGAGAGAGAGAGAGAGAGAGAGAGAGAGAGAGAGGAGCGAATGAGAGAAAAGGAGAGGGGTCGGGGGTGGGGGAGAGAACTATTTGTTCAAAATGAATGAAATTTACAAACATAAATGACATTTCCTCTAAACATAATATTTGTCTTCATAAACCCCATAAACTTGCATGGCCTTTCGCCAGTGCGAAAGTAAGTGCATGCAGGCCTTGACAGTGACAGACCAGGTTTTGTCCTGCTAACTGCGCCTATTAATCGTCATCTCTCTCACTCCCAGCACCTAGACCATAGCCACTAGTCACCACTCACCTTCTCGTTGCTACTTTGGCGTTGAAATCCCCGAGGATGACAGTCATTTCAAAATTGTTACACTGGTCCTCGGCAATGTCTAATTCGTTATATCATCCAAGAAGCCCTGGGCAAGGATACGTGAAGCGAAGAAATTCATTGGCATTGAGAATCTTTCACATATACTGAACCCTTGCTTTCTTACAAATCCACATTGTTCTTCTCCTATTTATATCATCAGCATCAAGTGCCATGCCGACCGGCGTAGGAGTTCATGACTCCCAACATATCTCTGTCTTGGTTTTCCCTGGATCACTCTGCCGTACTGACATCCCCATGCCACTGTCGCATGCACCCGTATCATTCTCTGGTCTGCTTCTCTCCCCTCGATCTGTCGAGATTGTCACGATGTTCTGCCTAATGCTCTCTTCTCATCACATGAACGCAAGAGGCTGTTTGCCTCTATTATTGTTGTATATAATGTTCTAGTTTCAATCGCCTCTGTTCAGAGCGATTCGTCTCGTTGATTTTATTTCCATTATAATTGATACCCGATTGCTAGTAGCCGTAGCCAAGCTTGCGACACGCGGTTTCGTGTGCACGCCGCTTACCAGGCAGTTCGAACTCGCTACTACTAGCCGAAGTTGTCGGCAGCAGACCTTGTCTTAAACGACTTTCTGTATAGACGTGTTGATATGGAGCCGGTCGTTCATGAAGCATGGCAGACTAGTTGTACACGTAAAACTTGCTATAAGATGAGATATATCGTCAACAGTGAAAATAGACACATGTGCTCCCCCTGTTTGTTTATTTTCCTGCTCTCACACCAGAATGGTTTATGTTAAGGATATGCTGTAAGTTTGTTCTTTGGATTGCTATTACCGATCATCATCACTCAGTGCCATCTCCATCGAATGAAGGTATGGCTGCAATGGAGCTCCAACACGGTCTGTCTCGTCACATTGACTGTACATCTGTCAGGCGGCTGTGACATTCGTCCATCTCTTGATGGTAGCTGTCCACTATGTATCGTTGTGCTATCTCTGCTCGACTTGCCCTCTCACCTTGGCTCGCTTGGCCCCGTATCTCAACCTGCTTCCAGGATGGTGTTTAGAGAGAGTATCCTGTCGTTTAATCATGGCCGAATATTTCACTTGCCTCCTCTTTCTTTCTTTCAATCAGTTACGATAACGAAACTTTATGAGTATGAAATCAACATAACCACATTGTTCGTTTAGAATAATAATAGTATGCAGTTATTACACAGACAGGTAGAGAATCTGCTGCAGTATGACGTCTGGTCTTGTTGTATTGCAAATGAAGGAAAACAGCACACTTGTGACCGTCTGTCATATCACACTTGTTTCATGTATAGAAATATAAAGCACAGTTAGGACGGAGACAAATGTATCTAATATAGTTATTCACTGGATCATACAATAACAGAAATTGCTAAGGACATTACTACATGTACATGAGATGCTATTATGGTATGACTTAAATATATTGTAGTCTTAACTCTTTTATACGAATTGTTATAGAAGTTAACGTACGAGTATCATGTATATAAATGGCAACATGGATAATATTTGTATAAACTATCAGTTCAACGTTATGGGCAAACGTAAGGAGTTATTTTAGATATGTAGGAAGTATGTATAATTCATTTCTAGTATGTCCAGTCGCGACTATATATGTCACAAATCATGAAAGGTCAGGTGCATGATATGTTCGCAGCATATGGGAACCTATATCTCATATACAGTTTTTTTAGCGGTGCATATTAAAGGTACAAATCCTTAACTAGTCCGCATCTGAGGACATTATACAATCGGATTAATACTTTCACTAAATCTACATACTTTCGGATGTTGTGTGCGTTCTCTCTTGTTAGAGTATTCTGCGTATTCTGACATTGTATCTTTGTAATTATTATTAGACCGGACAAATATAATTCGTCTAATCAGGATGTTTCCCACCATTTTGATAGCTTTCTATGGCCCCACCTAATAAGCCTTTCTAAATTCTATGAGTGATCAACTCGGCCCCACCACGCCCAGACATATGCATAATTTTTAAAATGCGTGCAGAATTCAAATGTGTCACTACAGAACTGAATAATGTTTTTATTGTTTAGAGGGGCCACGTTCTCCAGAGGGGCCAGAGACCGGACCCGCCCACCCTGACCAACTGCCCCGGTGCCCGCTCGTCCCTGTGTCGGTCGTCTTGATGTTGGTAGATTTTGATCTTGTTCTGTGTTTGGTTGGCGTTTACGCGCGGAGACTAAAGCTGTTCCCAACGCATCGCATCTCCCCTACTGTGTGGACACACTATAGTCTCACTGTGCGCTATGCCCACAGTGGTCCACCAGGCCCATCTACAGGTTAAGCATATGTGATGGTTTTTATTATGATCATCCCGGTCTCACCCGTACCATAGACAGGCGCACATATCTGTGTGTGAAGCGCCCTAGTTGCACCCGATCCTAGCCAAAGGACTGATAGGTTTTAGGAAGAATCCCTAGGAAATTATGAGCAAACACAGTAAGTAAATTTTCAAACATATATGGGAAACTGAATTCAAGTCAAAAATAATTTTAATGAAATTTTTTCCTATATTTATTTTAATTATTAGTAATTATTTAATTTAGTGAGATCCTGCGCTTGATGCTTGCTGCAAAGAGATTTTATGTCATATTTAGTTACTTCAGTCTCAAGTCTCCTTTTTTGTTATATCCAGCCGATTTCTTCCCTTTTTCGATTGCCACCCTTACAATCGAATTGCCCCCCCTGTGGGCGTGGGCCCCACGTTGGGAACACTGTCCTAGATGTATTTTCCCGCCCCCCCCAATATTACTGCTATTTGCAGTCCCAAGAGGACGACTATGAAATTCCTAGCAACTTCAGCAGCCGGCGCGTTGTGTGTTCCTTACTGTCCTAGTGGCAGCTTGCTAATAGGAACACCTGCCATTTTATTGCGAGTGCCCTACTGGTCCAGGGTGTGCCTCTGTCACCTTCATCGTCGCCTGCATAGGTTCGAGGTTTCCCACTAGGTGTTACTTGCACTGTCAGCGGATGCGGCAGAAGCCGTTGTATGAAAAATTACTCGGCAAAAATTTCTCTACCAAGGTCTAGTATAGTATATATCTGCTATTGCACCTGAGAAAGAACGAGACGCTGATGACCATGCCTGGTTACCTGTCGATTGCTGTCCCAAGGTGTTAAAATACTTGGAAACGACAGAACTGATTCAGATTGGCTAGGTCTGGCGCAAAGAAGAACAGCCCTGATGTGTCGTTACTACCACAATAAAGAATGATCAAATCAGTCAGAGGGCGACCAAAACCTGCTCTAGATGACTACAACGTATGGACAGACCAGAGCAAGTCTTATTCTGCTTCCTCGAGTAACAGGACCCAATTGGGGATTTTAAGCAAGCACATGTATGCAGTTCAAGATGGTGAATTAGCCATGTGCACATGTGATTTGGCGTCGCGACAGCAGAGCACATACTCAAAACTGCCCAAATTATAACATGTTTGTGGCAATCTTTTGCTAGGAGACATGTGGAAGATAAATTCTATGGCTGCTGTGTGAACTAAAAAAATTGAAACAGTTAAATTCCATTACAAGAGGCAACAATTTATTATAGATCATTTTTCAAGGCGAACGAAAAAGAAAAAAAGAAGAAGAATCTTACATTACTAAGGTCAAGGACTGTTCAAAATAGATAATTAGAGAACATTTAATCAAAATGTGAAAAATCATAACCGTACCTGAAATTCTGTAGATTCATACCGAAATCACTTAAAAAACGAGTAAAATTTTATTTCTAAAATGCCCTCGCGGAACGCAAAAATCATTGCGGGCCGCATGCGGCCCGCGGGCCGTAGTTACCAACGCCTTTCCCTGACGTGTCGCTATCCATCTAGTCTACGAAGGACTTAACATGGAACACACTGTCACACAACTGATCTTTCCAATACTTCATTATTTGTGATTTTGTCTTGCCACTTAATTCTAAGTATTCTTCGCAGACACCGCATATGATGTTGTTTAAACGTTTCTCTTGTGTGATTAAGTTGACCAGGTTTCACTGTCATAACAGAGAGTACTAAGACACAGGCTTGGTAACGAGTACTTTTGTTTTGGCTTTAAGCTTCTGTCTCCCCAGACTCTTTTGCTAACACTGTTCATTGATTTTGCTGCCTTACCAATCCGGGATGTTGATTTCCGGGGGGGGGGGTGACATCTAGGGATAATTTGGCTCTTCACCTCTGATCCTTGATATGTAAATAGTCTACTTCTCCAGTTCGGCCGAACATCAATAAACACTACTACTACTACTACTACTACTACTACTACTACTACTACTACTCTACTACTACTCTAACTACTACTACTACTACTACTACTACTACTACTACTACGACTAACTACTACTACTATACTACTGGCTTCTGCCTTCTGCTACTGCTTGTCCACAATGGAAGTTGGCGAGGCCAGGTACCACCCATTGCAGGTGACCTAGAGTCTTTCCATTTCAAGTGACAGATTTTGAAGATCGGTGGATTGTGACACTGTGCGGCAAGTACCGAGCCGAAGTCAAGCACGACTAACAGGTCCGTGGATAGATCATTCACGCCTTTACGCGTTTCGAGGTCGACGGGAGATGGGCCAGACAAGGTCCATCTGGCCGCCCCCTATTATTGCTACAACAGCAAATTTGACTTTTATATGATGCAGTACATTTGTGTTGTTATGCTTTCCCTGCGACACCGTTTGTGTTATGTTTTCTGGGTTTCGTCTTCTTTTCTTTCGTGTTAAAGATTGCCGAGTTTTATACAGCTAGTTTTTTTTTGGCTCCATCTGCCAAGTACTTCTAACACGATTCGCTCCAAATGTTTCTGCCTGCTCCGCAGACTTCCTTATAAACACCGTCTACTGCCGCGTTATGGCCCTGGTACTTATTACAGCCGGTGGGGGTTGAGTGTTCCTCGAGGTAGGGTGTCCCCGCCTCGAGTGCTGGATGTTCCATGGTTCAAGCCCCGTGGGGCCGGGCTTTTTTCACGTCGAATTCTAGTAATATCTCGCATTGTCTCTGTGGTGTGAATCGGAGACCCTGTGTGTATTGTTTGCGCACGTTAAAAATCAATAGCATTGGAAATCGAAAAATGAGCTTCCCGGTCAAATTTCGAGTTAAACAATTCTTCTTCGCCGGTGCTACGGAGTTCGTCACTGAGCTAAGATTCTCCGGCCTCAGGCTTGTTGGAAATTAGATCGGAGCACTAATGGTACACCCTTGTGACTTTGATGTGTTTATCCGTCCCCCCCCCCCACCCCGATTAAACTAATCTAAAACTAACTAAACGTCGGTACCGTGGATCGTTTCTTGGTTTCTTGTAGTTATTAGTTAGTTTATTCGACAGATCAGCCTCATTGCACATCGAACCATTCAGTCGATTAAGGCTCAGATCCCCTCCTCAGCAAATCCCGCAAAGTGTAGCTGCTAATAACGACGCCAGTTTCTGTGGTGTTTTGATAATCTTCTTTGGCTTCCTCGTAGTGTTCTTGTTTGGCCACCCTGCTTTTAATTGCTGCTCTCGCAGTCTGGCCATTGTTGTAGATTCGTTTCTTGTATTAGAATCTTCCCTGTGTTTTGATGTAGTGCTTGTGGATGTAGGGAAAGGGCGAAGGGAGGGAAAAAAAGGGAGAAGGGGAGGGGGGGGGAAAAGAGGGAGGGGGGGGG
>JACEFZ010005131.1:0-237500 GCA_014155875.1 Cepaea nemoralis
GCCTGCTTTACTTTAAGAATTAACCAGTTTTGACCACAACAATGTGTAATGTTGTGAAAAAACACCCGAGTCATTACCCGGGTGGGCCCTCCCGAAAGAGTTCAGAAATGTAAAAGGTCGAAACATTATGGAAAAGGGTCCTCTTATGACGATCTGAAACCTCCGCCAAGCTTGCTCCGCGGCGGAGTTTTATCACGAATAAAGCAGCCTGGACAGAAAGAGTGCTACTTAAAGCTTGCCATGTAACGAATTCACCAAAGAAAACACACTGTCTCAACGGGTAGCGGACAAAAAAACACAAAAAAAACAGTGACAAGACAATAATGATGTTGCAAAAAAGAAATGGAAAATATAATAGGGGCAATATCAACCATTGTAAACAAGCAGACACACAAGGTTGTGGCTCGGAAACGTCAAAAGGAGATCGATATAGAAGATAGGAGGTGGCAGTTGGAGAGTAAAGTAGAGACAACTAGAGAGCTGTTGATGGACATTTAAATAGAACCCGGGCTAGAGTAAAAGGGCAGAATGAAAGTGCGGAGAAAGACTGTAGGGTCGGACAGACAATGAAAAGATGGTGTCTGGTGGCTAAGAGGAGTCAAAGTTCACCCCTTCGTGTTGTACTCGTGGTGAAGTGGTCAGACGGTCTGCCTTGCGCATTGAAGGCGTGGTTTCAGCTAGAACGACTGCATTGTGTTGACCTCGAGTGCAATGTTTCCCGAGGTCATTGTTGGAATTACGGAGTTCGTGTGCTGTGCGAGGCGCTCGACAGGTGGCTGGCGTTCGTAGGGAGAGACCTCAAGCCAGGTGGGGCAAACCGTTACAGTGGAAAGGATGAAGACCGGATGAGACAAGACAAGATGATATCAGACAGGATGAGATAAGACAGGGTAAGATAAGGCAGTGTGAGATAAGACTGGATGAGATAAGACATGTTGAAATAAGATGGGATAAGTTAGATGAGATAAGAGAGAAGACAAGGTGAGCTAAGGCAGAATGAGATAAGGCTGGATAAGATAAGACAAGGATGTGACAAGACAAGGTGAGATAAGATAAGTATGAGATAAAAAGGATGAGACAAGATGAGATAAGACACGATGAGATAATACAAAATGAGATCAAACTGGATGAAATAAGACAGGATGAAATAATACAGGATAAGATAAGACAGGATTAGATAATACAAAATGAGATAAGACAACTGAGATAAGGATGATGAGATAAGGTTGATGAGACAAGATAAGATGAGATAATAGGATGCAATAGGACAGGATGAGACAAGACATGATGAAACAAGACACAACGAGATAAGACGGAATGAGCCAAGACACGATGCGGCAAAAAAACATGAGATAAAACAGGATGAGATAAGAGAATATTAGATAAGAGAGGATGAGATAAACAGGGTGAGATAAGACAGAAATAGAACAAAATGAGATAACAAAAGATGATATAATAGGATGAAATAAGATAAGATGAGATGGGTCAGGATGAAGGAAGTCAGGATGAGATAAGGCAATAGAGATTAAGACATGAAGAGATAAGAGAGAATAGGGAAAATAGAATGAGATAAGGACATGTTGAAACAAAACAAAATTAGACAGTACAGGATGAAAAAAGAGAGGATGAGATAAGACATGTTGAGAGATAAGTCATGATGAGACAAGCCAAGATGAGGCAAGAAAAGATGAGATAAGACAGAATGAAATAAGAGAGGATTAGATAAGAAAGAATGAGATAAAACAGGATGAGACACGATGAGATAACGCAAGATGAGATAATAGGATGAAATAAGACAAGATGAGTAAGACAAGACGAGAAAAGAGAGGATTAGATCAGATAGATTGAGATAGGACAGTATGAGACAAGACAAGAGGAGATAAGACAGGATGAAATAAGGACAGGATTAGATAAGATTAGATCGATGTAAGACAGACTGAAATAAACGAATACAAAACAGAATAATATCAGATAAGATAGACTGAGATAGGATAGGCCGAAGATAGACAAGATGAGGTAAGACAAGACTCGTGAGATGAGATAAGACAGAACACTGTTAGATGGGGTTAAAAATGTCGATACGGTAGACTATAATATTCCCTCCTCTCCCAACCCAAAAAAAAAAAAAAATAATACGGTATAGTAAAAAAAAAAAAAACACACATAGATACGGTGTAGTAAAATAAAACACGTAGGTATGTTTAGAAAAGTAAGAAATTTAGATTCCTTATAGTAATAAAAAAAGGTAAATAGGCATAGTAAAAAAAAAATAAAAATTGAACACAGTATAGTAAAATAAAAGAAATGTGTGATATGGTATAATAAAATAAAAACAATTACATTAGGTATAGTACAATTAAAAACGGTACAGTAAAATAAAACACATTAGACATGGTATAGTAAAACACCACCCCCCCCCCCCCCCCCCCCCCAAAAAAAAAAAAAAAAAAATTAGATGCGGTAAAGTAAAAATTAACAACAATTACATACGGTATCAGAAAGCAATGGCAAACTACTGAGCGTAATCTTGCCAAGAAATCAACAATCAGCTGAAAGATGCTGGTTGTTGACAATGATGTCCTGTAAAGGATATGAGAACAACAACAAAATAGTAAAATAAACAAATTTAGATATGTATAGTACAATAAACATATCGGATCCTCTTACATGCCTTGATGCGTTTTTGGGTATATAAAATAAAAAAAAATAATAAGTGCCACTGCGGGACCTACTGCAGATATGATGTGTATTAACAGCATCACATTTCGTAGGGTCTAGTGCGCCGAGGGGCAAGGTCTCCTATCGCTTTCATGCCATTTCAGCACAACACCCTAACCGTTGCATCAACTGTAATCGTTTGTAATGTGTGCATGGTTAAAATAACAGTATAGGGCGCTATTACACGCTAGAGGCCTTCTGAGTATATGATGCTGGTCAACTATATTTATGACCAGTGATTCTCAAAATGTACCTTTTTGGGCAATGGACCCTTTTCACATCACACACACACACACACGCACGCACGCACACACGCACACGCTCACACCACACGCACGCACGCACGCACCACACACACACACAGACACACACACACACAACGGGGACCAAGGAAAGGTAACATAAAATCATCTAATCACTGTTTGTGTCGGTTCAGCAGTCTATGTAAGAATGCGACACATGCGACAGCAGTTAGGACTCAAAGCTAGCAATAGAAGCAATGGTATTGAGTTCGTTGCCGTAGGCGTTCTTGAATACGTTTACGGATGTCTTTTGCGTGGCTGCTGGTTTTGCTAGTGACTGCCGTTTTTATCGATGATGAACTATGGTATCGAGGAGGACTTTTGTGTTGGCATTACTGGCGACATTAGTACAGTGAGGTGTTTATTTCCATCTGTTCGGGGTTGTTTTGTTGCGTGATCTAAATTTCGGATGGAAAAAAATGGCGTGGTGGCTAGAAAACATCTAGTACGGAACGGCAATATCTAGAAACGTCTAGACTTTGTGGGGGTGAACATCTGGTTGGGAAAGTGACTGCCAGTTCCACCGGGGTGTGACTGTACTGTTCGTAGAGGACTTTTGTGGTGATATTCTGGCGGTGGCATTTTGCACAGTGTGCCTGAGCGGGCCGTTGTTTTTCGAGACTCTATCTTTCCACTTTTCACATGGGGCAGTGAGGAACACTTATGTGACATTCAATGGCACGGGAACGGAGCATAAGGGGAAGACCATTTGCTGTGAGTTGGAACCGCGACTAACGACTAACGACTAGCGACTTTTGAGGAATCGTGAGTAAAACAATATGATTATCAAAAGTGCTACCATGCTGGCCTTCAAAATGATCAGTAAATCTATAGCAAAAGCTTTGAAAAAATTAGCTGCCAATCATTTACAAGACATCGCAATCAACCACAACATTCAATGGGTGTTATTAAATTTCTAGACAATTGTATTTCCAGTAGTTACCATTTAAACATTATTGCGTCTTCTAGGGAAACTAAACTACTTTGGTCATATGGGACGTGACAGTGGCTTGGAGAGAACAGCAATGGAAGGCGTGGTCATGGAAGTTGACGCTGGGTGGACCACTCGAAGATTTGACACAGAAAAATTACAGACACCTTGGGTATGGGGCTGCATGAAGTTGAGTGACTAGCACATAGAAGGACACAGGACATTGCAACACCTGGGGTATGGGGGGTGCAGAAGCTGGGAAGTTGATAGCACATAGACACGGCATTGCTGACACCTTAGGGTATGGGGATGCATGTGGCTGCATGAGGTTGCATGAGTTGAAGAACGGCAGGGACGTGAGGCTTTCTGGCGCACCGTGAAGCAACAAGATCTGCAAGGCAGCTGTTACTTGATACGCCTGATTCTTTCTGAAACGACGGCATTCATATTGAGACAGTATGCTTTCATTGTCTCTAGGCGCCTGAGTTTACTGGAAAGCATTAACTGGGATATTTTTGGTTCGACAAAGAGTTCACCGACCAGTAAAGTTCAAAATTAGTAGTGAGTGGCCGGGCAATGACTCTAGTGCAGCCCGCTGACCGACAGCTTTACCTCTCGTTGTTAGTAGAATAAGAAATTCAGGAAACATGAAGCCGAACTTAGCATAGGAGCTGTCAAATGAGCAAGAAATACAACGGATTAGGCTAGATATATGGGAACGGACACGCCCAATGAACCAAACCAGGCGAAGGCAGAAAAGGTAAGGTCTTCGACCTCAAGCTATAACCTAGTAGGTGTCAAGGGATCTAGAATAAAGCGGATTAAGTAGAATTAATTATGTGGTACAGCTAAAAAATCTGATTGGGTAGCCCTTCGCGGCAAGGAGGAGCTATGTCACGTGATGCCAGAAAGAACCGCCAAATTAAGCGGTATATATATACGCGGGACAGAGAAGCATTTGAGGAGATAAGCGAGTTCTAGACAGCCGAGTGCAGATACTCGAAAGGCTGTTGAGACCAATAAGACTGTGGCAACTCTGGTCGGGCAGATAAACCCGAGGACCAAAGAAAGCACGGACTTAAGTGTTGGAAAAAGAACCGCCCTAAAGAAACTATTGATTGCTACTGGCAATTGCAATCATTAAGGAAAGTCACACAAGACTAGAGTGGGCTAAGAGGACACACGTTTGATGGGATCATCCAGAGGACTGCGTCGAACAAAGTTGGAAGGAGCCTGACTTTATTGGAAAGTGACGAAATCATTCTGAGACGGGCGGTGATCAGACAAAAGCACCCGTAGGCAGGCGAGCAATTATCCACGGGACAGGACTCTTACGTAAGTTGGTTAATTTTAATTAGAAATCTATTAGTCTGTAGTCGGGCGTGGGTAATGGTACTTAGGTTTAGGAAGCGTTGGCAAACTACAACTGACAGATAACGGGATTGACTGCGACGTTCTATAAGGAGGTAAAGAATACGTAACTGAATATTCAACCAAAACTCGCAGTGGCTAATTACGAAGTAGAGATATGAGCGCCGAAACCATGATAGGAGTGATTAGTTGCAAACGGTATTAGCGGCCTCAGAGGTACCCGATTTATTTCTTATAGAAATGTAAACACGGCGAGTACGAGACGCGACCACTAGGTCAAGCCATTCAATGAGGCCAGGTGAATACAGCGGATGAATGGACCGCGCTTGGAGCAAAGCCTGCAGATGAAAGAATGTGCTTGTATTGTTGTTGGCCGGGTAGAGTTGAATCGGGGTCAGACTGCGGCGGAGAAAGTAGAGCATACAACTGGTTAGCAGTACAACCTAAAAGTAGCGGGTTCGGACCTTCATGGAGAATCGGGGGTAAAAGGCTTAAATGGCTTTAATACTATAAGGCGAGATAGGGAAATAGAGAGGGTGAATAGATACATACAGACGCCGCACGAGGGGAGCTGAAGTCATTATTGATCAATTGCTATGTTTATGAGTGTGTTGATTGTTTTGTGATTAATGACAGGGGGAATTTATGTTGTTGAGAATGAATATATACATGCTGTGAAGACGATGATGGCTGCCAATGACAATGAGACATGGCGCCTAGTACATGTCACTGGTCGTAGTTGTGTTATCAGGCCTCGGGGACAAAAGTGTTGTTGTTGGGGTTTACCTGATGTAGTTGTTGAAATGTGACGACCAGTTATCAGCTGTTGTGTTATGTGTCTGGCGCGGGGAAACCCGGCCAGTGTGGGCAAGCGGATCAGGAGTTGTTGTTTAGGGTTGTCCCACTGCCGAATTATATGTGTCTGTCCGCTGTGGAAAGACTATCAGTGTCGGCGTGGGTATTGTATTAATGTCACATGATTATTACACATGGTGAAGTGTTTGGGGATTTATGGGTTGATGTTGGCATCAGGGAACACTGGTTGGTGGTGTACGACCGCCCAGGCAGTGATGGAATATCACTGACCCGATGTCAATACACATAGCTGAAGACAAGGGTGAGCAGTAGGTTGATGACACCCGATGATGCTGTTCACATAGTCAAGGGTGTCTTTTTGTTCAATTTTCAGGTTGTCGCTTGATCGATTGCCTGGGTAAACTAGTGGGCGGTCATTTGACGGTGGAAGTTGGTTGTGTGCATCCTTAGTAGATTTATATACTTTCTTGTCAGACTTGCATACTTATTATTATATTCCCCTGATTGATATGTGACTAGTTATTGGTTTAATTGCGTGCAATTCCTTAGTTTGATGGTATTATCTTGATGCTAGCTACTTGACAGCATTCTTCCATAATTGTTTGAATTGTTTACCGCACGACACTTTGTATACTTTGTAATGTCTTTTGAGAAGCAAATAAACTTGATTCAGTGTTAGCTTATTCTTCTTAGTGCCTGTACTGTGCTTGTCGGTTAGGATAGTGTTGTATTCGTGACCTGCGTACCTGTATACTTGTGAGGTTGGTAGATAAAACCAAGGGTAATCACAAATCAGTGGTTATCTCTACAACCGGAAGACGGACAATCTTTATCTTTCAATTCCTTATTCTCTCCTCCACTTCTCTCTCTCATCTCTCATCTTCGTGCTATCACAAAATTGGCGCTGCGGAACAGGATTCTTCCAAAGTAGCTTTTGTCTGCCTGCCTCAAAGTTAGGGTTGGAGACAGACTCACATACAAGTTGTTGTATTTAGTTGCTAGTTTATTGTTGTTAGTTTGGCAGTTGTAAGTGCTTTGTTCTATTAGGTCTACTAATCTTACAGTTGTTCAGTAGGCTGTCAAAACTGTCAGTAGGAGTTTCTAGTAAGTCTACTCGGTTAGGGATTCTTGGTTTAAGCACACCCGGCAAACCCACTACACCGCAAGAGAAAAAATAAACCCAGAAGAAGCCGAAGCAGCAGAGTCAGTCCTGTCCGGAAGCGAGTCTAGTAAGTTTTTTCTAAAAAGATCTCAACGACGATTACAAACATGACTACCAGAAATACACGCTCTGCAGCATTAGTCGAAAGCAGCGAAGGGGCGTCGGCCTCTGTGCAGGGCAATGTCGATTCTCACCCCACAGCATCGCCATGTGAACAAGTGAGATATGTAATAATGCCCACTCGAAAGAACATCAATACTTTCGGGGGCCCACACGGCCCCACTGTTAATGAGTATCTACGGGAAATCCGTTCAGCGTTCAGAGCGGGCATGATGGGGACAGCTGACAAAGTTGACCTTATCATCGACACCATTTCACCGCACGTACACAGAGAGTTAAAGCTGCACACCTCTGAGAAGGACCCCGAAAAGATGTTGGAGGTATTAGCGACCATCTACGGCGACAAACGAACCCTCCAAGAACTAACGGCGACATTTTTCTCCACCAGACAAGGTAGCCGGGAGTCGATCGTCGACTTCTCACATAAATTGCACCGGGAATTCGAGGAGGTGGTCTGCGCACAAGAGAGACAGAACGTCTCACCTTTTCACGAGTCAATGCTCAGAGACCAGTTTGTCGCGCAGTTGAGAGACGATTTACCTCGGCAGATGATAAAAGAAAGGCTCATTGACGAGCCTTCCATGTCGTTTCTAGCTGCTCGTGATTGTGCAGTGCGATGGGCCAGCGCTAAACACACTCCGCAGACTGAGGTGTACAACGTTGAAGCCACGGTTGTGAATCGTAACAACGACCACAGACAGCAGAGCACTGGGCATGGCCGAAACAACGAACAGAAGGGCATTCCAGCAGAAAATGACAGTAGGGGGTCACATGAACAGTCGGGCGAGGTAGATGAACTTAAGCGGGAGATGGCGCAGTTAAAAATGCAATTGTCGCATCTTGTGAACGGCCGGGGACAGCCCCAGCCAAGGTCCCAGAGACAGCAAAAACAGATTCGTTGTGATCTTTGTGGCCGGGTAGGACATATTGCCAGATTTTGTAGGGCACATTTAAACTAGAATCCCGTACAGCTACGAGTCAGGCCGCGGCGGGAAGGTTCAAGGACTCACCAATAAAAATGCTAGGCGAACGCCCAGAGACAATGATAAGCATTGACGGTAGAAACGTAAGATGTGTTCTGGACACTGGCTCACAAGTTTCCACGATTTCAGAGGAGTGTTTCAATAGACTTTTCAGACATTATAGGTTAGATGTAGATAAGTACATTAGATTAACATCAGCAAATGGCGTTTCAATACCATATTTAGGGTACATCAGTACCAGTGTGCAAATAGGGACTGATAGTGTTGATAGATGTGGAATTTTTGTTTTAAAGATTTGAGGGGCACCGAGAACAAAACGCCCTGTATATTAGGGATGAATGTACTCGCAGAGTTGCCAAATGTTAGCAGGTTTTTTCAGTTCAACAGGCCAGCAGACAACAATGCAAGTGTTGACCTAGATCGGAAGAAAGTGTGGGTGACAGGAGAGGCCAGGACTCACATACCTGCCCGCTCGCTGGCTGTCCTGCTAGTTAGGGGTCGCGCGGGGTTAACAGACAGAACGGTCGTGTTCGAACCAGGCCAGAGATCCTTGACCACAAGGGTTTAATTCTGCCTTACTGCTTTACTAGGTTAGAGGGGGGCGTGTGCCAAATACAGATAGTTAACATGGGTGACGAAGATGTGTTTTTAGCGAGAGGTACTCAGGTGGGGGAGATATCTGATGCCACAATTGACCTGACTAGACATTTTAGAGTGGTAGGAACGCAACAAATAGAGTTGTCTGCTAAACCAGACAGTGGGAGCAGAGACCAGACAAGCCCCTTTTTGACTTGACTGAATTTGAGGGAAGCGATGAGGAAAGGATGCAACTTGAGGGACTGTTAGCAAAATACGACTGCCTATTCGCGAAAGATGACACCGACATTGGGTTTACTGACAGGGTAACCCATAACATACTTTTGACGGATGAAGTCCCCATAAAACAGCCGTACAGGAGGATTCCTCCTGCCCTGTATCAAGAAGTGAAAGATCATTTACAGGGATTGTTAGATAAGCAGATTATAAAGGAGAGCTGTAGTCCTTGGGCGTCTCCGATAGTCCTGGTCCGAAAAAAGGATGGCAAATTGAGAATGTGCGTCGACTACAGGGCCCTGAACATAAAACTAAAAAGGACGCATATCCACTTCCAAGGGTAGATGACTATTTAGATGCGTTAGGGGGCGCGAAATTTTTTTCTTCTCCTTGATTTAGCTAGCGGTTATTACCAGGTGGCGATGAATCCAGCAGACCAGGAAAAGACAGCGTTCACTACACCCTTGGGTTATATGAATATTCACGACTTCCAATGGGACTGGCAAATTCAGCTAGTACATTCCAACGTCTAATGCAGTCGTCGCTTGCATGATTATATGTTTAAGTTACTTTTAGTTTACCTAGATGACATTCTTGTGTACTCCAGAGATTTTAGTGAACATTTAGTAAAACTAGAGGCCATATTTGATAGGATACAGGTGTTGGGATTGAAACTAAACCCAGCTAAATGCAATTTCTGCAGAAAAAGGTGCAATTCCTAGGCCATACTGTGTCTGCAGAAGGCATAGGAGCGTTAGAAGATAAGGTGCTGGCGATCCAAAAAGCTCCCATACCTAGAACGCAGACTGAGTTACGTTCATTTCTTAGGCCTGGCCAGTTACTATCGCCGGTTGTAGCCAAATTTGCCACACTAGCTAGGCACTCCATGATTAGTAGCTCAGCTAAACCAGCAGCACACAGATCCGAGAAAAAGAAGAAGAGTCCCATTCGGGCAGCTATGGTCTACAGAATTGCGACTGAGGCCTTTAACAAACTTAAAGAAGCCATAACGTCGACACTCATTACTAGGCTTTCCCAGACTTCACCCTCCCTTATATTTTAGAGTGTGACGCCTCATAACACTGGTCTGGGTGTTGTTTTGTCCCAATCCAGAATGGTAGCAAGAGAGTGTTAGCGTATGCTAGTCGTACTCCTCCGGCCCGTCGGAGAGGAATGCAAAAAGTAGTTCGAAGTTAGAACTTTTGTGTTTTAAAATGGGCATTAACGGAAAAATTCCGTGGCCTCCTTTTAGGTGGACATACTGAGATTTACACTGACCAATGATGAATTTAACGATGGGGCTACAAAGCGGAACACTGGGTGCCATTGAGCAAAGGTGGATTGCCCAAATGTCTATGTTTGATTATGTAATAAAACACAGGCCTGGGCGGATTAACGGTAACGCTGATTACTTGTCTCGATTCCCGCTGGAAGAACCGGGGGGAAGACGACGAAGAAGAGGGCGACATCGCCATTTGCAGTGTTGCAGCAACATGCATTCCGCCAGCCCTAGGACTATCTGGTACTGTTGATAGCCGTCCAACGGCAGATTTTAATGTAGAAAATGCTGATGTGTTTTTTAGAATGCCTTGATGTAAATAATGTTGATGAATGTTCAAAATTATGCCTTGATGTAAATATGATTGGTGGGGTTGGTGTGGTGGAAGCTGCTGCTAGGACAGCAGAGTGTTTTAATGTCCTTCCCACACACACCTTGCCGTCTTACTCAACGGAGGATATGGTGAGATTGCAGCAAAATGATGTAAATATTAATGCAGTATTTGATGTTGTATCGCGTAAACTTGTGTTGTCAAATGAATCTATGAAAAGGTTGCCACCATCAGACGAGAAGTGGATGAGGCAGCGTAAGAAGTTATGTGTATTAGATGGGTTGCTGTATAGGAAAATCAAGGGGACAGGTAGGACAGAGTTGCTGCAATTAGTGGATACCGGAGATACTGCGGCTAAGGATACTGGAGTCAGTTCATAGCGTAGGGCATCAGGGGAGAGATAGGATGATAAATATTTGAAGAGCAGGTGTTTCTGGGTAGGGATTACTGCAGATGTAGATAAATTCTGTAGAAGTTGCCACAGGTGCAATGTAGCGAAGCCACCGGCCGGTCAAGATTAAGGGACCGGCAGGTAGTTTGTTAGCTTCGAAGACCGTTTGAAGTAGTAAGCGATGGACTTTACGCTACTGGAGAGAGGACTCAAGGGGATTTGAGAATGTGTTGGTCATCACAGATGTCTTCTCTAAATTTACTATTGCTGTCCCAACCAGAGACCAAAAAGCAGCAACTGTGGCGAAGGTTTTAGTAGAGAAGTGGTTTTTATATATGGGTGTGCCAAGGAGACTGCACTCTGACCAAGGTAGGAACTTCGAATCCTCGGTGATTGCTGAGTTATGCAAGACATATGGCATAGAAAAGAGTCGCACCACTCCGTACAACCCTCGCTGCAATGGCCAATGGAGCGATTTAACAAAACTATGCATGATTTACTCAGACCCCTCGAGGCCAAGG
Source organism: Cepaea nemoralis (assembly GCA_014155875.1). Taxonomy (NCBI): domain Eukaryota; kingdom Metazoa; phylum Mollusca; class Gastropoda; order Stylommatophora; family Helicidae; genus Cepaea; species Cepaea nemoralis. The sequence goes on from JACEFZ010005131.1 coordinate 11,739, forward strand.
AGAAGATGAGATGGTCTGATCACTTAGCCGAAGTGGTGCAGGTGTATAAACTCGACGCCTCACAGCCTCGGACAGGATTTTCACCTCACTACCTAATTTTCGGACAAGAGCCTCGGCTGCCAGTGGACTTCATTTTAAATACAGGCACCAAAGAACAGGGACACCAATGCAAGTGAGTATTGGAAGGGCATCTTTCACGTTTGCGTGACGCGCACGTCCGGGCTAGTGAACAGCTGAAGAAGCATGCCACCATTAGGAAAGATAGGAGTGACAAAATGGCAAACTCTATTCCATTGCAAGTTGGCGAACTTGTCAGAAAAAGAATCCACTATAAGGAGAGGGCGAAAATACAAGACATGTGGTCGGAAGACATGTACAGTAGTTGTTAGGGCACCCACCATGTCTGGAGCACCGTATGTGATCAAAAAGGTTGGAGGAGATGGATCGCTAATTAGGATAGCCGGCCACGAAATGCGGCGTTGCGAGGACGGAGCAGAAGAAGAGGACATAGGGACGACGTTGGGACTACCAGCACAACCGGATGTCCCAGCGGCTGTCGAAGTTTACCAAGACATTCCAGGCAAACCAGAATGGTACGCGTTTCGAGCCTGGGGACCTGAGTAGACGGAGGTCTGAGAGGATCGGACGTCGTAAAAGGGAGTGATAGAACTTCGACGTGTGGGTAGGAGATATTTTAATAGTTAGCAAGGTATGACGTGGTTGCTTCATGTGGAATGTAGTTCGAATTGTTGCTGCGGCTGTCTAAAAAACGAAGTGTTCCCCATGAATAGGGGGCTTACTTGTTATAATGTTTTTCAGGCGCTAGCATGGTTGTGTACCTTGATTTTTTTTCTACAGTGGGAAGTAGCGCTGTAAGGAGTTGATGTTGCTGATATTGTTTCATTTTTGATGTTCCTATGTGCAACCATTGATTAATGATTTTGTTGTCTGGGGAAATCCCCTGCGTGAAAGGGATTGGACTGTTTATTGATGATATTACTTGATTACTATGTTGTTACGAGGCACGCCAGAAGACGAACAAGATTTAACTGCCTTATGCACTGGGAGAGCAGGGGAGGCAACCAGTATTTGTTATTATTATTATTATTTGGGGTGGAAGTTCCAAAAAGAGTTTTCCCCTTAGGCATCCAATATTGTTTATGAGGAATGTCAGATGCGGAGCCAGGGCTTCGATCTCAAGGAGGAATGACGCTATATTGATGGTGGGACCCATCAACTTTTGGTAGGTGGGTATGAGACAGTATGCTTTCATTGTCTCTAGGCGCCTGAGTTTACTGGAAAGCATTAACTGGGATATTTTTGGTTCGACAAAGAGTTCACCGACCAGTAAGTTCAAAATTAGTAGTGAGTGGCCGGGCAATGACTCTAGTGCAGCCCGCTGACCGACAGCTTACCTCTCGTTGTTAGTAGAATAAGAAATTCAGGAAACATGAAGCCGAACTTAGCATAGGAGCTGTCAAATGAGCAAGAAATACAACGGATTAGACTAGATATATGGGAACGGACACGCCCAATGAACCAAACCAGGCGAAGGCAGAAAAGGGTAAGGTCTTCGACCTCAAGCTATAACCTAGTGGTGTCAAGGGATCTAGAATAAAGCGGATTAAGTAGAATTAATTATGTGGTACAGCTAAAAAATCTGATTGGGTAGCCCTTCGCGGCAAGGAGGAGCTATGTCACGTGATGCCAGAAAGAACCGCCAAATTAAGCGGTATATATATACGCGGGACAGAGAAGCATTTGAGGAGATAAGCGAGTTCTAGACAGCCGAGTGCTGATACTCGAAAGGCTGTTGAGACCAATAAGACTGTGGCAACTCTGGTCGGGCAGATAAACCGAGGACCAAAGAAAGCACGGACTTAAGTGTTGGAAAAAGAACCGCCCTAAAGAAACTATTGATTGCTACTGGCAATTGCAATCATTAAGGAAAGTCACACAAGACTAGAGTGGGCTAAGAGGACACACGTTTGATGGATCATCCAGAGGACTGCGTCGAACAAAGTTGGAAGGAGCTGACTTTATTGGAAAGTGGCGAAATCATTCTGAGACGGGCGGTGATCAGACAAGAGCACCCGTAGGCAGGCGAGCAATTATCCACGGACGGACTCCTACGTAAGTTGGTTAATTTTAATTAGAAAATCTATTAGTCTGTAGTCGGGCGGGGTAATGGTACTTAGGTTTAGGAAGCGTTGGCAAACTACAACTGACAGATAACGGGATTGAATGCGACGTTCTATAAGGAGGTAAAGAATACGTAACTGACTATTCAACCAAAACTCGCAGTAGGCGAATTACGAAGTAGAGATATGAGCCCCGAAACCATGATAGGAGTGATTAGTTTGCAAACGGTATTAGCGGCCTCAGAGGTACCCGATTTATTCCTTATAACAATGTAAAAACATCGGCGATTATCCAGACGCGCCGTACACGCAATTAAACCAATAACTAGTCACATATCAATCAGGGGAATATAATAATATAGTATGCAAGTCTGACAAGAAAGTATATAAATCTACTAAGGATGCACACAACCAACTTCCACCGTCAAATGACCGCCCACTAGTTTACCCAGGCAATCGATCAAGCGACAACCTGAAAATTGAACAAAAAGACACCCTTGACTATGTGAACAGCATCATCGGGTGTCAACAACCTACTGCTCACCTTCGTCTTCAGCTACGTGTATTGACATCGGGTCAGAGATATTCCATCACTGCCCGGGCGGTCGTACACCATCAACCAGTGTACCCCGATGCCAACATCAACCCATAATCCCCCAAACACTTCACCATGTGTAATAATCATGTGACATTAATACAATACCCACGCCGACACTGATAGTCTTTCCACAGCGGACAGACACATATAATTCGGCAGTGGGACAACCCTAAACAACAACTCCTGATCCGCTTGCCCACACTGGCCGGGTTTCCCCGCGCCAGACACATAACACAACAGCTGATAACTGGTCGTCACATTTCAACAACTACATCAGGTAAACCCCAACAACAACACTTCTGCCCCCGAGACTGATAACACAACACACCAGTGACATGTACTGGCGCCATGCCTCCTTGTCATTGGCACCACCATCGTCTTCACAGCATGTATATATTCATTCTCAACAACATAAATTCCCCTTGTCATTAATCACAAAACAATCAACACATCATAAACATAGCAATCGATCAATAATAACCTGTATCCCCTAGTGACTCCTACTCCCCTAACGTCATCATCCTTGCGTATATCCTAGCCATTATCATTAACAACATAACTCTACATCATTAACAATATCATTGCAGTTTGGTACCCCAACAGTAATTATAAGACAACAAGACGGGACACCGGTACTGCCCACCAATCACATATATGAAATGCTCTTTCACACTAAAACGCACGTTTCCTTTTCTCTACCCAGGATATATCCCCCCAATCTGTCTGTAACGTTTATATCCAAAGGCATTCCTGTCCCCTTCAGCTCACTTAGTGCTCGTCCAGTTGTATCTATTCACCGCTCTCTATTTCCCTATCTCGCCTTATAGTATTAAAGCCATTTAAGCCTTTTACCCCCGATTCTCCATGAAAGTCCGAACCCGCTACTTTTAGGTTGTACTGCTAACCAGTTGTATGCTCTATTTTCTCCGCCGCAGTCTGACCCCGATTCAACTCTGCCGGGCCGGCAACTATACAAGCACATTCTTTCATCTGCAGGCTTTGCTCCAAGCGCGGTCCATTCATCCGCTGTATTCACCTGGCCTCATTGAATGGCTTGACCTAGTGGTCGCGTCTCGTACTCGCCGTGTTTACATTTTGATTGAGAAATAATTCGGGGACTTTTGATGCCGCTAATAACGTTTGCACATAATTACCATTTGTACGGTCTCGGCGCTCATATTCCTATTCCGTAACTAGTCACTGCGAATTTTGGTTGAATAGTTAGTTACGTATTCTTTACCTCCTTATAGAACGTCGCAGTCAATCCCGTTATCTGTCAGTTGTAGTTTGCCAACGCTTCCTAAACCTAAGTACCATTACCCACGCCCGACTACAGACTAATAGATTTCTAATTAAAATTAACCAACTTACAGTAGGAGTCCTGTCCAGTGGATAATTGCTCGCCTGCCTACGGGTGCGTTTGTCTGATCACCGCCCGTCTCAGAATGATTTCGCCACTTTCCAATAAAGTCAGGCTCCTTCCAACTTTGTTCGACGCAGTCCTCTGGATGATCCCATCAAACGTGTGTCCTCTTAGCCCACTCTAGTCTTGTGTGACTTTCCTTAATGATTGCAATTGACAATAGCAATCAATAGTTTCTTTAGGGCGGTTCTTTTTCCAACACTTAAGTCCGTGCTTTCTTTGGTCCTCGGGTTTATCTGCCCGACCAGAGTTGCCACAGTCTTATTGGTCTCAACAGCCTTTCGAGTATCTGCACTCGGCTGTCTAGAACTCGCTTATCTCCTCAAATGCTTCTCTGTCCCGCGTATATATATACCGCTTAATTTGGCGGTTCTTTCTGGCATCACGTGACATAGCTCCTCCTTGCCGCGAAGGGCTACCCAATCAGATTTTTTAGCTGTACCACATAATTAATTCTACTTAATCCGCTTTATTCTAGATCCCTTGACACCACTAGGTTATAGCTTGAGGTCGAAGACCTTACCTTTTCTGCCTTCGCCTGGTTTGGTTCATTGGGCGTGTCCGTTCCCATATATCTAGCCTAATCCGTTGTATTTCTTGCTCATTTGACAGCTCCTATGCTAAGTTCGGCTTCATGTTTCCTGAATTTCTTATTCTACTAACAACGAGAGGTAAGCTGTCGGTCAGCGGGCTGCACTAGAGTCATTGCCCGGCCACTCACTACTAATTTTGAACTTACTGGTCGGTGAACTCTTTGTCGAACCAAAAATATCCCAGTTAATGCTTTCCAGTAAACTCAGGCGCCTAGAGACAATGAAAGCATACTGTCTCATACCCACCTACCAAAAGTTGATGGGTCCCACCATCAATATAGCGTCATTCCTCCTTGAGATCGAAGCCCTGGCTCCGCATCTGACATTCCTCATAAACAATATTGGATGCCTAAGGGGAAAACTCTTTTTGGAACTTCCACCCCAAATAATAATAATAATAATAAAAATACTGGTTGCCTCCCCTGCTCTCCCAGTGCATAAGGCAGTTAAATCTTGTTCGTCTTCTGGCGTGCCTCGTAACAACATAGTAATCAAATAATATCATCAATAAAACAGTCCAATCCCTTTCACGCAGGGGATTTCCCCAGACAACAAAATCATTAATCAATGGTTGCACATAGGAACATCAAAAATGAAAACAATATCAGCAACATCAACTCCTTACAGCGCTACTTCCCACTGTAGAAAAAAAATCAAGGTACACAACCATGCTAGCGCCTGAAAAACATTATAACAAGTAAGCCCCCTATTCATGGGGAACACTTCGTTTTTTAGACAGCCGCAGAGACAATTCGAACTACATTCCACATGAAGCAACCACGTCATACCTTGCTAACTATTAAAACATCTCCTACCCACACGTCGAAGTTCTATCACTCCCTTTTACGACGTCCGATCCTCTCAGACCTCCGTCTACTCAGGTCCCCAGACTCGAACGCGTACCATTCTGGTTTGCCTGGAACGTCTTGGTAAACTTCGACAGCCGCTGGGACATCCGGTTGTGCTGGTAGTCCCAACGTCGTCCCTATGTCCTCCTCTTCTGCTCCGTCCTCGCAACGCCGCATTTCGTGGCCGGCTATCCTAATTAGCGATCCATCTCCTCCAACCTTTTTGATCGCATATGGTCCTCCCGACATGGTGGGTGCCCTAGCAACTATGTACATGTCTTCCGACCACATGTCTTGTATTTTCGCCCTCTCCTTATAGTGGATTCTTTTTCTGACAAGTTCGCCAACTTGCAATGGAATAGAGTTTGCCATTTTGTCACTCCTATCTTTCCTAATGGCGGCATGCTTCTTCAGCTGTTCACTAGCCCGGACGTGCGCGTCACGCAAACGTGAAAGATGCCCTTCCAAATACTCACTTGCATTGGTGTCCCTGTCTTTGGTGCCTGTATTTAAAATGAAGTCCACTGGCAGCCGAGGCTCTTGTCCGAAAATTAGGTAGTGAGGTGAAAATCCTGTCGAGGCGTGAGGCGTCGAGTTATACACCTGCACCACTTCGGCTAAGTGATCAGACCATCTCCTCTTCTCCTTGGCCTCGAGGGGTCTGAGTAAATCATGCATAGTTTTGTTAAATCGCTCCACTTGGCCATTGCAGCGAGGGTTGTACGGAGTGGTGCGACTCTTTTCTATGCCATATGTCTTGCATAACTCAGCAATCACCGAGGATTCGAAGTTCCTACCTTGGTCAGAGTGCAGTCTCCTTGGCACACCCATATATAAAAACCACTTCTCTACTAAAACCTTCGCCACAGTTGCTGCTTTTTGGTCTCTGGTTGGGACAGCAATAGTAAATTTAGAGAAGACATCTGTGATGACCAACACATTCTCAAATCCCCTTGAGTCCCTCTCCAGTAGCGTAAAGTCCATCGCTACTACTTCAAACGGTCTCGAAGCTAACAAACTACCTGCTGGTCCCTTAATCTTGACCGGCGGTGGCTTCGCTACATTGCACCTGTGGCAACTTCTACAGAATTTATCTACATCTGCAGTAATCCCTACCCAGAAACACCTGCTCTTCAAAATATTTATCATCCTATCTCTCCCCTGATGCCCTACGCTATGAACTGACTCCAGTATCCTTAACCGCAGTATCTCCGGTAATCACTAATTGCAGCAACTCTGTCCTACCTGTCCCCTTGATTTTCCTATACAGCAACCCATCCAATACACATAACTTCTTACGCTGCCTCATCCACTTCTTCGTCTGATGGGGCAACCTTTTCATAGATTCATTTGACAACACAAGTTTACGCGATACAACATCAAATACTGCATTAATATTTACATCATTTTGCTGCAATCTCACCATATCTTCCGTTGAGTAAGACGGCAAGGTGTGTGTGGGAAGGACATTAAAAACATCTGCTGTCCTAGCAGCAGCTTCCACCACACCAACCCCACCAATCATATTTACATCAAGGCATAATTTTGAACATTCATCAACATTATTTACATCAAGACATTCTAAAAACACATCAGCATTTTCTACATTAAAATCTCCCGTTGGACGGCTATCAACAGTACCAGATAGTCCTAGGGCTGGCGGAATGCATGTTGCTGCAACACTGCAAATGGCGATGTCGCCCTCTTCTTCATCGTCTCCCCCCGGTTCTTCCAGCGGGAATCGAGACAAGTAATCAGCGTTACCGTTAATCCGCCCAGGCCTGTGTTTTATTACATAATCAAACATAGACATTTGGGCAATCCACCTTTGCTCAATCGCACCCAGTTTCGCTTTATGCCACATAGTTAAATTCATATTGTCAGTGTAAATCTCAGTATGTCCACCTAAAAGGAGGCCACGGAATTTTTCCGTTAATGCCCATTTTAAACACAAAAGTTCTAACTTAGAACTACTTTTTGCATTCCTCTCCGACGGGCGGAGAGTACGACTAGCATACGCTAACACTCTCTTTGTACCATTCTGGATTTGGGACAAAACAACACCCAGACCAGTGTATGAGGCGTCACACTCTAAAATATAAGGGAGGGTGAAGTCTGGAAAGCCTAGTAATGGTGTCGACGTTAGGGCTTCTTTAAGTTTGTTAAAGGCCTCGTCGCATTCTGTAGACCATAGCTGCCCGATGGGACTCTTCTTCCTTTTTCTCGGATCTGTGTGCTGCTGGTTTAGCTGAGCTACTAATTCATGGAGTGGCCTAGCTAGTGTGGCAAATTTGGCTACAAACCGGCGATAGTAACTGGCCAGGCCTAGAAATGAACGTAACTCAGTCTGCGTTCTAGGTATGGGAGCTTTTTGGATCGCCAGCACCTTATCTTCTAACGCTCCTATGCCTTCTGCAGACACAGTATGGCCTAGGAATTGCACCTTTTTCTTGCAGAAATTGCATTTAGCTGGGTTTAGTTTCAATCCCAACACCTGTATCCTATCAAATATGGCCTCTAGTTTTACTAAATGTTCACTAAAATCTCTGGAGTACACAAGAATGTCATCTAGGTAAACTAAAAGTAACTTAAACATATAATCATGAAGCGACGACTGCATTAGACGTTGGAATGTACTCGCTGAATTTGCCAGTCCCATTGGAAGTCGTGAATATTCATATAACCCAAAGGGTGTAGTGAACGCTGTCTTTTCCTGGTCTGCTGGATTCATCGCCACCTGGTAATAACCGCTAGCTAAATCAAGGGAAGAAAAAAATTTCGCGCCCCCTAACGCATCTAAATAGTCATCTACCCTTGGAAGTGGATATGCGTCCTTTTTAGTTTTTATGTTCAGGGCCCTGTAGTCGACGCACATTCTCAATTTGCCATCCTTTTTTCGCACCAGGACTATCGGAGACGCCCAGGGACTACAGCTCTCCTTTATAATCTGCTTATCTAACAATCCCTGTAAATGATCTTTCACTTCTTGATACAGGGCAGGAGGAATCCTCCTGTACGGCTGTTTTATGGGGACTTCATCCGTCAAAAGTATGTTATGGGTTACCCTGTCAGTAAACCCAATGTCGGTGTCATCTTTCGCGAATAGGCAGTCGTATTTTGCTAACAGTCCCTCAAGTTGCATCCTTTCCTCATCGCTTCCCTCAAATTCAGTCAAGTCAAAAAGGGGCTTGTCTGGTCTCTGCTCCCCACTGTCTGGTTTAGCAGACAACTCTATTTGTTGCGTTCCTACCACTCTAAAATGTCCTAGTCAGGTCAATCGTGGCATCAGATATCTCCCCCACCTGAGTACCTCTCGCTAAAAACACATCTTCGTCACCCATGTTAACTATCTGTATTTGGCACACTCCCCCCTCTAACCTAGTAAAGCAGTAAGGCAGAATTAAACCCTTGTGGTCAAGGATCCCTGGCTGGTTCGAACAAGACCGTCCTGTCTGTTAACCCCGCGCGACCCCTAACTAGCAGGACAGCCAGCGAGCGGGCAGGTATGTGAGTCCTGGCCTCTCCTGTCACCCACACTTTCTTCCGATCTAGGTCAACACTTGCATTGTTGTCTGCTGGCCTGTTGAACTGAAAAAAACCTGCTAACATTTGGCAACTCTGCGAGTACATTCATCCCTAATATACAGGGCGTTTTGTTCTCGGTGTCCCTGACATCTTTTAAAACAAAAATTCCACATCTATCAACACTATCAGTCCCTATTTGTACACTGGTACTGATGTACCCTAAATATGGTATTGAAACGCCATTTGCTGATGTTAATCTAATGTACTTATCTACATCTAACCTATAATGTCTGAAAAGTCTATTGAAACACTCCTCTGAAATCGTGGAAACTTGTGAGCCAGTGTCCAGAACACATCTTACGTTTCTACCGTCAATGCTTATCATTGTCTCTGGGCGTTCGCCTAGCATTTTTATTGGTGAGTCCTTGAACCTTCCCGCCGCGGCCTGACTCGTAGCTGTACGGGATTCTAGTTTAAATGTGCCCTACAAAATCTGGCAATATGTCCTACCCGGCCACAAAGATCACAACGAATCTGTTTTTGCTGTCTCTGGGACCTTGGCTGGGGCTGTCCCCGGCCGTTCACAAGATGCGACAATTGCACTTTTAACTGCGCCATCTCCCGCTTAAGTTCATCTACCTCGCCCGACTGTTCATGTGGACCCCCTACTGTCATTTTCTGCTGGAATGCCCTTCTGTTCGTTGTTTCGGCCATGCCCAGTGCTCTGCTGTCTGTGGTCGTTGTTACGATTCACAACCGTGGCTTCAACGTTGTACACCTCAGTCTGCGGAGTGTGTTTAGCGCTGGCCCATCGCACTGCACAATCACGAGCAGCTAGAAACGACATGGAAGGCTCGTCAATGAGCCTTTCTTTTATCATCTGCCGAGGTAAATCGTCTCTCAACTGCGCGACAAACTGGTCTCTGAGCATTGACTCGTGAAAAGGTGAGACGTTCTGTCTCTCTTGTGCGCAGACCACCTCCTCGAATTCCCGGTGCAATTTATGTGAGAAGTCGACGATCGACTCCCGGCTACCTTGTCTGGTGGAGAAAAATGTCGCCGTTAGTTCTTGGAGGGTTCGTTTGTCGCCGTAGATGGTCGCTAATACCTCCAACATCTTTTCGGGGTCCTTCTCAGAGGTGTGCAGCTTTAACTCTCTGTGTACGTGCGGTGAAATGGTGTCGATGATAAGGTCAACTTTGTCAGCTGTCCCCATCATGCCCGCTCTGAACGCTGAACGGATTTCCCGTAGATACTCATTAACAGTGGGGCCGTGTGGGCCCCCGAAAGTATTGATGTTCTTTCGAGTGGGCATTATTACATATCTCACTTGTTCACATGGCGATGCTGTGGGGTGAGAATCAACATTGCCCTGCACAGAGGCCGACGCCCCTTCGCTGCTTTCGACTAATGCTGCAGAGCGTGTATTTCTGGTAGTCATGTTTGTAATCGTCGTTGAGATCTTTTAGAAAAAACTTACTAGACTCGCTTCCGGACAGGACTGACTCTGCTGCTTCGGCTTCTTCTGGGTTTATTTTTTCTCTTGCGGTGTAGTGGGTTTGCCGGGTGTGCTTAAACCAAGAATCCCTAACCGAGTAGACTTACTAGAAACTCCTACTGACAGTTTTGACAGCCTACTGAATAACTGTAAGATTAGTAGACCTAATAGAACAAAGCACTTACAACTGCCAAACTAACAACAATAAACTACCAACTAAATACAACAACTTGTATGTGAGTCTGTCTCCAACCCTAACTTTGAGGCAGGCAGACAAAAGCTACTTTGGAAGAATCCTGTTCCGCAGCGCCAATTTTGTGATAGCACGAAGATGAGAGATGAGAGAGAGAAGTGGAGGAGAGAATAAGGAATTGAAAGATAAAGATTGTCCGTCTTCCGGTTGTAGAGATAACCACTGATTTGTGATTACCCTTGGTTTTATCTACCAACCTCACAAGTATACAGGTACGCAGGTCACGAATACAACACTATCCTAACCGACAAGCACAGTACAGGCACTAAGAAGAATAAGCTAACACTGAATCAAGTTTATTTGCTTCTCAAAAGACATTACAAAGTATACAAAGTGTCGTGCGGTAACAATTCAAACAATTATGGAAGAATGCTGTCAGGTAGCTAGCATCAAGATAATACCATCAAACTAAGGAATTGCACGCAATTAAACCAATAACTAGTCACATATCAATCAGGGGAATATAATAATATAGTATGCAAGTCTGACAAGAAAGTATATAAATCTACTAAGGATGCACACAACCAACTTCCACCGTCAAATGACCGCCCACTAGTTTACCCAGGCAATCGATCAAGCGACAACCTGAAAATTGAACAAAAAGACACCCTTGACTATGTGAACAGCATCATCGGGTGTCAACAACCTACTGCTCACCTTCGTCTTCAGCTACGTGTATTGACATCGGGTCAGAGATATTCCATCACTGCCCGGGCGGTCGTACACCATCAACCAGTGTTACCCTGATGCCAACATCAACCCATGAATCCCCCAAACACTTTCACCATGTGTAATAATCATGTGACATTAATACAATACCCACGCCGACACTGATAGTCCTTTCCACAGCGGACAGACACATATAACTCGGCAGTGGGACAACCCTAGACAAACTCCTGATCTACTTGCCCACACTAGGCCGGGTTTCCCCGCACCGAACACATAACACAACAGCTGATAACTGGTACGTCCACACTTTCAACAGCTATACCAGGTAACCCCCAATAACAACATTTCTGCCCCCGAGACTGATAACACAACACACCAGTGACATGTACTGGCGCCATGTCTCCTTGTCATTGGCACTATCATCGTCTTCACAGCATGTATATATTCATTCTCAACAACATAAATTCCCCCTGTCATTAATCACAAAACAATCAACACACCATAAACATAGCAATTGATCAATAATGACTTCAGCTCCCCTCGTGCGTCGTCTGTATGTATCTATTCACCGCTCTCTATTTCCCTATCTCGCCTTATAGTATTAAAGCCATTTAAGCCTTTTACCCCCGATTCTCCATGAAGGTCCGAACCCGCTACTTTTAGGTTGTACTGCTAACAAGTTGTATGCTCTATTTTCTCCGCCGCAGTCTGACCCCGATTCAACTCTGCCGGGCCGGCAACAATACAAGCACATTCTTTCATCTGCAGGCTTTGCTCCAAGCGCGGTCCATTCATCCGCTGTATTCACCTGGCCTCATTGAATGGCTTGACCTAGTGGTCGCGTCTCGTACTCGCCGTGTTTACATTTTGATTGAGAAATAATTCGGGGACTTTTGATGCCGCTAATAACGTTCGCACATAATTACCATTTGTACGGTCTCGGCGCTCATATTCCTATTCCGTAACTAGTCACTGCGAATTTTGGTTGAATAGTTAGTTACGTATTCTTTACCTCCTTATAGAACGTCGCAGTCAATCCCGTTATCTGTCAGTTGTAGTTTGCCAACGCTTCCTAAACCTAAGTACCATTACCCACGCCCGACTACAGACTAATAGATTTCTAATTAAAATTAACCAACTTACGTAGGAGTCCTGTCCCGTGGATAATTGCTCGCCTGCCTACGGGTGCTTTTGTCTGATCACCGCCCGTCTCAGAATGATTTCGCCACTTTCCAATAAAGTCAGGCTCCTTCCAACTTTGTTCGACGCAGTCCTCTGGATGATCCCATCAAACGTGTGTCCTCTTAGCCCACTCTAGTCTTGTGTGACTTTCCTTAATGATTGCAATTGACAAGTAGCAATCAATAGTTTCTTTAGGGCGGTTCTTTTTCCAACACTTAAGTCCGTGCTTTCTTTGGTCCTCGGGTTTATCTGCCCGACCAGAGTTGCCACAGTCTTATTGGTCTCAACAGCCTTTCGAGTATCTGCACTCGGCTGTCTAGAACTCGCTTATCTCCTCAAATGCTTCTCTGTCCCGCGTATATATATACCGCTTAATTTGGCGGTTCTTTCTGGCATCACGTGACATAGCTCCTCCTTGCCGCGAAGGGCTACCCAATCAGATTTTTTAGCTGTACCACATAATTAATTCTACTTAATCCGCTTTATTCTAGATCCCTTGACACCGCTAGGTTATAGCTTGAGGTCGAAGACCTTACCTTTTCTGCCTTCGCCTGGTTTGGTTCATTGGGCGTGTCCGTTCCCATATATCTAGCCTAATCCGTTGTATTTCTTGCTCATTTGACAGCTCCTATGCTAAGTTCGGCTTCATGTTTCCTGAATTTCTTATTCTACTAACAACGAGAGGTAAGCTGTCGGTCAGCGGGCTGCACTAGAGTCATTGCCCGGCCACTCACTACTAATTTTGAACTTACTGGTCGGTGAACTCTTTGTCGAACCAAAAATATCCCAGTTAATGCTTTCCAGTAAACTCAGGCGCCTAGAGACAATGAAAGCATACTGTCTCAATATGAATGCCGTCGTTCAGAAAGCAATGACAAAGGCGTAATCAAGTAACATCTGCCTTGCAGAATCTTGGTTGCTTCACGGTGCGCCAGAAAGCCTCACAGTCCCTGGCCGTTCCTTCAACCTCATGCAACCTCATGCAGCCACATGCATCCCCATACCCAAGGTGTCAGCAATGTCCTGTGTCCTATGTGCTGATCAACTCCAGCTTCATGCACCCCCATACCCAAGGTGTCTGCAATGTCCTGTGTCCTTCTATGTGCTAGTCAACTTCAACTTCATGCAGCCCCATACTCAAGGTGTCTGTAATTTCCTGTGTCAATCTTCGAGTTGGTCCACCCCAGCGTCAACTTCCATGAACCACGCCTTCCATTGCTGTTCTCTCCAAGCCACTGTCACGTCCAATATGACCAAAGTAGTTTAGTTTCCTAGAAGACGCAATAATGTTTAAATGGTAAACTACTGGAAATACAATTGTCTAGAAATTTAATAACACCCATTGAATGTTGTGGTTGATTGCGATGTCTTGTAAATGATTGGCAGCTAATTTTTTCAAAGCTTTTGCTATACGATTATACTGATCAATTTTGAAGGCCAGCATGGTAGCACTTTTGATAATCATATTGTTACTCACGATTCCTCAAAAGTCGCTAGTCGTTAGTCGTTAGTCGCGGTTCCAACATCACAGCAAATGGTCTTCCCCATTATGCTCCGTTCCCGTGCCATTGAATGTCACATAAAATGTTCCTCACTGCCCCATGTGAAAAGTGGAAAAGATAGGAGTCTCGAAAAACAACGGCCCGCTCAGGCACACTGTGCAAAATGCCACCGCCAGAATATCACCACAAAAGTCCTCTACGAACAGTACAGTTCACCCCCGGTGGAACTGGCAGTCACTTTCCCAACCAGATGTTCACCCACAAAGTCTAGACGTTTCTAGATATTGCCGTTCCGTTACTAGATGTTTTCTAGCCACCACGCCATTTTTCCATCCGAAATGTAGATCACGCAACAAAACAACCCCGAACAGATGGAAATAAACACCTCACTGTACATAATGTCGCCAGAATGCCAACACAAAAGTCCTCCTCGATACCATAGTTCATCATCGATAAAAACGGCAGTCACTAGCAAAACCAGCAGCCACGCAAAAGACATCCGTAAACGTATTCAAGAACGCCTACGGCAACGAACTCAATACCATTGCTTCTATTGCTAGCTTTGAGTCCTAACTGCTGTCGCATGTGTCGCATTCTTACATAGACTGCTGAACCGACACAAACAGTGATTAGATGATTTTATGTTACCTTTCCTTGGTCCCCCGTGTGTGTGTGTGTGTCTGTGTGTGTGTGTGAGTGCGTGCGTGCGTGCGTGTGAGTGTGAGCGTGTGCGTGTGTGCGTGCGTGCGTGTGTGTGTGTGTGTGATGTGAAAGGGTCCATTGGCCCAAAAAGGTAACATTTTGAGAATCACTGGTCAATAAATATAGTTGACCAGCATCATATACTCAGAAGGCCTCTAAGCGTGTAATAGCGCCCTATACTGTTATTTTACCATGCACACATTACAAACGATTACAGTTGATGCAACGGTTAGGGTGTTGTGCTGAAAATGGCATGAAAGCGATAGGAGACCTTGCCCCTCGGCGCACTAGACCCTACGAAAATGTGATGCTGTTAATACACATCATATCTGCAGTAGGGTCCCGCAGTGGCACTTATTATTTTTTTTTAATTTTATATACCCAAAAACGCATCAAGGCATGTAAGAGGATCGGATATGTTTATTGTACTATACCATATCTAAATTTGTTATTTTACTATTTTGTTGTTGTTCTCATATCCTTTACAGGACATCATTGTCAACACCAGCATCTTTCAGCTGATTGTTGATTTCTTGGCAAGATTACGCTCAGTAGTTTGCCATTGCTTTCTGATACCGTATGTAATTGTTGTTAATTTTTACTTTACCGCATCTAATTTTTTTTTTTTTTTTTTTTGGGGGGGGGGGGGGGGGGGGGGGAGGGTGTTTACTATACCATGTCTAATGTGTTTATTTTACTGTACCGTTTTTAATTGTACTATACCTAATGTAATTGTTTTTATTTTATTATACCATATCCACATTTCTTTTATTTTACTATACTGTGTTCAATTTTATTTTTTTTTACTATGCCTATTTACCTTTTTTTTATTACTATAAGGAATCTAAATTTCTTACTTTTCTAAACCATACCTACGTGTTTTATTTTACTACACCGTATCTATGTGTGTTTTTTTTTACTATACCGTATCTATTTTTTTTTTTTTTGTTGGAGAGGAGGGGATTATTATAGTCTACCGTATCGACATTTTTAACCCCATCTAACAGTGTTCTGTCTTATCTCATCTCACGAGTCTTGTCTTACCTCATCTTGTCTAATCTCGGCCTATCCTATCTCAGTCTATCTTATCTGATATTATTCTGTTTTGTATTCGTTTATTTCAGTCTGTCTTACATCGATCTATCTTATCTAATCCTGTCTTATTTCATCCTGTCTTATCTCCTCTTGTCTTGTCTCATACTGTCCTATCTCAATCTATCTGATCTAATCCTCTCTTTTCTCGTCTTGTCTTATCTCATCTTGTCTTATTTCATCCTATTATCTCATCTTGCGTTATCTCATCGTGTCTCATCCTGTTTTATCTCATTCTTTCTTATCTAATCCTCTCTTATTTCATTCTGTCTTATCTCATCTTTTCTTGCCTCATCTTGGCTTGTCTCATCATGACTTATCTCAACATGTCTTATCTCATCCTCTCTTTTTTCATCCTGTACTGTCTAATTTTGTTTGTTTCAACATGTCTTATCTCATTCTATTTTACCTAATTCTCTCTTATCTCTTCATGTCTTATCTCATATTGCCTTATCTCATCCTGACTTCCTTCATCCTGACCCATCTCATCTTATCTTATTTCATCCTATTATATCATCTTTTGTTATCTCATTTTGTCTATTTCTGTCTTATCTCACCCTGTTTATCTCATCCTCTCTTATCTAATATTCTCTTATCTCATCCTGTTTTATCTCATGTTTTTTGCCGCATCGTGTCTTGGCTCATTCCGTCTTATCTCGTTGTGTCTTGTTTCATCATGTCTTGTCTCATCCTGTCTTATTGCATCCTATTATCTCATCTTATCTTGTCTCATCATACCTTATCTCATCCAGTCTTATCTCAGTTTGTCTTATCTCATTTTGTATTATCTAATCCTGTCTTATCTTATCCTGTATTATTTCATCCTGTCTTATTTCATCCCGTTTGATCTCATTTTGTATTATCTCATCGTGTCTTATCTCATCTTGTCTCATCCTTTTTATCTCATACTATCTTATCTCACCTTGTCTTGTCACATCCTGTCTTATCTTATCCAGCCTTATCTCATTCTGCCTTAGCTCACCTTGTCTTCTCTCTTATCTCATCTTAACTTATCCCATCTTATTTCAACATGTCTTATCTCATCCAGTCTTATCTCACACTGCCTTATCTTACCCTGTCTTATCTCATCTGTCTGATATCATCTTGTCTTGTCTCATCCGGTCTCATCCTATTCCACTGTAACGGTTTGCCCCACCTGGCTAGGTCTCTCCCTACAGAACGGCCAGCCACCTGTCGAGCGCCTCGCACAGCACACGAACTCCGTAATTCCAACAATGACCTCGGGAAACATTGCACTCGAGGTCAACACAATGCAGTCGTTCTAGCTGAAACCCACGCCTTCAATGCGCAAGGCAGACCGTCTGACCACTTCACCACGAGTACAACACGAAGGGGTGAACTTTGACTCCTCTTAGCCACCAGACACCATCTTTTCATTGTCTGTCCGACCCTACAGTCTTTCTCCGCACTTTCATT
Source organism: Cepaea nemoralis (assembly GCA_014155875.1). Lineage (NCBI taxonomy): Eukaryota > Metazoa > Mollusca > Gastropoda > Stylommatophora > Helicidae > Cepaea > Cepaea nemoralis. The sequence goes on from JACEFZ010005131.1 coordinate 29,202, forward strand.
CTGCCCTTTTACTCTAGCCCGGGTTCTATTTAAATGTCCATCAACAGCTCTCTAGTTGTCTCTACTTTACTCTCCAACTGCCACACTCCTATCTTCTATAATCGATCTCTTTATGACGTTTCCGAGCCACAACCTTGTGTGTCTGCTTGTTACAATGGTTGATAATTGCCCCTATTATATTTTCCATTTCTTTTTGCAACATCATTATTGTCTTGTCACTGTTTTTTTTGTGTTTTTTTGTCCAGCTACCCGTTGAGACAGTGTGTTCTTTGGTGATTCGTTACATGGCAAGCTTTAAGTAGCACTCTTTCTGGTCCAGGCTGCTTTATTCGTGATAAAAACTCCGCCGCGGAGCAAGCTTGGCGGGAGGTTTCAGATCGTCATAAGAGGACCCTTTCCCATAATGTTTCGACCTTTTACATTTCTGAAACTCTTTCGGGGAGGGCCCACCCGGGTAATGACTCCGGGTGTTTTTCACAACATTACACATTGTTGTGGTCAAAACTGGTTAATTCTTAAAGAAAGCAGGCCCAGCTTTAGGGACACAGTCCATTCAAATGTTCGTCACGAAAAGCCAGTGTCTGGGGTTGATCTATGCAAAGGTACCTTACGAGAAGCCAGTACTTGAAGATGATCTATACAAGGGTTCGTGCCGAGAAGCCAGTGTTTGCGGTTGATCTGTGCAAGGGTTCGTCACGAGAAGCCAGTGTTTAGGGTTGATCTATACAACGGTTCGTCAGAGAACCTAGTATTTGGGGTTGATTTATACAAGGGTTCGCCACGATAAACAGTATTTGAAGATGATATATACAAGGGTTCATGTCGCGAAATCAGTATCTGAGGTTGATCTATGCAAGGGTTCGCCACGAGAAGCTAGTATTTGGGGTCTACACTGTGCATGGGGTCATCACAATATTTGGGGCCTATTTTCGTCTTCTTCTTCTTCTTCTTGGTTCACCTTCAGATGTCAGTATAAATAAATGAAAAGAAAGCAGCAGTCAACTTAAGCTTGTTGATATCCCCATAGAGTATGTTCTCAAATGGAGCTGGTGAAGGCTACAATAAGTTCCTCTGTTTTACATATGTTGGACACTACTGAAACAAATCTTTAGCTCTCATGATAGCAGTTCCAAAGCTCCATTCACCAGTATCTCCGATCTTTAGTTTCTTAAGCATGTGGTATTTCAACCTTTTGTGTTCTCTCCATAGTCCGAAGATCGTAACTTGTTCTTTTCGGTTGAGTTGGTAGTATGCATCATCTATCTATGCCTGTCTATTCATGCATTCGTCATGAGAAGTCAGTATGTGTGGTTAAAATATACAAATGTTCGTCACGCGAATTCGGTACTTGGGGCTGATCTATCCAAGAGTTTCTGGCATGAAGCCAGTACTTTTTGCTATCTATACAAGTGTTTCTGGTGGGAATCCAATCTTGGGGCCCCTATCTATCCAAGAGTGTCTGTTGGTAAGCCACTACATGAAACCTATCTATTAAAGGGTACGTCATGTGAAGCCAGAACCTGAGTCTGATCTATCCACGCGTTCCTCACATGAAATCAGTTCTTGGGGACTTATCTAGCTTTCCCAGTGGGAGGCCAGCATTTGGGGGCCTCTGTGTCCAAACGTCCTCATAGGAAGCCAGTATCTGGGTCCGATGTACTTAAGAGTTCCCCGTGGGAAGCCTGTACTTGGCACATGATTTATCCAAGAGTTCCCCATGGGAAGTCTGTACTTGGTGCATGATCTATCCAAGCCTTCCCTGAGGGAAGCTTGTACCTGGGACATGATCTATCCAAGCGTTCCCTGAGGGAAGCCTGTACCATGAACATGATCTGCCCAAGCGTTCCCTAAGAGAACCCTGTACCATGGACATGATCTATCCAAGAGTTCCCTGAGGGAAGCCTGTACCATGGACATGATCTGCCCAAGCGTTCCCTAAGGGAACCCTGTACCATGGACATAATCTATCCAAGAGTTCCCTGAGGGAAGCCTGTACCTGGGACATGATCTATCCAAGTGTTCCCTGAGGGAAGCCTGTACCATGGACATGATCTATCCAAGCGTTCCCCATGGGAAGTCTGTACTTGGTGCATGATCTATCCAAGCGTTCCCTGAGGGAAGCCTGTACCATGGACATGATCTATCCAAGCGTTCCCTGAGGGAAGCCTGTACCATGGACATGATCTATCCAAGAGTTCCCTGAGGGAAACCTGTACCATGGACATGATCTATCCAAGTGTTCCCTGAGGGAAGCCTGTACCTGGGACATGATCTATCCAAGTGTTCCCTGAGGGAAGCCTGTACCTGGGACATGATCTATCCAAGCGTTCCCTGAGGGAACCCTGTACCTGGGACATGATCTATCCAAGTGTTCCCTAAGGGAACCCTTTACCTGGGACATGATCTATCCAAGTGTTCCCTAAGGGAACCCTGCACCTGGGACATGATCTATCCAAGTGTTCCCTAAGGGGACCCTGTACCTGGGACATGATCTATCCAAGTGTTCCCTAAGGGAAGCCTGTACCTGGGACATGATCTATCCAAGAGTTCCCTGAGGGAAGCCTGTACCTGGGACATGATCTATCCAAGAGTTCCCTGAGGGAAGCCTGTACCATGGACATGATCTATCCAAGAGTTCCCTGAGGGAAGCCTGTACCTGGGACATGATCTATCCAAGTGTTCCCTGAGGGAAGCCTGTACCTGGGACATGATCTATCCAAGCGTTCCCTGAGGGAAGCCTGTACCATGGACATGATCTATCCAAGAGTTCCCTGAGGGAAGCCTGTACCTGGGACATGATCTATCCAAGTGTTCCCTGAGGGAAGCCTGTACCTGGGACATGATCTATCCAAGCGTTCCCTGAGGGAAGCCTGTACCATGGACATGATCTATCCAAGAGTTCCCTGAGGGAAGCCTGTACCTGGGACATGATCTATCCAAGCGTTCCCTAAGGGAACCCTGTACCATGGACATGATCTATCCAAGAGTTCCCTGAGGGAAGCCTGTACCTGGGACATGATCTATCCAAGTGTTCCCTAAGGGAACCCTGTACCATGGACATGATCTATCCAAGAGTTCCCTGAGGGAAGCCTGTACCATGGACATGATCTGCCCAAGCGTTCCCTGAGGGAAGCCTGTACCTGGGACATGATCTATACAAGTGTTCCCTGAGGGAACCCTGTACCTGGGACATGATCTATCCAAGCGTTCCCCAAGGGAAGTCTGTACTTGGTGCATGATATATCGAAGTGTTCCCTGAGGGAAGCCTGTACCTGGGACATGATCTATCCAAGCGTTCCCTGAGGGAAGCCTGTACCATGGACATGATCTATCCAAGCGTTCCCCATGGGAAGTCTGTACTTGGTGCATGATCTATCCAAGCCTTCCCTGAGGGAAGCTTGTACCTGGGACATGATCTATCCAAGCGTTCCCTAGGGAAGCCTGTACCATGGACATGATGTGCCCAAGCGTTCCCTGAGGGAACCCTGTACCATGGACATGATCTATCCAAGAGTTCCCTGAGGGAAGCCTGTACCTGGGACATGATCTATCCAAGTGTTCCCTAAGGGAACCCTGTACCATGGACATGATCTATCCAAGAGTTCCCTGAGGGAAGCCTGTACCATGGACATGATCTGCCCAAGCGTTCCCTGAGGGAAGCCTGTACCTGGGACATGATCTATGCAAGTGTTCCCTGAGGGAACCCTGTACCTGGGACATGATCTATCCAAGCGTTCCCCAAGGGAAGTCTGTACTTGGTGCATGATATATCGAAGTGTTCCCTGAGGGAAGCCTGTACCTGGGACATGATCTATCCAAGCGTTCCCTGAGGGAAGCCTGTACCATGGACATGATCTATCCAAGCGTTCCCCATGGGAAGTCTGTACTTGGTGCATGATCTATCCAAGCCTTCCCTGAGGGAAGCTTGTACCTGGGACATGATCTATCCAAGCGTTCCCTGAGGGAAGCCTGTACCATGGACATGATGTGCCCAAGCGTTCCCTGAGGGAACCCTGTACCATGGACATGATCTATCCAAGAGTTCCCCAAGGGAAGCCTGTACCTGTGACATGATTTATCCAAGTGTTCCCCGCGGAATACCTGTACTTGGTACATGATTTATCCAAGCGTTCCCCGCGGGAAGCCAGTACCTGGGACATGATTTATCCCAGTATTCCCCGCTGAAAGCCTGTACTTGGTACATGATTTATCCAAGTGTTCCCCGGGGGAAGTGAGCTCTTAGGAATTTAGCTGTGAAATGTTCCCAGCGGGAGGCCAGCATATGGTGCCTATCTATCCAAAGGTATCTCGCTGGAAGCCATCATTTGGGATCGATCTATCCAAGCTTTCCCCGCTAAAAGCCAGCATTTGGGACCAATCTATCCAAGGGTTAGCGACGGGAAGCCAGTATTTATACCTGTTAACTTTAACCAGACATTTTGTTTTGTACGTTTGTTATTTATCCATTATTACTTATTTAATAAGATATGACATTGATATGGTTGTCTGTGCAAAACAAACAGACATAACAGTAAATAGCTAATCCATACATAATAATACCAAAATGAAAATCAAAAGGGAAAGATCAAGCACGAAATATGAGCAACATTCCCCCCCCCCTCCTCTTCCCATCCAGTTAGATTAAATACAACAACTAGTGCACAAGAAGTGATTCAGTGATTCAGTAACAACTGCCTAGAGCAGAAGAAGTAGAATTCAGTTCTGTTAGATTAGTGAGGATTGTCGTCACTCAACTCCGGATCTGTGGCTTCGTGGTCAGAAATAAGGATCACGTTTCTCGGCTAGTGTGAGAGGCGGCGTGAGTAAAGAACAGTGTGGAGCATATCAAATAACAAGCTCCGGTACAAGAATTGTAGATCGGGGCTGCTATTGCAGCAATGAGATGGCTTACCCCTGCTTCACGTATAATCCTAGTTATTGTCGCTGACTATCAGCTAACGTTTTGGAAAGTTTAGCGTGGGTGGGTGTGGCATGATTGGCTGATATTTGTAGGGGACTGAAACCTTTAGGAATATGAGTGAATCTATATGACCAAGCCATGCTGGGGTGCTGCAAAAACAAGAGAGCTAATATGCTACCCTCATCATAATATATTATTGGTACCTTAAACATGGACAGAGGGTATATTCTTCTTTTTTCTGCTTATTAGATGGTGACACGCTTCTAGGTGAACATTTTCTTTTACGACTGTTTTTTGTACGGAAACGAGCCTGGAATTGATAGTAATGGATGCAGACGAGGAACGTTCCAACGTGTAGCTAATAAAATCACAACATGGACAATACAGATACATGGCCTTCGACTTCTCCTGAAATAGACCGAGCACTTATGAATTTGTCTCGACTAAGTGACGTCGATTCGTTATCATAAATACTAAATCATTCACCTCTCTTACCTTTCCTCTGGGGTAAACTAGGGAGACCGTGAGAGGGATCATGCTGTGTGGGCTAATCATGGTCTCTGCAATTCAGCCCAGGCTTTGCGCTATAGATGGGTATAACTCCATCCCTGGTCCCCGTTTGGGTTGTAATTATTTTGCCTTTTTGAAAAGCAAAATGTGACAAACTATCGTCTGTCAATACGGCAATGTGCCAGTAGTGACCCCTCTGAGATGGCCGTCGATGCCCCGATCTCAGCCGCAACAAATCTGTCAGGATACAGTGACTATGTCGATTCTACATTGACAAACTAAATCAGAAATTTATCGATATCCCTCTAGTTGAACAACCTCAGTAAATTGGTTCTCACAAGGCGTGTGTAGACTCGATATTTAAACGGTTGCTCTCGTGTGTGACAATGAGCAAACAGGTTGGAAAACATCTGATGGCTGTGGAAATGTAATTTCTGAGTAAAATGCAAAGAATACCATGGACAGACAGACATACCAATGACCAAGTCTCTTTAAAAAAAAAAAATTTTTTAAGTGAACATCGTACATTGATTAGAGAAATTAGACGTAGTCACAATTGTTTTTGTCACGTTATGAGAAGAAATAAATTGGAGAACTTGGTGACCACTGGCAAGATCGATAGGAAGAGAACAAAGGGAAGGCAGAGAAGTAAATACCTGGATAGCTTGGCCACGCGGGATGGTCGAGACATGAACACTGATCTGATTCACGACTCTGTTGATCGATTGATATGGCGAAACATGACCGCCCACGCTTATCTTCGTGGCATATGATGATGATGATGATGATGATGATGATGATGATGATGATAATGATGATGATGATGATGATGATGATGATGATGATGATGATAATGATGATGATGATATGATGATCTTGTGTGTAGCTTAGGATTAGTTAGTTGCATATCCATTACAGTACGTCGCAGTCAACCAAGCATTTTGTGTGATATCTTTGCAAGTTTACGATCAGTATTTTGTCATTGTTTTCTGAACGGCCGGAATTCATACCATGTTATTAAATGCCCAAAGCACGGCGGTCTGCTGCCAAATCACCCGCAGCTGTGTTTCGAACGCGGTATGCGGGATTATGAATTATGTAACCCATTCGCCAAAGAGCAGACTTAGGGATTAGTGAAACAATTGTCGCACGTCCCCGACACACCGAGTCTGGGATTCTACAATAGATGCGGGAGATTTGGAAGCAGGTCGTTTTTTGCGTTAATTTCGATGGTATGAGCCATGGCCGTTCAGAAAACAAAGGTACACTGTTGAAAATAAAATTGACTAGTAAACAGTCAATGAATATTGGAGTTTACTTACAACGACCTGTAAAGGACATGCAACTAACTTTATTTAAACGGTTAATGATGTCACTATAAAGTTAAAACAATATTTTCAAGCAATTCAATCTCCTCTCAAGATCATGTGATGGCGAATGTTTAAAAACTGCTAACACAACCAACTTATTTTTAGAAGAGTTTGGTAATCCCGAATTTCCTGTGGGAGACTACTTCCGGTTATTTTTCAAAATGGAGGTGTTTTCATTTGCTGCCGTTTGAAAAACGTTGAAATTATTATTTCAAAAGGATAATTGTATCATTTGAACTGCATTAAGTGAATTCACATAGCGAACTTGTGATATGGGAGGTGGGAGAAGCTGATTTTAGTGACGTTGTAAGAGATACAAATTTACGATAATATTATGTAAATTCATTAAGTGAATGTCCAATGTCTCTTCAGAGCAATTCATACAATAACCACGCTGAAAATGCATAAATAAAGGAAAATACAAAAGCAACAATACTGAGGCTAGGAAAATGTTACATTCAAATGGGAGGAAGCCATTAGGCACAGAATGCTTAAATAGCTGATACTGGTATTGAGGAGTCCTTTGATACAGATCAGGTGACCCACTCAGTGCAGATTGGACAATAAAAAGATGGCTCTAGCAACGTATGCTAAATGAGTCTTTTTGGCGTGTGAAATAATCATTTACTTACCTGGCAACACGCCTCGGTTTCAATATTAGCTGGTGGATGTTGCTTCTTCTTCTTCTTCTTCTTCTTCTTCTTCTTCTTCTTCTGCTTCTTCTGCTTCTTCTGCTTCTTCTTCTTCTTCTTCTTCTTCTTCTTCTTCTTCTTCTTCTTCTTCTCTCTTCTTCTTCTTCTTCTTCTTCTTCTTCTTCTTCCTCTTCTTCTTCTGCTGTCCTTGTTATTCTGTGGTATTACCCTATCTATTAAAATAGATCTACATGGAGACTTGCCGTTGTCCTTCACATATTTGTATCCATATATAACCACTGGCAGCCAGTGTGTTCACGATGCATTGTACTCCGTTAACAATCACACACAGTTCAGCGTGGCCGAATGGGTAAGAACGCGTGTTCTTAAACATCCGGTGTGCTGATGCAGAGGTAAGGGGTTCAACCCCTACACCGGACAGTTGGACTAAAATATTCACCTTTCGTCCTTGACTTAGGAACGTTAATTACAAGTACCTCTGAAATCGGAGTGGGTTCACCTGATGGCAATGAACACTGTTAATAGGTAAAGCTAATCCACACGCAAAATTCAGTCCAGCAATACCAAAAGTAGTGTGTATGGACTACGCTTGAGTTCAACGTGGGCGAGCTCCAAATATCAAACAAACAATCACATGTAATAAAAATCACAGTATCTCTCGTATTATTTAACAGTAAAACCGTTCTAATTCTCCTTGCTCGTCTGTCCATTTGTCACGTGGTCCAGTCCTCATTGTTCCCAAACCTCACCTGGGGTCCTAGGTTGACCTACTCTAAAATGAGTACTTGGATATATTATGGGTAGTAAAGACGGCCGTTATGATAATGGCAACATCGAGTGCGATTGATTTATAAAAGTGTAGTGCTAGCAACCTACAACCAAATAAAGGTGTTTAAAAGACAAGGCTTAATTGCACCTGTTTTATTCCATATGGCTCGGTCTCTTTCCACAGGGCGGCCTGTTGAAAGCAACGCACAAAGCACGAACTCCGTTTCTCCAGCGACGAATCCCCCAGGAGTCTCAGACTAAAGTGCACTCGTGAACCGACTGAAGTAAGTGGGAATCGAATCCACAACCGTCGTAGCTCGAGGCAGCAGGTGTTTCCACTTGGCCACGGAGACTCCCAACTAACATACAACCAATAAGGCATCATAGCCTGGGAAAGGGTGATTTAGGTTTACTTACCTTTACTAATAGCAGCAATAACTTTTCCAAGAATATGAAGATGCACAGAATATATGCAACTTTTCCCGGCATATCATTGTACAGAAAACGTCTTGCTGCTTTTTAGTAATCCTTGGAATTTACTGAAACTGTTGTCTCTGGTTATGATATCTGTACAATCACCACTAAATAAATCTATCACAGAGCTAGTACCTTACTTCACATCTAATACATTACAATGTAAACGACATACCAAACACAGTGGCGTAATGCGCTCATTGTATTAGCATTTCGCGTGAGCTAACAAATAATGACAAAATAGACTGCCTGTAAATATCAGTATTACAGTAGGGTGGCTTTATTTCACACGTCAACAAGACTTAATGAATGTGCCGTGTCGGTCAGCCCCACTGACTGTTTGCGGTAATAAGAGTAGCGCAGCAGCTGGTTCGTGTCGATACGTTGAGCGGGCAACAACATTCTGTTGCATCTTTAGAGCATTCGATGAAAGCAGGGCCTCCCTCCGCTGTTGTGAGACATTCAAGTAGGCGAACAACATTCAGTGCATTTGTGGGTATGGTGTGTGAACAAAGTTTATTATTGTCGTGTGTATGTGTATCAGCAGCATGTGTCACTTTGGGCGGCGCAGGTGACCTTGTCCGTCAACAACCACCGTTTTTCTGTGTTAGGATACGTTCAACCGTGATGCGTTTTTAATGCCAGCCTGACAACCCATACAATATTCGCTCTCTCTGTCGAGCTATGTCTCTGATATTCAGAATCTTTCCAGTTATCACCGCCTTTCCCAAATCCTATTTTCTGATAACTGGATCTACAAGCATAATGATCCAATTCTTGACATTGGGACGTAAATTACAAGTATCTTAGAAGCCTGGGAGGGTTCGCCTGATGTCGAGAGACATTGGTATTAGGAAAATCTAAGCCCCATGCAAAATCAGTCCAGCGCATTTAGCAGCAGTAGCAGTCACTTACAGAATTAACATGTGTGTGGACGACGTTCGGGGTTAAAGCGAGGGAAAGCAACAACAAAAAAACATGATTTTAATAATGGAAAACAATGTTTTCCCGTAGACAATTTTAACAACGAGGATATTTCACTGCATCTCGTCAGGTACATACTGTAAAAATCACACAACATAAACTAAAGTGATTAGATAAATCCTTCAAGCTGAAATATCCAACAGTGAAGTGATTAGATGGATTACTCAAGCTGAAGTGTAAAATAGTGGTACAGGATACTCGATTGAGATATTTCAGCTTGAGGGATTTATATAATAACTGTAGTTTATGTTGTGTGATTTCTACAGCATGTACATGACGACATGCAGCGAAATATGCCAGACAATAAATCGTGCAATCTATTGTTTGTGTCTTCGTTATTCACATATTAATAATAATTGTCTTGACTTGTTGTGTATAACAATTGATCAGTGAGAAGTTGCTTACTGTACTAGCTGAATGTTTCTCTCTCTCTCTCTCTCTCTCTCTCTCTCTCTCTCTCTCTCTCTCTCTCTCTCTCTCTCTTTCTCTCTACACACACACACACACGCGCGCGTGCGTGTGTGTTATATATATATATATATATATATATATATATATATATATATATATATATATATATATATATATATATATATATATATATATAGCTATATATAATGCAATGTCAGTCTGTCTGTCTGTATGTTATTTATTCGTTCGCGAACGGTCCATCCGATTGAGATGAAATTTTCTACACGTCTTCTTCTCATTCGGTGCTGCCAACTGTCATAGTTTGTTAGTTTACAAACAGCTATTTACGTAATAAAATTTAATTTTGTAATTTACATTATAATTTATATATAGCGAGGGGACTTAACTTAAGAAAAGTTATATCAAGGGGACATAACTTTTAGTAGCATTACTATATATTTTATATATAATTGTTGCATTGTTATCAAAGCTTTATAAAATGTTTGTCTACAGTTATTTACAGGCATATACGTTATAATATATAATGATAAAATCTTTAAGGCATTTTTAAAGTTTTCATAAAAATAATGCACCTATTTTAAATACGTGAAAATGTTCTAACTCATCTTTTTATTTTTCTTCGACATCTATACAGTCATCCCAGCATTTATTGGGTTTTCCAAATATCACACAGACTCGACGCGCTATCGAGATCAAGTCGCCTTATCGGTTAACGCAGAGAATGCCTCGCGTTAAAAATGCCGCGCAGAGACATGCGCTATATACAGCCGGGAAGAAGAAGGTAGAGGCGAGGAAGGCCGCTATGACTGCTGACGCTATATCTACGAACAGCAGTCCGGCTCCTACACCAGCTGAAGCCGTCCCAGTTGATTAAGAAACCACAACCCAAGCCAGCAGCAGCCGGGAAGTACCAACCAGCTCCAAGACGATGCAGCACAATCTAACAGTGACCTCCACACAGGAGGAAACAACAGCAACATCTGAGGACTTCACCGGCAGAATACTGCTCAAACAAACAAGCGAGGGTGAAGCTAAACTGTCGGCGCTACCAACGGACAAGATAATCAGTCTGTTGGAAAATGAGCTGGGTAGACACAGCATCAACCAGCTGCGCAAGACACAAGAGGGAGTAGTGGTCTAACTCAACAAAAACCAAAAGACCACAGCACTGATACAGAAGATCGCACGAGATGAGAAAGCCGACATCAAGCTTCACCACGGCATCTTATTGGAAGCCAGCCGAAACAACATGATGAAACGATTGGTCATCAAACGAGTCAAGACCCATTTCACCAACGACCAGATCAGGGCGATGCTGACACGGGAGAATCACAAGCTTAAGATCACCAGTGCCGAGAGGATCATCGGAAAGAACAACATCCCCTCTACTGTCGTCGTAACATCAGAGGACGGACTGATCCCTCAGTACATCATATGGGACAAGAGAGAACACATTCCAGAGCACTACATACCGAGGGTGCTGCAGTGTTCTAAGTGCCAGAAATTCTGGCACACCCGTGCCTCTTGCAAGAGTGAGGTGGAGGTGTGTATATACTGCTCTGGACCCCAGAGCGACTCGCGCTAGAATATCACAACGTCACCAATCGTAGACTATAGCTCCAGATTGTTGTGGTATTCTGGTGTAATAATTTGGGGATGGTCAAGCCTTTCGACTCGGGCTACGAAGGTTGCGGGCTCGATTCCGGGCCGCGTCCTTCGGTTCACGAGTGAAATTTTTCGGAGACTCCTGTGGGTCGTCGCTAGAGCTACGGAGTTCGTGCTTTGTGCGACGCTTTCTGCGCTGCGGATAGAGACCGAGCCATCTGGGATACAACCCGTTGTAATGAAGTAGACCCTGTCGCCTTTTAAGCGACTTTTCAATAATTTGGTCGCGTCTAGCGTGAGCCGCATGGTCAAGTGGTTACACACCCGCCTCACATGCCAGTGATCCGGAGTTCGATCCCAGGCCCAGTCAGAGACATGCACTACTGACGAGCTCAAGCGAGAGCGGAACTCAAGTCTAGTGCTTCCAATCTGACGTGAATAAGGCCTTAAGATTCGAGCCGGAATACGATCAGCTTTGCTAGTAGTGGGTTGTGCTCAATCTTTAACCCTAAAATCCCGAAACAACCAAATAAATGAATACGAGGATAGTGTTTCCTTCCACGTTATGTCACTCCCACAGATTTGGTGGCATTCTCACATATCACTGTATACACAAATCAAAAGCAAAACAACACATTCCACATTTTGAGACGCATTGGGTATATGGTGCTAACCCCATACTACAGGGTGTTTGTAAAGTCTCACTACACTTTGTATGTAGAACAAATTTGATGATGTCATCAATAAATGTGCTTAAAAATGCATTACATTAATTACAATATTTGCTGCTGTGGTGTAATACTGTTTTGGGGGAGGCTGGAAAGTACCAATCAATATCATAATCATCATCATCGCCATCATCATCATCCAGTGCCTTGCCGGCTGGCGTAGGGGATCATGCCTTTCACAAATTACGATCTCCGACGTCATGGAACAATTCGTGTATTGACGCCCTTCCGTGTCATGACCCAAGACTCAGTAATCTTTTCACGCTGTCTTCCTCTATCTTTCTTTTCGCAAATCCTTCCGGTTGTCACAACATATTTCGGTTTTTTGTCTTCCCATAATGTGACCAAACAACGAGGACTACCTGTTTCTGATGTTTGTGATAAGTTGTCTTTGCGACTCAGCTCCCTTGCAAACATCCTGACTGCCCGTTTTGGCTGTCCAACTAATTTTCAGCATTCTTCTATAAAAAAAATTTTTTAAACAACCACATCTCCAAGGCTTCCATGGATTTTTTCGCCTGTGTTCTGATTGTCCAGGACTCGCAGCCGTATGTTCAAACAGGTTCTATGTAGCATGCAAGAAATCTTTTCCTGACTTTCAAGGACAGTGACTTATTGCACAAAACATTTTTCATTTGATAGAATGCAGTTTATGCTTGTCCTATTCTGCTCTGTATCTCAGTGATGCATCTTCCATCTGATGTTATTCATGTGCCTAGATATCTGAATTTCTGCACTTGTCCCAAAATAACGTCATATACTGTAATTGCATATTTAGTCACAATATGTTTCTTTGATATCACCATGACTTCTGTCTTTCAATTATCCAAACTAAGGCCGATCCTTTCACTTTCTACAACCAATGTATCTAACATTTCCTGCAGATCGTTCTGACTTGTTGCTATCAAGACGGTGTTGTCTTCAGGAATATCGAGTTATAACCATGTAGAATACCATAGGCAAGCTGCTGGAGAAGTTAATTGCCAGGAAAATATCAAGCCAGCTAGAGAGGCAAGGTGTTTTCCCACCTACCCTGGGTGGGTACCGTCCAAAAAGAGAAACCTGGACCAATGCAGCAGTTTTTTTCCCATGATGTCTATGAAGGTTTCCACTCAGGCATTGAAACCTTTGCTGCAGCGATCGATCTTGAGGACGCGTACAAAAGAGTACCAATGGAATTTTTAATGCTTCAGCTTCTTGAACTCAAAATAAGTCCATTCCTCCTGAGTTGGATCATAAGTCCATTCCTCCTTAGTTGGATTGCTGCAGCCCTCTTCCAACGGAAAGTAGTTTTTAGATGTGGCAGTTGGACTTCGGAACCAACAAAAATATACCCTGGCCTACCACAAGGATCACCATTATTTCCGGTACTGTTCAACGCCTACACTGTGAGAATCACCAGCGAACAGATCACTGGACCTGGTAGGACATTGTCATGTGCCGACGATGTTTTAGTGCATTATCAGGGTAAGGATAGAGATCAGATTGCTGTGGAACTACAAACCGAACTCAATCGCATAAGTACTTGGTGTGATGAAGCTGGGGCAATGGTCAACCCAACAAAGCTAACAGTGACTTGGTTCTCGTTGAATAATTATATTGTCAACACTCCAACACCAACTATAAAGCTGTGTTCAGAGACGGTGGAAATGAATTACCTAGGGATACGGTTTGATCGAAGCCTTGCTTATAATGAGCACATAGACCAGGTGATAACAAAGGCCAAGCAGGGTTTGGCTGCGATGCGGGTGATGGCTGCAGTAAACTGTGAGCAGCGCCATCTATGTCTTCTGTACGAGGGGCTGGTCTTGTCTGTTTTTGAGTACGAGATGGCAATCCTGACTTTCTTTCAGCCGTAAGCAGATAAAAAGTATAGAAAGGATACAGAATGAAGCTATGCGCATTATTCTTGGATGTACAAGAGATACAGTATGCAGGGCGATGCGCTACCTTCTTGATTTTCCAACCATTGAAGACAGAATACAAGTTTGCAGAGCACGCGCCTACCTCAGGGTTAACGCAACACACGACATCCACTGCATAGTGAAATTATGAAGGTGAAGGGCAGCAGGTTAAAAAGAGGAAGGTCGTGGATGGGTCAAGCCGAAGACATTTTCAACAGGTGTGTGAGTGGGTACAAGTGCCAACAGATTTTTGCACATCCTTTTCAGTTTGCATCCAACTAGATAGAAAATGCAGACAAGAAAATCCGGCTGCTGTGGACGCTGAAGTACAAGCGTTGATTTTCTAGAATTCGCTAAACGGTGGTGCTGTCATCTACAGAGATGGGTCGGTCGTCCGACATGTGAGAAGCTCATGGACCTTTACGGCTCGAGCCGGAGGGAGAATTGTGAAGGAGGACTCTGGTGCTTTCACTGAGACCACAAGTAGCCTGACCATGGAAGTCATGGCAGTAAGTAAAGCAATAACATGGCTCGAGACACAGATATTTACTAGGGCATATTTCCTTAGCGACTCAATGGGCATGATCGAGTGGGTAGAGGTGGGGTGGATCCGAAGAGAATGGTTGCTGTCTCTGGAGCGGTCTCGGCTGGCAAATATTAGTTTCATCTTCGTGCCAGGGCATGCGGGAGTACAAGGAAATGAGCGGGCTGACAAGCTCGCATGTGAGGCTACGGTGGAGGGCGGACGCGCCATGGACCAGGCTGACATTCTGTATGCTCTACGAGAAGTAAGACTTTTGCGTGAACCAAGTGATGACTGTGAATCTACAACCATGGCCAGACTGCGAGAACAACAAATTAAAAGAGGGGTGACCAAACAAGAACACTACGCAGGACGCCAAAGAATATTGATAAACCAACACAGAACTGGCGTCGTTAGCCGCTACACGCTGCGGGATTTGCTGAGTAGGGGATCCGAGCACTTATGGACTGAATGGTTCGATAAGCAATGAGGATGATCTGTCGACTAACTAACTAACTAACTAAGACGGTGTTGTCATCTTAATGTAACTTATTTAGATTATGTCTACCAACCAGGATCCCTGACATATTTTCTGTTTATCTCATTATATATTCACTGTACAATGAGAACAAATCAGGAGACAATACAGAACCTTGTCTGACGCCATTCTTTATACACTGAAATGTTCCTACAAGGTTGTTGATTCCTATGGCTGCTGTTTGCTGTTCCTTATTATTCACAGATCTTTGCTGTCGATGGTTAGTCGCTCTAGTAATTGTATTATTTCTCCATGCTTCATATTGTCAAATGCTTTTGTGTAGTTTATGAAGCATAAGTATATATCTGTGTTTACTTCTATAGCTCTTTCTACTAGTGTCCTGAGAATATATATATATATATAGCGTTTTGTTTTGTTTTTTGCCCATTCCCTCCACACATCCACATTATAACAGGTGTTGGAAATGTCCACCACTGGCTTCCAGACATTAGTTCTTGAATGGTGATTCGGATTGCTTCTTTCGTGTCCTCAATTGTGTGTAAATTATTTTTGTAAACATTTCCTTTCAAAAACTCCATAGAATTACCCCAGCAGACGACAGTCTTTCGCTGCATATTGCTTCACGATGGACTGCGGGGGCACATTTTTTGATGACGCCATCAAATTTGTTTTACCTACAAAGTGTAGTGAGACTTTACAAACACCCTGTATATAGATGAACTGACACTCGAGGGATGTTGTTGTCAACAGTTCACCTTCTGGGCTGACTTCCTTTTAATTGGTACCCATTGCAGACTTCCCCCGCCCCGAGGAGGGGAATGGGTGGGGGAGGGGGGAGGGGGGTTAAACGCATGACTATCGAACCATCAGGCAAGTCTGCTAGGCATTACTCTACCACGGCTTCCAGACTATCGATTTACATCGCGCTATCTTTGTTTTGTCTAGGAAATTTTTCAGCTGTAATTTTCTCATAGTCATTAGTGAATTAATAGCCACATTTGCACACATTGGCGACCCATCGTTTAGTGCGTTGTGGCGTGTGTAATGTGTACGCTTATGGCAACTTGCGCGGTACAAGATTACATTGTGTGTTAGTGTGAGCGGGTGAAACGCGAGGTCATAATGGAGCAGGTATTACAGGGGAAATGAATTGCATTATAGGAATGGAGTCAAAGGCGGCCACTTCTTCATTAGGAAGCCGTGTAACGCAATGGCTAGCATACTTGCCTGGCCACCTGGTGGTCATTGGTTCGAATTCTTAAAGCGGCGGGTTTTTAAAAGTGACCTAGGCTCGCCGGTCGATTCAACCTAAACTGCCTGTGTCATCCAGGACCTGCCTCGTCTTAGTCTATGACCCTTGACCATATCCATGGCTGCATGCAGCGGGTGAAGCAAGAGCAACACACATCAAGGTGACATAGTCATCTACACCGATGGATCAGTGGTGAGAAACAGACGTAGTGGCTGGGGCTTTATTGCAAAGGCTAATGGACGAGTCTTGAAAAAGGAGAGCCTAGCATATGAGACTACGACCTCCAGCATGAGAATAGAGGTGGAGGCAGTAACAGCGGCATTCCGGTGGCTAGAGAAGACTACTGCAACACACGTTGTGTTCATTACGGATTCAAAGAATATGCTTAGCAAGGTGGAGAAAGGAATGTTTCGTGTGGAATGATTGTGAGAATTGTATGGATATTTTGCCCTGGCCATTCGGGTGTACGGGGGAATGAACAGGCTGATAGGCTAGCAGGGAATGCACCTCTTGGTGGTAGTTTGCCTATGGACAAGGGAGAGGTGGTCGTGCGCTTGTGGGACCAGGTGAAGAAGGCGGAGGAACAGATTGAGAACCCATTTGTGGAAAGAATGAGATTGCGGGGGATCGGCAGGGGTTCTGGAAGAATCTCAAAACTGAGCGGGAAGACCAGGAGAACTTTTAATCAGATAGCGGTGTGGCGAAACGCCAGTGGCTCATGTCAACATGCCTTCTTTGATTTTGGGAAAACAGGGGGAAACGGCTTTCGGAAGCTCTCGGTTCTCTTGTTCGCTCAATCATGAAAGATAGTTCTTTGGGGTTACCTTCATAACACAATCTTTATATGGAGCAAGTAGATATAGGTCTTTTCTTTCGGGTAGACCCGATGGAGCGCCCTGCGCCAAATGTGCACTGGTGCGGCTTCTGGAGGATTCATGTCCGTTTCTACTGATCGCCATCCACGGCCGAATGTCAAGAGTTCAAGTTAAAGATTGAGACATTTTTAAAGGTTTCCTACTGGTGGAATGAAAAGGTAAACTTGGGGTTTCTTTGGTCCAGCCAAAACTTGGCCTATAAATATCTATTGTCTTAACGACTGAGAGGATATGGCGAAACAGCAGTCTTGCCATATTGGAAAGGGGGTGACCGTTAGCAAATCTGGCTACGCGTCTTGATCTTGGCATGGCAAGGGAACAAATCTGAAGAATAAATAGTTACCAAATGATATCGCTTGTTCTTGGCAGCCGATAGACGAGTGCTATCTTCTTCCTACGGCTTACCGTTACTTAGTAGCATCTCTCATTTAAATATAAGCACATTAGATAGCTACGGTGTGCTGGAAGGAGGGAAGGGCTCCTTGGGGAGGGGGTCCACCAATCTATGATCTATCTTCTTGAGCCGGAAGAGGCTATCCACGGTGCTATCTCTTTCGTCTTTTAGTCGATAGGATGATGTGGGGATTATAAATAAACTTCGTTATCTTATAGAGAGAACCTGCATTCCTCTGAATCTACGTGTTAGGTGAGGCACTGCCGGTACATTGCGGCGACAGCTCAGACAAGAGCAGCAGCCAGAAGAGGTAGTATCTTCTTTCATATTCTTGCTGGGAATGGGGAACTCCACTGCATGCCATACAACCCCACTACTATACTAGTAGTTAACGGGGAGAAACACACAGATTACTAGGCGCACCACACCACAAGATCTTGGTTGTGAGAAAGGCATGGTTTGCGAGGGAGAGAGAAGCTGGGAAATGAATGTGCCCAATAATAATAAAGGCAGGGTATGAGTGAGGAGAGTGATTCGTGTATGTAACAGGGTGCATCGGGTAGCCGACCGGACGTCTACAGATTGGAGGTCTATGCAAGCCAGGACGTAGCCAATCCAGGGGCTACCTGACATGTCCGACGCATCCAAGCCAGCCACTTATAAACTGGTGTTGGTAAGCCGAAATGCATAACTAATATGTGGTGCTTGAGTCAGCTTGATCCCTCACTCGAATGTTTGTCCTTTCCAGGGTCCTTCTTTTGGAAGTATGAACAGAGCTGAAGGTCTCGACAGGGCTCTACGCAGAAAGTATGTTTATGACTATGCCATGGCAAGGTTTGGGCCATGCCAGCTGTAAGGATATGATCTCTACGAGATAGAGCCACTGCTGACCTTGAAAGAATGACCATCAGCTGTACTGACACATCACCAGTCATCTCGATACGTTTGGATTGAGTCCTTTTGTATTATTGGCTGGACCCCGCCAATCACTCAGACACACCCATTATTATATGAGAACTATTCTCCAGGACATTATTTCCTACCTGACATTATGCCAGGTGATTCCATGGCACTTCCCTAGAACATTTGATAACTAAAGTGGTCCATGGAAACTTGGAAGTTTGGTCTACAGAAGGCTGTTGTACGTACAACCAATTACCTGGAAGGAAGGAGATTCTTGCACACTCGGTGAGCTGTGTGTGGACGGATCGGACAGTGTATGAAGCTGGGTCTGTGAATCTAGCTACCTGAGGCTCTGTGCCTGAACGTTATCCTTGTTGTGTCTGTTTAGAACTATCTGTTTTATCTGCCTTGATGTTTTCCTGTGCTGTTCTTGATTAGGTTAATAAAATTACTTTCAAGTTATTCTGACAATCGCCATGTTATTTATGCGACAGCCAGAAATACACCTTAGAGGTTAGGTCCCGAGGTTGAAAGACAGAGTGACAGTGAGTCCAGGGAACGGAGGAGGGTTGGCAAGCAAAAACCTATCAAAGTCAGGGCAATAGAATAATATTGAATATTGTTACATAGTTACTTGGGACCCTCCACGTAGCTTGTTACAATTTCTGGGGGCACGTCCCGGGATATTTGAAATCCTGGTGGAGTTCTGGCTGATATAGTGATAGGGGACAGATATCCTTGTCTACTATCAATAGGTTCTGCCTACCGTGCCTGGCTATTGTCTGTACTCTGCCTGACACAGACTGACCGACATATGACGTGTTGTGGTCGTATAAACTATCCAATTGTTATTTGATCGATAAAGTTTTGATATAGAATTGTATACATTTACCCGCTGAGTTAAGATGGCATCAGCGAAATTTAATGTTGCAGAAGTACAGGCTAAAGGTCGAGAGATGGGCTACGATGGTGTAGAGTTACAAAAATATGTTCAGGAAGTTGAAAGAGACTTCAGACAGGCTGAGCGCGAAGTTAGGAAATTTGAGATCGAGCGTGAAGCTAAGAAAATAGAAGCTGACCGTGAAGCTAAGAAAATAGAAGCTGACCGCGAAGCTAAGAAAATGGAAGCTGAGAGCGAAACTAAGAAAAGGGAAGCAGAACAGGCCGTCAGAGACCATGAGTTCCGCATGAGGGAGTTGGAGCTTAGAGCTAAAACTGCCAAGGAAAGCGAGGGTGCAGTGGGAGGCACAGTTCTACCGGACTCAACAACTTCTGGTGGCGGTCCATATCAGGCAATGAAGTTCCCTTTGCTCCCGTTCGATGAACACAAAGAGAAGATCGACCAGTATCTTCAAAAATTCCAGTCGATGGCTTTGGCTATGGGACTGGAACGTGGGAAATGGAACTTGAAACTCTCGCAGGGCCTGAGGGGGACCGCGTACGAGGTCTACTCAAGGTTGCCACCTGGTATGGAGAATGACTATGAAGCTCTGGAGAAAGCATTATTGAAAAGGTTCCAGATGACAGCTCATAATTATCGACAGCAGTTCAGAAAGTCGAAGAGAGAACCAGGGGAGATGTTCGCAGCCTACAGTGTTCGACTGAAGTCTTACCTTTTGAAGTGGATGTCATTAGCTGGCTTTGCTAACGACTATGAAAGTTTAGAAGAATTAGTGGTCGTGGACCAAATGAAAAGGATGATGCCGAAGCCATTGCAAACTTTCTTGCTAGAAAATGGGGCAGAGAAGTTAGACTTGGTAAATACATTAGCGGAAAGGTATGTGCTAGCTCATGGAGATAATGGGGAACTGTCACAACCCAATCCCCGATCACCAGACACTTGGTCTGGAAAGAAGAAGAACCCTAAAACAACCCACACTAAAAAGGAGGATCCTTTCGATAAAGTTCCAATTAAGAAACCCTCTGGTAAGAGTCCACCTGGATCTCCTAAAAGAAAGTGGAGTGAAAAGTGGTGCGCCTACTGCAAATCTCCCACACACAATACAGCCGATTGCCGGCGCAAACAGAAAAACTCTCACTATGCTGCCTGTCTTGTAGAAACCGGGGAAGGGTCTAACAAGGAGGTAGAAGGGAGGGGTCTTGAGAACAAAGATTTAGAAAAACCACCAGTAGTAGAGACGATACTTGTGAACGGACAACCAGTTGAGTGTCTCTATGACACAGGTCTGCAGTTTGAGGCTGTAATTTCATCACACTTAGTGAGCCCAGAGCAGCTAACCGGGGAATCTATTGAGATTCAAACGGCGACAAAGAGTGCGGTAGCGATGTCTCTTCCAATTGCGAAGGTGGACATCAAATCAAAATATGTTACCGGCACTATACAGGCAGCCGTTCTGCTCGATCCTATCTTCCCAATGATCTTGGGTTGTCGCTACGTCTTTCTAGGGATTCCAACCGAACCCATGTACGTAGGGGCGATGCAAACCAGATCTCAATCGGAGGATGAGCAGACGCCGGCCTTGATCGTGAATCCCTTGCCTGGGGAGTTACGAGCTGCTCAAAGCCAGGATGCTACTTTGCAACCTTGCTTCAACCAGTTGCCAAAAAGTTCTGACCCACCAAGACGGGGTCAGTATTATATGAAGAATCGGTTACTGTACCGGAGAGCCGGAGTGGAGGAACGCCAGCATGGACAGCTGGTAGTTCCTAAGGCTTATCGGGAACAGCTTCTTCATATGGGACACACCATTTCTTTCAGTGGACATATGGGTGTCGGGGCAACTCTCCAGCGCATTTCCTGCCATTACTACTGGCCAGGGATGACTGGAGACGTGCGTAGGTACGTCAAGTCGTGCCCAGAGTGTCAGCGTGTGGCACCAAAACACTGGACGGCTCCGGTAGTCTTGGGTGACATGCCCATTATGAACTCTCCTTTCGAGAGAGTTGCCATCGATCTTGTTGGTCCTCTTCCTCGGACTAGGAAGAGGAATAAGTACATTCTCACGATGGTGGATTGCTGTTCCATGTGGGGTGAGGCGATACCTTTGGCCACAATCGACTCTAAGCGAGTGGCTGATGCACTGATGGAGACCTTTACTCGGTTGGGATTTCCCAACCAGATCCTAACGGACAATGGGTCTCAGTTCTGTGGTAAGCTGATGGAAGAAGTCTTTCGTATCTTCCAGACTAACCACATTCACACAAGCCCGTACCACCCTCAGTCTAATGGGCAAGTAGAGAGGTTTAATGGTACCTTGATGACCATGCTTCGGAAGCTGGCTCAAGAGAAACCAGACAGATGGGATGAGTATATCTCAGCCGCCTTGTTCGCCTATCGGGAGGTTCCCCATGGGTCGACCGGGTTGCCACCAGCCACTCTACTATTCGGGAGACCTATTAAGGGTCCCTTAGAAGCCCTATTGAGATGTTGGACAGAGGAGGAAACTTCCGAAGACGTTGTATCCTCATATAAATACGTCGAAGAGTTAAAGAAGAAACTCCAGACGGGTTGGGCTTTGGCAGCTCAGAATCTAAGGGCAGCCAGAAAGAGACACGCGGCCTACTACAATAGAAGGACAAAAGATAGGTCTCTTAAAGTGGGGGATCGGGTTCTGTTGTTACTTCCAGTGGGTTCCCATAAACTCGAAATTGGTTGGCAGGGACCTTTCCCGGTGGAAAGGGTTGTGTCCCGAACCAACTATGCCATCCGGATCAGGGGGAAATCTAAAATCTTCCACATTAACCTCCTCAAAAGGTATGAAGAACGATCTGATGGTACCTCTCTCCCACTTATGACTATGGCGGTCGCGATGGAAACTGAATCGGGCGAAGACGCGGATAGGGAGTATCCTTTACACTCGGGGGAAACCTATAGGGATGTACATATTAATCCTGATCTGTCGGCTGAAGAAACCGACCGGGTCATCCGTTTGTTGGAGTCCCATCAGCAGATTCTTACCGATCGGCCAGGGCGAACAGGGTTAGTCGAGTTTGATATGACTCTGACTACCCAAGACCCTGTTCGCCAAAAAATATATCCAGTGCCCTTTTCGAAAGAGAAGGCCCTGGAAGCGGAAATCCAGAAGCTTCTGGACGATGACATCATCACTCCTTCGACTTCTCCTTATAATGCCGGGGTTGTCTTGTTGAGGAAGCCCAGTGGGGAGCACCGCCTATGTATCGATTACAGGCATTTAAACAGATGTACGACATTCCAAGTTGAACCGTTACCGAACACAAATCAACTGTTTGCCAGACTAAATAAGGCAAAGTATTTTTCAAAAATTGATCTAAGCAGGGGATATTATCAGATCCCTGTGAAACCCGAGGTTCGCCCCTGGCTCGCCTTCAGTACTCCGAGTGGGCATTACGAATTCAAGGTGATGCCATTTGGGCTGAGCAATGCGCCCAGTGTGTTCACTCGCATGATGAGAATGTTATTAGACCCTTTAAAGGATCCCTCGGTGGTCTCGTTTATGGATGATATTCTCATCGCGTCTGACAATCTGAGTGATCACCTGAGGTCCTTGGGACAGATCTTCAAAAGGTTAAAAGAGGAAGGGTTAACCGCCCGTCCAGCCAAATGCATGATTGGCTATCAATCCTTGGAATTTCTGGGACATACTATTACCCCAGGGGGACTGGTACCGGAAGAAAAGAATATTGAAAAGGTCCGTCTCGCACCCCGTCCTAAATCCAAAAAAGATGTTAGGTCTTTCTTGTCTCTGTGTGGGTTTTACCAGAAATTTATTCCAAAGTTCAACGAAATTGCGGCGCCGTTAACCGAGACTCTGAAGAAAGGATCGCCAGATCTTATAATCTGGACCCCGAGCTGTGAAGAAGCTTATGGGAGGCTGAAACAGGCTTTGGTGGATAGGCCAGTCCTGCAACTCCCAAATTTGGAGAAAACGTTTGTTCTAAGAACCGACGCGAGTAACATAGGGATTGGGGCAACTTTGTTGCAGGAAGGGCGAGATGATGCTTCGGTGCTATGTCCGGTGGCGTATGCAAGTAGAAAACTGTTACCCGCCGAACGGAATTACTCCACAGTCGAACGGGAATATCTGGCTCTAGTGTGGGCGGTACAGAAATTTCAACCTTATCTGTATGGAGTACCGTTCAAAGTGCAGTCCGACCATCAACCTCTGACCTTTTTGGCAACTTCTAAGAAACTGAACGCGAGGTTAATGAGATGGTCATTGCTCCTACAACCGTATCAGTTCACGGTCGAATACATCCCCGGAAGGGAGAATGTGGGAGCCGATTTCCTATCACGACATCCTATGGTTGAATGTGAGGGTGGGGTCATTCGAACAGAACCTCTGGTAGTCGAAAGTTCGTAGGGTTCGACTTTCTTAAGATGGGGCCTATGTGGCGAAACGCCAGTGGCTCATGTCCTCATGCCTTCTTTGATTTTGGGAAAACAGGGGGAAACGGCTTTCGGAAGCTCTCGGTTCTCTTGTTCGCTCAATCATGAAAGATAGTTCTTTGGGGTTACCTTCATAACACAATCTTTATATGGAGCAAGTAGATATAGGTCTTTTCTTTCGGGTAGACCCGATGGAGCGCCCTGCGCCAAATGTGCACTGGTGCGGCTTCTGGAGGATTCATGTCCGTTTCTACTGATCGCCATCCACGGCCGAATGTCAAGAGTTCAAGTTAAAGATTGAGACATTTTTAAAGGTTTCCTACTGGTGGAATGAAAAGGTAAACTTGGGGTTTCTTTGGTCCAGCCAAAACTTGGCCTATAAATATCTATTGTCTTAACGACTGAGAGGATATGGCGAAACAGCAGTCTTGCCATATTGGAAAGGGGGTGACCGTTAGCAAATCTGGCTACGCGTCTTGATCTTGGCATGGCAAGGGAACAAATCTGAAGAATAAATAGTTACCAAATGATATCGCTTGTTCTTGGCAGCCGATAGACGAGTGCTATCTTCTTCCTACGGCTTACCGTTACTTAGTAGCATCTCTCATTTAAATATAAGCACATTAGATAGCTACGGTGTGCTGGAAGGAGGGAAGGGCTCCTTGGGGAGGGGGTCCACCAATCTATGATCTATCTTCTTGAGCCGGAAGAGGCTATCCACGGTGCTATCTCTTTCGTCTTTTAGTCGATAGGATGATGTGGGGATTATAAATAAACTTCGTTATCTTATAGAGAGAACCTGCATTCCTCTGAATCTACGTGTTAGGTGAGGCACTGCCGGTACATTGCGGCGACAGCTCAGACAAGAGCAGCAGCCAGAAGAGGTAGTATCTTCTTTCATATTCTTGCTGGGAATGGGGAACTCCACTGCATGCCATACAACCCCACTACTATACTAGTAGTTAACG
Source organism: Cepaea nemoralis (assembly GCA_014155875.1). Lineage (NCBI taxonomy): Eukaryota > Metazoa > Mollusca > Gastropoda > Stylommatophora > Helicidae > Cepaea > Cepaea nemoralis. The sequence continues at coordinate 54,294 of JACEFZ010005131.1, forward strand.
GGGAGAAACACACAGATTACTAGGCGCACCACACCACAAGATCTTGGTTGTGAGAAAGGCATGGTTTGCGAGGGAGAGAGAAGCTGGGAAATGAATGTGCCCAATAATAATAAAGGCAGGGTATGAGTGAGGAGAGTGATTCGTGTATGTAACAGGGTGCATCGGGTAGCCGACCGGACGTCTACAGATTGGAGGTCTATGCAAGCCAGGACGTAGCCAATCCAGGGGCTACCTGACATGTCCGACGCATCCAAGCCAGCCACTTATAAACTGGTGTTGGTAAGCCGAAATGCATAACTAATATGTGGTGCTTGAGTCAGCTTGATCCCTCACTCGAATGTTTGTCCTTTCCAAGGTCCTTCTTTTGGAAGTATGAACAGAGCTGAAGGTCTCGACAGGGCTCTACGCAGAAAGTATGTTTATGATTATGCCATGGCAAGGTTTGGGCCATGCCAGCTGTAAGGATATGATCTCTACGAGATAGAGCCACTGCTGACCTTGAAAGAATGACCATCAGCTGTACTGACACATCACCAGTCATCTCGATACGTTTGGATTGAGTCCTTTTGTATTATTGGCTGGACCCCGCCAATCACTCAGACACACCCATTATTATATGAGAACTATTCTCCAGGACATTATTTCCTACCTGACATTATGCCAGGTGATTCCATGGCACTTCCCTAGAACATTTGATAACTAAAGTGGTCCATGGAAACTTGGAAGTTTGGTCTACAGAAGGCTGTTGTACGTACAACCAATTACCTGGAAGGAAGGAGATTCTTGCACACTCGGTGAGCTGTGTGTGGACGGATCGGACAGTGTATGAAGCTGGGTCTGTGAATCTAGCTACCTGAGGCTCTGTGCCTGAACGTTATCCTTGTTGTGTCTGTTTAGAACTATCTGTTTTATCTGCCTTGATGTTTTCCTGTGCTGTTCTTGATTAGGTTAATAAAATTACTTTCAAGTTATTCTGACAATCGCCATGTTATTTATGCGACAGCCAGAAATACACCTTAGAGGTTAGGTCCCGAGGTTGAAAGACAGAGTGACAGTGAGTCCAGGGAACGGAGGAGGGTTGGCAAGCAAAAACCTATCAAAGCCAGGGCAATAGAATAATATTGAATATTGTTACATAGTTACTTGGGACCCTCCACGTAGCTTGTTACAAGCGGTGGGAACGATAAGTAGTGTGACTTTTCGCTGGCTGTTGATCGAGGGGACTGAGCACGTATGGGAATGTCCTGAGTGCAGTGATGTCGGTTCTTGACTCAACTCAACTCAACTCAACTCATTCAACCTAAATTGAGTGCCAGGAAATGTCATTGGGAAATGTCTAGTGAATAATACTTTAGCTGGAACAATTTTTGATGTAGATTAAATGCACACAGGACCTGCCATTTCCCGCTCCTGTACCAGAAGGCTGGACGTGATTGTTTCAGCCAAAGTAATGTTCATGTGTTCACTTCAAATGGTATATGCCTCTGCAGTATGCACCTGGCGAGAAGTAGCGAAATATGCCAGGCAAGAAATCGTGCAGCATATCTTGGAATGTACATGAACAAATTACGAAGAAATTAGAAGCAACAGTGATGTGGTTCCTGAAACGAATGTTGCGAATTCCTTGGTCTGCCAGAGTAACTAACAACGATTGCCTGAAACAGGCTAATGATACTAGAACATTATATACAACAATAAGAAAGAGGCAGCTTTCTTCGATCATGTGATGAGCGAGAGGTATTGAAGAACATCGTGACAACTGGAAAGATCGAGGGGAAGAGAGCAAGGGCAAGCCAAGAGAAATAATGCTGGATGGATTGAGACGGTGGCATGGAGGAATATCATCAGCAAAGTTGATCCAGAAAACCAAAGACCGAGATCTGTGGAGAGTCATGAACGCCAACACCAGTTGGCAGGACACTTAGTGATGATGATTATGGCCATAAGGGCGTCATAACTCTAAAACACTTTGTCCCTAAGGGAGCCATACCTCTACGCACGTCATGCTTCTAAGAGTGCCGTACATATGAAGGTGCCCTGTCCATAAGGGCACCATAACTCTAAGGACGTCATGCTTCAAAGGATGCCATACATATAAATGCAACCATGTCTCTTTTGATGCCACACCTCTAAGGATGTTCGTTTTCCAAAGGCGCCATACCTCTAACGGCGCCATGTCCTGATGGGCGCTATACCCCTAAGGGCGCTATGCCTGTAATGCTGCCTGTAATATATTCGAGATAAAGATAACAGTAATGTCATAGTAGATACTGCCGTTGGATTATGAAATGTTAAGTCTTCACATATTTTAGGCCACGGCATATGATGTGAGGTGGCCAGTTACTTGCTTCGTCCCCTCTCCTTCCAAGGGAATTCTGAAAATTATCTAGTGCAGAATTGTTTCTAAGGTGGGTCGACCTAAGAGTCGCACAGGTAGGACAAAATAATCCTTTCACTGCTGGAGATTGAACCGGGATCACTGTCTCGACAGGCAAGTCAACTAACCACATAGGCACCGTTTCTGTATAATGTATGAATGCGTCAATTAACAGGTCTGGTTGTCCATTATGTAATTGAACAGGTTCAAAGTGAATGTACGTGTAGAGAGATATATAATTACACAACAAATAGGTTAGGACTCAATGGGAAATAATTCGAAATTCCCTTTAAACGCAATAATTACAAATGGTCGGGTGAATGTAGGGAGACAAGCCACGCAATGACGTCCAAGGGACATTACCGTTGTACAAGATTGTTTACACCGATAAGGTTAATTTCAAGGGTCGCAAATCTAAGCCGGCTGTTACAGTTTGTACTGTATTAGCTTGACGTATTCTCTCTGCTTCTTTTCTTTCCGCTCTACGAGTGCTAATCAGTGCCTGTACATTTATTTCTGTCTATTTCAATGTCTTCAATGGTTCCACGGCAATGTACGAGTGGGCTTCAAATTAAAACCTTTAAAGTGCAAAACAAATTACTATAACCATGCCATTGTCTTTTAACCTGTCAATATTGTTGTCAAGAGTGTTAAGCACGTGACATTACTGTGCAGACAAACGCGGCGATGTCATAAGGACAGTTTAAAGATGGCCGCCCCACCTTTGACATGCGTTATTTTATCCGTTTTTGTTTTTTTTTCTAATCAGTGAAGCAGTGAATCCTAACGGCGTAATTTCTGTGACAGAATGTTCACGACCTGGTCAGGCACACGAGTAGTGATCGTACAGGAAAACCGCCGATAGACTGTTAGTGACATTTCTGCACATCTTGACACCAGTCGAGGTTCTGCACACCACATCCTACATGATGATGTGCTACGGTACTGCAAAGTGTCTGCAAGGTTGGTGCCAAGGCAGCTTACTCCAGAATTGACATAACAACGCATTGATGCATATCAAGAACATTTGCAGTGCTTTGAAGCAGAATGTGATGGTTTCCTATCAAGAATTGTTACTGGAGATAAAACATGGGTTCACTACCACGATCCGGAAACGAAGCGAGCGTCATCCCTCCTCATCGAAACCAAAGAAGTTTCGCACGCAGCCATGTGCAAATAAGGTTATGACTCTCTTTTGGGATGGACGAAGCGTTATTTTAGAGCACTACATGCCAAGAGGGAAAACTGTCACCAGTGATATGTGTACAGATCTTCTCAGCAATCATCTTCGACCCGCCATCAAATCCAAAGGATGTGGACTTCTGAGTAAAGGTGCCTTTTTGCAACATGACAGAGCTCGACCCCATATTGCCAGTGCAACGGTTGAAACCACCGAAGACCTCCACATTTAGGGTGTACCATATCCCTCGTACTCGCCAGACATAATCAGTTGGCGTGGCTGAAAGGATAAGAGCGCACTAGCTCCGGTGCGCTGACGGCGGGTTAGCGGGATAAACCCCATAACAGGTCAGTTGGCGTGGCTGAAAGAATAAGAGCGCACTAGCGCCGGTGCCCTGACGGCGGGTTAGCGAAATAAACCCCATAACAGGTCAGTTGAACTTCAACATTGACCTCTTCTTCAAAATTAACGGCAAATTACTGAACGTAAACTTGTCTAGAAAATTAACCTGAGGCTAGGTGTTGATGGCAGCTTCCAGCAAATGACTTGCATGTTTGTTTGTTTTTTTCGAAATGGAGTTTCTTCGAGAATACTCGGGTCCGGGACTAAGCACAACACTAAAAACTGTTAGATGCCTGTTCTTTACAGGACGTCGCAATAGCCCAGTGTTTATTGGCTATCTATGATTTTCTAGGCAAATATTTGTTCGGTAGCTTGCCATTGCTTTCTGAACAGCCGAGCTTCATACCTAATTAAAATCAGCGAGATAGCTACTCCTAAACCGCAAGCAACTCACTTCGAACCAGACATGTGGGGTTTGGGAAATGGCGTTCACCGCACCTGAGCCAAGGACACCGACAAGCACAACACTTCAGCCCTACATAAAGGAGGGACTAAAATAACGTCATATCATTGACTCCACCATTACATTTGAGGATTCACGAGCGACAGCATAAAGACACAAGTAAGGCTTGATCGTGCACGCATTATGATTTGGTGTGTTGATTAAACTGCCAAAAAGACTATCATGATCGCAAGCGGACAAGCCCATATGTGCTCCTCAGAATGTATGTGAGTGTGTGACGGACGATCACTCCAGTTCCGTGCTGATTCACCAGCTGTCTTGTGACCTTTATACAGCGTACATATCTCCCAACTCCCTACTTGACGTCAGTGTCTCACATCTAAATATGGTGTCTCTCCTATATGCAGGGCTGTAGTTGTGCTTGTCGGAGTCAATGCCTTGGGGGGTGGTGACCGACCTTTCACAAACCCAGCGTTTGTATTTGATCATCCCTGAGATAGCGTAGTGGTTTCTGATGAAAATACTGAGAACCGTATGGACAGAACAAACGAATAAAACAACCATTCCAAAATAAACGAAAACCGTCAATTGATAAAATAAAATAGACGTAAGCAGTCAGTATTTTTGTCTGGAGCTCTTCGAGGAAAAATAAACTTGGAAACTTGGTGACAACTGGCAAACTTCATGGGAATAGAACAAGGGGAAGATACATCGATACATACACAGATATCTTGAGCACAGAGTATAGTTGGGAGAAGAACACAGACCTCATTCTTCTTCTTCTTCTTCTTCGTTCACCCGGAGTTTTTTTTTCGGATGTGATTGCGTTGTGCCTGTTTACAGCAGAGCTGCGTTCTTGCGCCGTTAGGCCGACACATCCGACTTCTGCGGGCATTTGTTGACCGGGTTAACCTTCCCGGGGACCTCATTCAAGACTTTTAAGTATGTCAGCACAGGTTCGAAACAAATGACACAGTCCTACAAGAAACAAATGAGAACCGTAACAGAATAGAGACATCAGATGTAGACAGTCAAGATTGTTTGGCCATGTTATAAGAAGAAATGAATTGGAGAACTTGGTGACAACTGGCAAGATCGAGGGAAAGAGAACCAGGGGAAGGCAGAGAAGAAAAATCCTGGATGGCTTGGCCACGTGGCATGGTCGAGAAAAGAACACTGAGCTGATCCACGACTCTGGTGACGAGTGAGATGGCGAAACATGACCGCCCACGCTTATCGACATGGCACATGATATGATGAATGAATGAATGAATGAATGAATGAATGAATGAATGAATGAATTGCATTTCCTTTAAAGGGCATCGCTGTCAATCCCATAATTTCCTGGCTGTTTGTGATTTCTTCGTAAGTTTACGTTCGGTAGTTTGCCATTGATTTCTGAACGACCCACACTCATACCATTGTATGAAATACCAACGCAAGGCGGTTTACTGCCAACTCGTCCGCAGCTGTATTTCGAATGTGGTATGCGTCATTACGAATTACGCCCGTAACTCCTTCAACACAGAGCCTGTATGGTAACTATAGTATTTAATCTGTGTGCGGTCCAGTGTGTAATTATAACTCTACATTCTACATCTATCTACATGCCCAACAAATTTTTACTGTCTACGTCTAATGACTCTAATCAGATTGTAAGCTGATTTGAGTCATTACACGTAGACAGTCAACAATTTTTTGGGCATGTTAGGAGAAGAAATGACTTGGAGAACTTGGTGACGACTGGCAAGATGGAGGGGAAGAGACCAAGGGGAAGACCAAAAAGTAAATACCTGGATGGTTTGGCCACGTGGCATGATCGCGACAGGAACACGGAGCTGATCCACGACTCTGGTGATCGAGTGAGATGGCAGAACATGACCTCCCACGTTTATCGGCATGGCACATGACGGATGATGGATGGATGGATTCTACATCTGTCAGCGCCAACCAATACTTATTAATGTTTATATGCTGCCTCAATGGCTCCCTCAAAATTAGTATGCCCACGGTGTTAGTGTGGGATGACCGCTAACCCTTTCCTGCATGGCACATGATGATCATGATGATGTTTTATAACTACTGTTATCAAGATATAGACGGACGCCACAACTCCAAAACACTGCACACACGCCTGCATTCAACACTTTACAAGATTGAGTTATAATAGCTCAGTGGCACGGTGTTATATTGGGCAGCGGAAATTAAAGACCCCAAGTTGTAAATAGTCCCCGCGGCGCTCCAGTATAATGTGGGCATTGATGCATTGTGGGATCATAATTTACTCCTTAATTATTTTCTGTTGGTTCCAAGCTACAGCGTGCGGTCGCCATGTTTAAACCGGTTTTATCGTAGTAAGGAGGGCGAGATGGTGTAGTGGTTTGTTACTTCGATTACCATTCTGGGTTCGATCCAGGACAGTGACAGGTAACATGCAGATGTTACTCATTATTGTTGCATAAGGGCAGACATTAGGACCCTCATCCAAACAGAAGTGGGAGTAAAGGGCGTTGAAGCACATAAGCTACAAGAAAGTTCCGGTTTTTGTTTTTTATATACAAGGCATTGGGTGAGAAGAGAATTGCTCAGCATTAACCGCAGAGGGAGATGATTGATTCCACCGAGGAGCAGGCGTGACAAAAGACTTCCAGAAGAGGTTTCACTCCGGTGAACGGTCTCACCTCTTTAACTTCTTGACAATCTCGGGGGCGGATCCACCCTGGTTATTACTCCAGATATCTATCCTTCTCCTATCATGCTTTCGGACCTGACTTCCCGTTTCAACACGTGTTAATCGTTTTTCGCGCTAATCTCATAAATATTCTGCAATGTGACCCTAATCCCTGTTCCTATGTTACAATGCGTTGCGTGAGAAGAAAATCCCAGCTCCTATGTCACAATGTGCTTTTTGAGACGGAAGCTACTGCCCTTGTGTTACATGTAGTTGCGAAAGAAGGCAGTTACTGCCCTATGGCACACTGGTGTAAGAGAAGGAAGCTGATGTCTTTGTGAAACACTAAATGATGTAGAGACACGTTTATTGTATAAATAGCCAATAAGTAAATCATGTAGAGGCACATTGAATCGTGTAAATAGGCAACAAGTAAATCATGTAGAGACAGAATCGTGTAAATAGGCAACAAGTAAATCATGTAGAGACACGTTGAATCGTGTAAATAGGCAACAAGTAAATCATGTAGAGGCACGTTAAATCGTGTAAATAGGCAACAAGTAAATCATGTAGAGGCACGTTGAATCGTGTAAATAGGCAACAAGTAAATCATGTAGAGACAGAATCGTGTAAATAGGCAACAAGTAAATCATGTAGAGACAAAATCGTGTAAATAGGCAACAAGTAAATCATGTAGAGGCACGTTGAATCGTGTAAATAGGCAACAAGTAAATCATGTAGAGGCACGTTGAATCGTGTAAATAGGCAACAAGTAAATCATGTAGAGACAGAATCGTGTAAATAGGCAACAAGTAAATCATGTAGAGACAGAATCGTGTAAATAGGCAACAAGTAAATCATGTAGAGGCACGTTGAATCGTGTAAATAGGCAACAAGTAAATCATGTAGAGACAGAATCGTGTAAATAGGCAACAGGTAAATCATGTAGAGGCACGTTGAATCGTGTAAATAGGCAACAAGTAAATCATGTAGAGGCACGTTGAATCGTGTAAATAGGCAACAAGTAAATCATGTAGAGGCACGTTGAATCGTGTAAATAGGCAACAAGTAAAGAAATCGTGTTGACGCATTTTCAGGCATGTTGGTATACACTGCTAACCCCATTTTGTTAGACTAATCGGCCCTGGGTTGCTGACATGGTCAATATCACATCGGCCGCCTTTACTTTTTGGTACCCATTCTAAGCTAAAATGACCATTTCGCCAAGTACAATCAATCAGTCAGATGTTGTCTCCAAAATAAAGGTAAGCTGCAATGGATTTACTACACTAAACATGCTGCGAAAAACACTCAGGATTGATTGGCACAGATGCACGAAGCTCCGTAGCACCGGCGAAAATCTTGAGAGGAAACTCGTGGTTTACATCCTGGCGCAGAAATTACACGCACGATACGAAATTATCCATCCCCCACGTGAATAAAAGGAGCAGTTTCAAAACAACACAACCGCCCATCGCCATCTTGACCATGAGCAGGATGCGAGAACAGCAAATTAAAAGAGGTGTGGCCAAACAAGAACACTACATGGGAAGCCAAAGAAGATTAATAAACCAACACATAACTGGTGTCGTAGTCGCTCCACGCTGCGGGATTTACTGAGAAGGGGATCCAAACACTTATGGGTGAATGTGTCGATGTGCAATGAGGATGATCTGTCGACTAACTAACTACTACACTGTCTGTCTCTCGCGTTGATTGTACATTCTGTCAGACTGCTGTTCCTCTATCTCTTGATCTTATCTTCCCACTTCTATCGTTGTCTACATCTTGCTCGCTTACCTTCGACCTTACCCTTAAGTATGTTTTTAGGAGAGTGTTATGTCTTGTAACGTAACCGAAATATTTTGCTCCCAGGTCAGTTCAAAAAGAAGAAAGAAAAATCCACGGCTTGAAGGGAATTCGAATAGATAAGCACCGGACCAACGGGCGAGCGTGCCAGCCAATGAGCTACCGCGGTGTCCTGATATACCACGTAAGACTTCTTAATCCCCGTTTAAATTAAATGAAGAGAATCCCCCCCCCCCCACCTTTTTCGCTCGCTCTGAACTTATGCGTAGTGCATTCATGCACGTGCTACTAAGTTTAGTGTAATGGGCTGATATTTGCGCGTGGGTTAGCTTTCCATATTACCAGTGGTGTCCCTCGCTATCAGGTGAACTCAGGGGTAATCTTCAGTCTAACAATTTTGGAGAAGTAGTTATACCACCTGCCTCACGCTCCGAAGGTAGTGGGTTCGATTCCGGGCCACGTCGTTCGGTTTACGAGTGCAATTACCTCGGAGACTGGAGGGTCATCGGAGCTATGGAGTTCGTGCTTTGTGCGACGCTTTTGACAAGTTGCCCTGCGGAAAGAAAGCCACCTATATGGGATAAAATTCGCAGCAATGAAGTCGATCTTTTTGCCAGACTAACGGGCAAGCGTGCTAGCTTTGACCGCAGTTTCCTGATAAGTCACTTACGACTTGTTGTTAATCTGTATGTAAATTAAGGAAGCGAGAAGTATATTATACAGCAATCTTCAAGCTACAATTCAGAGGGAAGGGAAGAAGTCTAGGCTTTTAGCATATAAGGAGTTGATGAATGCAGATGTCAAGATCCCCTCGTCCACAAATCTTTTTATTTAAAATCTCACTGGAAGACATCTGAGAAAATGTTGTAAACAACGATGACAGAATAGAAAAGAGACGCTGAGATAAGACAGCTGAAGGCGTCATTTTATTGCTAATCAATTCCATCCGTGGGGAATAGGCAAATGCAATGTATGCGGAATATCAATAGAAGAGGTGGAATACGGAAAATAGCACTGTGTGGGCACATTACTAAGCAAGGAAAGCCGAGAAAGATAGAGAAATATGTTTCTGGAGTTCTTAAACAGATGCCGAAAACAAAATAGCATAACCAACGTTGAAGAAGAAGAAGAAGAAGAAGAAGAAGAAGAAGAAGAAGAAGAAGAAGAAGAAGAAGAAGAAGAAGAAGAAAGAAGAAGAAGGATGGCAGGAATAGGAGAAGAAGAAGAAGAGGAAGAAGAAGAAGAAGAAGAAGAAGAAGAAGAAGAAGAAGAAGAAGAAGAAGAAGAAGAAGAAGAAGAAGAAGACAATGCTAATAATTGCTATCTTCACAATTTTTCACACTTAAGCAACTACAAAACAACATAAAATTTCATTTCCCAAACAGCTGCACGAAATAAATATGTCTTCATCCATTACTCCCGCTTCTCGTTGCTATAGCGACATGCCTTAATTCATGTTTCCTCCCATTCAACTCTTATACACACCGGAAACGAGACTTTAAAAGTCAAACGATCTAACTGGAGGCAGTGATTGATTTCGCTGGTAGCCCTTATCGAACACAATGTGCTGTTAGAAGTCTCAATATCTTGCCGGCCCTATTCTTCTCCTTAATGTAATGCAATCTGGCAACTTGCAAACAATACGCTGCGGCCATGATGATTCTGTTGAGTTGAAGAATGTGAAGCGTATGATTAACCGAACGATGAAGACAGAACACCCGTTTTCTGCTGCTAATGTTCTAGTAAACTAACACTAATAGTGACTTCGTTTATAGTTTACATGATATGCGGTATGCTGCGTGTGTGGTACTGTGCCTATGGCTTTCGTGGTCGAAGGAAACAGCAGAGGATAATATTGTCAGTATTATTATTACTATTACACTGGGCCGCTTTACATTCTCAGATCTCCGGTATTTTAGTCTAGAACCGTTCCCTATTTTACAGTTCGCTCAGGGCGATGGGGTTACAGACGCAGTTCGTGCCCCGCATACCCGCGTTCGAAACACGGCTGTGGGCGATTTGGCAGCAGACCAACTTGCGTTGGGTTTTTAATGAAATGATATGGGTGACTGTCGTTCAGAAAACAATGGTGCAGCGGTAAAATGCTGGTGTTGACAGAGATGTCCTGTAAAAAGGATATGCAAAAAAACAGAAGAAGAAGAAGACGAAGAAGAAGACGAAGAAGAAGAAACCAATCACAAACAACCAAAACATGCTGGGGTTGACTGCAACGTCCTGTTCGGGATATGCAACTAACTCACCTTTAAGCTTCCACCCCTCCATCCCCCTGTGTCTCCTCTCCTGTTGCTATGGCAATCCGTGGGCAAATGGCGTTTGTGACTTTGGCCCCTTGACCCCCGCTGTACCGACACAGCCACATGTCCAGTCTAGCCGCGTTGTTATAACCATGCTCGCGGTATTCAACTACACACGTGTCATGCCCATAACAAGGAAGCGCGTGAGTTTATATCTTATGGATGAGTCTACCCGATGAGTATATATATTCATGTAGTTTCTCATGAAATTGTATGTCTGTGTGTTTGATATTTGCGTGCTGGCGAAGGCTTTGGCCGCAACGTCCATTTTTTTTTTTATTTGTTATCGTGTTTTAGTATTGAGTAGTGCTTACCGATCCTACTTCTCATTTTTGTGGTGATTCATTCATATCTCCAGTAAACGTTTCATGGTGTTGGGTCACCTGCATCACACTGAAAGGACAAATGCAACCCTCCCTCCCTCTACTATAGATGGTTGTCTGGTTGTGAAACCTTTGAGAGACTCTGAACTCATATTTTAGTTAGTGATAAAGTTGAAGAAAGTCAAGTATACAACAGGGAACACTAAATATGATTTGTGTACATTGAGTAATGACAAGGAAATACAAAACAAATTCACCATAGAAGTACAGAACAGATTTGAAATATTGTCTGATCTAGAGATCCTATTCCAGGATGTGGATGATCAATGGGAAATGTTAAAGAATTCAATGAATGTGGCTGCAGAAACAACTATTCCAAAATTAAAGAAGGTGGGTCGTAAGAAATGGATGACTGCAGAAATTTTACACCTCATGGAAACAAGAAGACTCAACAAAAATAATCCTGCCAAATATGAAGAAATTCACAGACAAGTCAGAATATTATGTAGGAAGGCAAAAGAATCATGGCTTGAGGAAAAGTGCTTAGAAATTGAAAAACAACACAACAGTCAAAATACCAAATTAGTGCACAAAAGGATTCAGGAACTTACTAATAAAAGAACAAGTACATCAACAGGCTGTCTAAGAACTAAAGATGGCAAAATCATAATAGAAAAAGATCAGATTCTACATGTATGGACAGATTATGTGAAAGACCTGTATAATGATAACAGAGAGGAACAGTATGCTATTAGATTTAATAATGAAGGACCAGCAATTTTAAAGATGGAGGTTCAAAATGTTCTTAAGCATATGAAAGCTGGCAAGGCCCCCGGTGCAGATAACATCACAACAGAAATGATTAAAGCTTTAGAAGAATTTGGACTAGAGCAAGTCACTAGACTGCTGAACACATTATATGATACTGGAGATATACCTTCTGAATTATGTAATTCTGTATTTATTGCAATCCCAAAGAAATCAGGAACCTTAGAATGTGATCAACATAGAACAATTAGTATAATGAGTCACATCACAAAGATTTTGTTACGAATTATCATGCAAAGAGTGAGGAAGAAAATACAACCTGAAATAGGGGAAGAACAATGTGGTTTTGTAGAAGGAAAGGGTACAGTAAATGCTATGTATATGCTGCGAACAGTTATTGAACGTGCTTTAGAAGTAAACAAGGATATACATCTTTGCTTTATTGACTACACAAAGGCTTTTGATAGAGTATGACATGTCAACATTGTGGATATGCTTGCAGATCTACAAATTGATGGGAAAGACATTAGACTTATAAAAAACATATATTGGAAACAACAAGCTGCCATAAGAATTGATAATGAAGTAGGACAATACCAACCTATTAAGAGAGGTGTTAGGCAGGGATGTGTAATGTCTCCAGATCTTTTTTCCTTATACAGTGAAAATATTTTCAGAAATGTAGAAGACCTAAATGGAATCAGCATTGGAGGACGAAACATACATAACATTAGATATGCAGATGATACAGTATTGATTGCAGACAATGCACAGGATCTGCAACAATTAGTAGACGCTGTGGTTGTACACAGTGAGCAGCTGGGGTTGGAATTAAATTGTAGGAAGACAAAGGTTATGGTCGTCACTAGGAAGAACGAAGTACCACAATGTAATATACAAGTAAATGGGAATATTCTTCAACAAGTGAATCGGTTCAATGATCTCGGAACAGTCATAACATCTGATGGCAGATGCCTTGAAGAGATTAGAACAAGAATCGCCACTGCGAAAGTAGCCTTTAGCAAGATGAAAAACATTCTGACCAATAAAATGATGTCAACTGAAACGAGAAAAAGAGTGTTGAGGGGATACATAGAGCCTGTTCTTTTGTATGGATGTGAAACTTGGACAATGTGCAGTCAAGCTGAAAAACATCTGATGGCTGCAGAAATGTGATTTCTGAGGAAAATGCAAAGAATACCATGGACAGATAGAAAAACCAATGACCAAGTACTACAAGAGACAAATGAAAATCGTAGATTGATTAGAGAAATTAGACGTAGACAGTCAAAATTTTTTGGACATGTTATGAGAAGAAATGGACTGGAGAACTTGGTGACAGCTGGCAAGATCGAGGGGAACAGACCAAGAGGAAGACCGAGAGGAAAATACCTGGATGGCTTGGCCACATGGCATGGACGAGACAGGAACACTGAGCTGATCCACGACTCTGGTGATCGAGTGAAATGGCGAATCATGACCGCCCACGCTTTCCGGCATGGCACATGATTGATTGATTGAGTCGTTTAGTCATTGGATCAACATCACGGCACACGGTTTAACCCATAAGTGCTCCGTTTTCCTCCTAACTCAAACCTGAGTCTGGAGAAACTCAGCTCAATGCACGAACTCCGTTGTATACTCTTGTTCGATTTCCAACTGCCAAGGGATTTTTTTACCGGCTCCGTGGCCGAGGGGTTGGCAGCTTTCTCCGCTGGCCCCGAATACTCTCGTCACGTGACGCGACGAGAATTAGCAGTGGTTCGAATCGCAAAAGTGACTTATGGGAGTATGGAGCCGGTCGCTCAGAGGGTCGTGGCGTGCTGATGAGCGTAATCTAGCCTAGGAATCAACATACAGCTGAAAGATGCTGGTGTTGACCGCAGTGTCCTGAAACAGGATGGAAACGCGGAAAAAAAAAAAAAAAAAGGGATTTTTTTACGTGCGCAACAATACACACGGGCGTCCGATCTCACTACCCGGAGACCAGGGGACATTTTATTACTGGAAGTCCAGGTGGATTTTTTAAATAAATCCCGGTCCTCACCGGGGTCTGAACCCGGGACCTCCAGCACGCGAGGCGGACACCATACCTCGAGACCACTCCCAACCCCCCCCCCCCCCCTCCTAAGTCTCATGAGCTGGCCCTTTGGTCGTATAAGCCCTCACAATTGCTTGCGTATGTCGTAGTGAGCTTGGTGTAGAGATATCCTGACCCGACACCGAAGTATCATCTCTACTGTGGCGTGGCTGTGTTGCGTGCGAGGTTAGTGTTCCCCTCTCCGTGTGTAAAAATTAGTTAGTACTGTAAGCGTCTTGATCGTAGGCTCATGGCGTTATTCACTTTGACCCCTTTACTTTCACTTGACAGTGACACCCACATCTTATAAACATTCCGCACATCAGTATTGTGACTTCAATGCGTGTCCGGGCCGCTCTCAACGGGTCATCCTTGATACAACTTCATTTGTGTCGAAATAAAGAGAGGGGGAGTGGGAGAAGAACTGCACATTTGGACACGTGTCGCACACATAATGAACGTATATCAGGGATGCAAGACCATTGTGGGGTAACTAGTTCATTCCACACACTAGTCAGCTGAACTTAAATTATGGCTTCTGGTTTAGAAAGCAATGGCAATTTAATGAAAATTTAAATTGTCTAGCAAATCAACCTGGGGTCCTCCACGGTGCAATTTGATAGCGTGGCTGCCATTTTGTAATCGATATTGCGCGATCCTCTGGACCCTTACATGCTTAAGAACCAGTTTGTGTCCTGAGATCTGATTTTCCATTGTCCTAACTCTTCAGTGCACTTGATAATAAAATTCCTGCTTTCCAACTACCGTACAGATGGATAGATAGCGTATTCGTGTTTATTTGAGGAATGCATGAGATAATAAGACTGAATACTGATTATCATTCATTTCCCATGTTAATAAAATTTGTGTAGATCTGTGACCGTTCCCAGTGTTACTAGAAAATAATTAGTTTGGACCGTTTATCTATTGTTTGAGAAGTTTTATGAGTCTATGTTGCTACATATCTGTGACGGTAGTTAACAGTTAAAGTAACAGCCAGGAGAGAGACATTTAAAGTAACAGCCAGGAGAGGGACATTTACAGTAACAACTAGGAGATAGATGGGTAAAGTAACAGCCAGGATAGAGACATTTAAAGTTACAACCCACAGATAAATAATTAAAGTAACCGCCAGGATATAAATTTATAAAGTAAGAAGAATGAGAGAAACAGCTGTGTATATGTTGTTCTTCATGGGAACAAAAACAATCACATACAGAGATTCTAGAAAAGTTGGGAATGAAATGAAGTTGATGAAAGAAATAAAAATGAGGCAAGTGAAATATTTCAACCGCGTTAAAAGACATAACACCATCATTAAACAAAGCAAACCAAAAAAAAAAAAAACACATTGGAGAGTAAGTTCAAGGGTAAGCAAGCAAGAGGTAGACAACGATGCAAATGCCAAGATAACATCAAGAGACGGACACAACAGTCTGACACTGACAGAATGTACAAATAGGCAAGAGACATACGGTATTGGAGATCCATTGCAGCAATCCTTCATTGTGGAGATGACACCTGGTTGATTGATCTGGGAGTGCAACTCAATAAAATAACATCCCGACGTTGAAGGGAATTCATATACATGACAGGAACCGGCGTGCAAGCAAACAGTTGTTTGTCCATCAAGAATGATGATGACCATTCATTTCATCCAGTGGGGTTGACGGCATGGAGCCGTGAGTTCTAAGATGGCTGATAAGGCCTATTTTGGCTCGAAATGTTCTTTGACAATGTGGGAAAAGAATGCTTGACGTTCCAGGAGGAGGATCTCCTGCAGTGGTTTTTCTGTCCGGCATTTCCTTCACAGCTCTTGCAGTTCTGGTTGCTTCAAAAGTGACTGCACCCTTGCGTAATGATGCATGCCACGAATTTCGGTCTTTGGCAGCAGTCTCCCGGGTGTCATAATGAATTCCAAAAGCTTTCAGTGAGATTTTCAGAGTGTCTTTAAAGCGTTTCCTCGAGCCGCCTTGGGAGCGTTTACCGCAACGCAGCTCGCCGTGAAACATTCGTTTAGGGAGCCTGAAATATGGTTTGCTTTTTTAGCTTTACCTGTTTTTGCTTTGTTTGTATGTCGACCACAGTATAGCGTACCCACCAACCAGGGCTAGCTGGTTAGGTAATGATTGAGCAGACAATGTTTGGGGCACCTTTTCTAGCCCCTTCCTCGTGCTATGGAGGTGAGCAGTGCTTTCCTAAAGAGGGCTGCTCATTCGCTCAGGGGTTTGCCGAATCCTACTACTGCTCCTGTGAGTAGAAGACGACCATATGGCCCGAGCCGCCTGTGTGCAGGTCTGCGACTACGGCTGCCAACGTACCCACGCCTGTCGCTTCGCCTAAGGTGATATATGAAGTTGGGTGAAGAATTACTTGGGCGATGAATTGGATTAAGTGAGGAAAAGTTGCGCAATTCGTCGACTTCACTCTCTCGCCTGAGTCCAGTGGCAAGACAAGTCAAGACGACTGGAGACGAATACAGGTGCAGTGGATGACCAGGGCGCTCTACGTGCCTTGCCGTGCTCATTACGTCCCACGACGGTTTGCAGGTAAATGCTGTCTTGTCCGTTGAATCATCAATGATTTCTTCCGCGAAGTCTGCCGAATCCTTTCTTCACATGCTGGGTAAGCATACACTAGTTCACCGATTGGTTTGACACCAGATCGGCTACCCACGCCTGTCACCCCGGGGGGGGGGGGGGGGGGGGGGGGGGGGGGGTGGCAGCTATGCAAACAAACCAGCCACTGCGTTATCACCATATGTTTGACTGGCCCTGATTGTGTTCATACTTGTGAAGACTTCTTCCAATGCCCGGTCTGGATCAGACAACGGCGATCTTGACCTCCATCCTCTATATCTGGTATTTTAATTACGTTAGTGTTACTTTGTTAGCCAGGTCTTAGCCATATATGACTGACCGTATGACAGTAGACGGTACTACCTGTTTTGCATCAGAGCCGAATGTTGGGCGGTGTTCACCAAACCTGACATCCCACATTGTACCAACGGCTTCGAGCAGAGGAGCGCAATTGGGTTGTGTACAAACATTATCTTGATGCGAGGAAATGCAACACGAAGACTTATTGTCATGGCAGGGTATACCAGACCCTTAGCCTTGGTTGGCAACTGGCCTGGATCAAAGATCTGACAGGCGGACAGCAGCTTACCTTGTTCCAGACGTTTTGGTGTTACCTTTCCTCTTAAGTAAAGTGGGCAGGCCGAGAGAGGGATCATGCTGCATGGGCAACACATGGTCTCTACAAATCAGTCCAGGCTTTGGGCTAAGGAGAGGTTATTATGCCTTTTTCTTTTGAACCACTATCATCTGTCAACTTATATCTTAACATAGCAAAAACAAAGATTATGCATACAGATAAAACTATTATGGAGAAAGAAATATATGAATGAGGAAAACTCCGAGGTGGTGGACAATTTTGAATATCTTGGATCACTGATTACCAACAATGGTGACACAATGAAAGAAGATAATAATACGAATATTTATTGCTATATTAACATGAAAATTAGCACAAGCAAAACAGAGGTAATGACTATAACTAAAGAAGAACAAACAGCAACAATTCACCTAAACGAACATCCCTTGAAACAAGTAAAGAGCTTCAAGTACCTAGGAAGTATAATATCATCAAATGGCAGATCAGAAGACGAGATCGAAAATAGGTGCAATAAGGCAAATCAACTCATTGGACAAATGGCACCAATACTAAAGAACAAACATGTATCAATAACTACTAAGAAAGCACTTTACAACAGAATCTTCCTACCAACTCTGTGCTACCAATGCCAAACCTGGACAATGACAGAAATAGAGAAAAGAAAAATCACAACAACAGAAATGAGGTTCCTGAGAAGAATACTCAACTATCAAGAAGAGATAAGATCAGAAATGAAGAAATCAGGACTAAAGTGGGGGTTAAAGCTGCTCTAGATTTTATTAGAAAGCAGCAAGTCAAATGGTTTGGCCATGCAAGTAGGCTACCAGTCAACAGCATGCCACAACAAACAATGATGTACAGACCAGATGGAAACAGAGGAAGAGGCCGACCACGTAAACGTTGGACGGAGGGAATAACAGAATCCATGGGAATGTCGATATACGAAGCCCATAACCGGACACTCTCACGAAGTTTATACTTCACCTCGACACCGCAAGGTACAAGAGGAACATGATGAGATGAGATGAGATTTATTGCTCTTCAAAGACTAAAACAACTGAATAAATTGTGGAGAAGGACAGACAGAACTAATGAACACTATGCGGGAAGCTGCTGTCATATCAATTAATTAGATTTTTAAGAGCATGCAACTTTCCCATTGCAGCATACGCCTATGGGATCAACACCTTGTGCCACATATATTGAAAGACATAAGATAAAAATGCCTAGGGCGTCTCGCTAGGATGCAACACCATCAGCTACCACCAATGGCCCTACATCAAAGATCTGCTACGAGAGTAAGAGGACGCCGAAGAAGAAAAGGGATTAATGACATCAAAGACATTGCACAATCACATTGAATGACACCCATCCGGCGCTGGAACATCAACTCGCCACAATGTTGACGGCAAGTGTGGAAGTTGATGACGGTAATGACAGAAGAACAAGACACATACAACTTGTCAGTAAGTGGATTGTTGTGCTTGTTGCTTGCGTTTGCTGGCTGTGAACTCCAGCGCGAAGTCCTGTATGTCAGATGAAGACATCCTGTTGTCCAACATCAGTGTGATTTCATACCGGACTGAGGTTTGCGTGATTATCCATTGTCCCATGTCTGGCTTATTGGTGTGCAGACTGGTGGTTCTGCGCCGTGCAGGCAGATACTCTCCGACTTCGGAAAAATCAGCGATCCTACTACATTAGCCAGGACCCCGAAGGGACCTGTTGCCCAGGACTCACCACTAGGATGTGTTAGTAGGTCTTGGCCAGTATAAAACCTGACCCTGGTGCCTTGGAAACACCTCTGCGTCCCGTTGTGCTTGTGATATTTCTGTTTTACATGATATAAGTAAAAGAATTTTTAGATGTGGCTATTCTTTTCCTTACCTACCACATAATCCATCAGATGCCACTTTGTTGCCTGTATATTCAGGAATGTTGACCTGCTAGAGTTTTACGCCATCACCAACCTGAATACTGAATGTAATAATCAACATCCATGCGCTCAGCATTTCCCACACAAGCTCCACCCAACACCCTCTTCAAAAGACACCAGAGTACCGGTGTTGATTTTCCAGTAGCACTTTGATTACAAATCTGCCTGCCTTTTTCTGTATGATTTCAGCATTGCCCAGATCCTCTACTCATTAGAGTAGCACCCTTCTGAACCAGCCTGTCAAGATACAGATACTCCATCTGCTCAGCTGTACTCTCAGCCAGAAGTCAGACAGCCTTCACGACATCACCTTTATCATAAAGTAGTTCTCCGCAGGGATGGGCAGCAGCAACTAATCTTTCAGCATGTTCCTTGCGCCACACAGCTGCATGCCCTGGGCAGAAAATACATGAATTGATCACAATCTCTGTCCTGGTGAACGATGTTAGCCACACCACAGGGAGCATGCCAGTTTCCACACGTATGGCTGAGCTGTCCTCAACTATCATTAGGTGGCAGTCACAGGCTCAACTTCCATTCTCAGGCTAGATATTGTAGTAGAATATATCAAACTCAACTTTCAGCAGGTGGCAATCACAGCCTCAGCTTCCATTCTCATGCCAGATGTATTAGAATATGCCAATTTCTCCCTTTTTAAACCGTGTCCGGAGGTCAGCATGGCTGAATGGATAACAGCGCTCTTTCTTAAACATCCGGTGTGCTGATGCTGAGGTAGTAGGTTCAACCCTTACACCAGTCAGTATAACTAAAATGTTAACATGTCATCCTTCACTTGGGTACTTACATTACAGATATCTTAGAAGACAGAGTGGATTTACCTAATGTCGAGGGACACTGTAACAGGGAAAGCTAATCCACAAACATCAATCCAGTGCACTAGTAGTAGTAGCGTGTGAGTGGACCATGTTTGAGTGCAAAGCAAGTGGCCGCACCATAAATAAAAAAAACTCCATTTGTCTTTGCATTAAAACCCCACCCACTCTTGTTTACACGGCCCCTTAAGTGTATGCAAATCATCCCCAGAGTGTCAACCATCCCTATATGGAGAGCATACTGGAATTTGTGCTCCGTTAGAAACCACATTTATGAAGTACTCCTGAGATAAGAATGACCCAAGTGTCCTATTTTCCTTTGGGTCTGTACCCACATCTTCTTCCTGTGCAAATATGAAGCCTGCACACTCCAGATGTACTGGCCTCAAAAGCTAAAGAGTGTGAACTAGACAAAAAAGCAATGACATGCACACTAACCAAACATTGACAAGCTAAATGAAACATACACACTATGTTGGATACAGATATGGACTTCAGTAACTAATAATGTTATTGGGCACACAATGAAGTAAAACACCAACTCTACAGCAGTTAAAGTTAATATTGTATTGCGCAAAATATTACAATGTCAGGATTGGTACTTCAGACCAACAACTTCAGGTGTTGTTCTTATATTCTATATGATTCTTACAGCTTTACATGAAGTAGTATTCTCATAACTGCTCATTCACCCACAGACTTTAATATTCTACCCTTCGGTATATATTTGTTTCGTTTTTAAATTCCCTTCATAAAAATGTGAAACCTCTGATCTGTTTTCCTAGCTGGCCATGAATACACGTGACAAAACTGCTGACAGTTATTTATGTTGTCATTGCTCTTTTAGGCCCAGTAACTCATTGTCATCATATCATTTACACATTTTGGTGATCATACATTAACTCTTAAACACACAATGACAAGACAATCCTCACACACACACACACACTAACAAAACATGAAATGAACAATGACATCTGCCATTGCTTTCCATCTTGGCACTGACCACATGCATTGTATCTGTAATGACATCCTTCGCCTACCATTGAGAACTTGATGCCATAACCAACTATCTGTCAGGTGCTTTCATGCTCTATTTGCCACCTGATCACATGGTTTCACATTACCCGGTTAGTGGACTAAATGGGCAATTCGCCTTGCTTTTACAATTTTCTACTAATTCCAACGTTGTCGTCAGCATAACACTACTCGCCCAAAATAATGATACAATGTTTGTAGTTGCACTTCTTTCACACTAAACGTAGGCGAGGGTGTATGTGCGGTGACGTATTATTATAATCACTAAATAAATAGATACAAAATGAGGTGCCCCAAAGAGCTATGAGAAGGAGACACAACAAGATCAGAAAAAAAAATAACTGTTCTGGTATTTAATGTGAATAACAGATCATGTTCAATTTATTGAAACTATTAGTAAAAAATGTCTCAACTCAACAGAAGAATGAAGAAGAAATGCAACTGAGAAATACTGGGAAGAAATTACTGCGAGATTTAACATATTTTTAAAAACAAGAAATGTTGCCTGTAGTCAGATTGTGGACATATTCAAAATATCTGCTGTAGGCCAGGGCAACAGACTGGTTAAAGCAACATGATAAATAATTATACTAAACACAAGAAATCACAGATGGAACTTTCTCCTGCTTGTGTCCATTTCATGACGCTGTGGAAGAGAAAATAAATGTTGACATGAATATAAGAAACAAATAAACGATTATAAGGGTTGCACTTTAAAGTCGTGAAATAACAGTGACAGAAACAACATTATGAGAACCACAACCTAAAATTACAAGCTTGTTTGATAACTTAGACTACATCAAATGTGCCATTTTTTTTATTGATATTTCTTGATTGATATCTCTTTACCTATTTCCCACGTGCTGAGTGGAGGGAGACTAAGCTTGCAATCAAAGGTCAGATGTGCTTCCTCAGTTGTATCATATTTACAGACCTGATTCAAGATAGATGTCAGATGTGCTTCTTCAGTTGTATCATATTTACAGACCTGATCCAAGGCAGATGTCAGATGTGCTGCCTCAGTTGTATCATATTTACAGACCTGATCCAAGGCAGATGTCAGATGTGCTGCCTCAGTTGTATCATATTTACAGACCTGATTCAAGATAGATGTCAGATGTGCTGCCTCAGTTGTATCATATTTACAGACCTGATTCAAGATAGATGTCAGATGTGCTGCCTCAGTTGTATCATATTTACAGACCTGATCCAAGATAGATGACAGATGGTGATCCATGGCAACCCACACTTATTAGATGGCACATGATGACGATGTTGGCATTCTGGCGGCAGCATTATGCAGTGTACCTGTGCGGGCTGTTGGCTTGCCGAGACTCCTGTCTTTTCCACTTTTCACATTGGACAGTGAGGAGCATTTTGTGTGATATTCACTGGCACAGGAAGGGAGCATAATGGGGATGACTCATTGCCGTAAAGTTGGAACCACGACTAACTAACTAATTAACTAACATGATGACAAGTCTACTTGGAGAGTGGATGGCATGCCCAAGTAACCTCTTGCCCCGGCACACACTATGATCAGGGGGTTAAAAGTAAAAGGCCCTTATATGCACCTTAAGGTGCATCACAAAACAAGACAATCATACATACCTTGTGAGACCATATATACATTCCATATCTGGAATCAAATGTCCCTTTTTGTAAGGACCTCAAACGCAGAATGAATCTGGGACCCAGCTCCTGCAAACCTACGTTCTCAGCGTTTCTGAAGTGGTACCTGTGTTGGAATAATAAAAAACACAACTAATGGTTGATAGCTTCCATGTTAAGATGGATATTGTCATTTTCCATAAAGCACCTTTTTCATAGACTGAGCAACCATGTGACAGTAATAGCTGCTTTCAGTTAGCGATGAATGTTGGGCGATGTTCATCAAACCAGACACCCCACATTGTGTCAACGGTATTGGGTGCAGGAGCGCAATTGGGAGGAGTACGAGCCTTACCATAGTGCAGGAAAATGTAACCTAAAGACTAAATTCACGGCAGGTTGGCAAACTGGTCTAGGGCCGAAGCTCCGTCAAGCGGACAGTTAGAGCATTGCTTTGCTGATTCGGCAGCTTCTGCAGCTTGCCTTGTTCCAGATGTATTGGTGTTACCTTTCCTCTGGAGTTAACAAGGCAGGGTGAGAGAGGGATCATGTTGCATGGGCAACATGTGGTCTTTGAATTCAGCCCAAGCATTTTGCTGTGGAGAGTTGTAACTCAATTTCTTTAATAAACATATCACCTCTCAAGACGGCAAGGTGCCAGTCAGTCAGTCGTAAAGCACCCTTTTCAGCACATTATCACCTGTCCTTCCCTCTGTATAGTTCATATTTCTTCCTTCTGCAAATGATCAAATTTTCTTCAGCAGTTATCAACCTTTATTTCAACTGTACATTACTGGTTGTTCATTCTTCTCTAAATCATCTCTGAGATTACCACAAGGATCTGCAATCTCATATGGGCTGTTCAATGTTTATTTGCACAAGCAAGACTGCCATCATTGAAATACTAGGAATTGGAAGGATACTGACATTTGCAGATGATATCTTTGCATATAGGCAGGGGATAGTCAAGAAAGTGGCTGACTGATGTACAAATGTCAATAGTGTCCTTAACCCAGAAAAAGCATCTCTGTTATGGTGCTCTCTGGACAATAGCATTGTTAGGGGTAACATCCCAGGCATCACAATCAATGGCAGAAATGTTAACAGAGAAAGTAGCCTACAGTACCTGGGAATCAACTTTGAAAGAAGCCTGTTATTATGAGATCTAAGAAGGCACTTAGTGCACTGAAGACAATGACAATGGACATGGAACTAGAAAAGATGGGGTCAAATAGGGAGTCCTGTGACTGGGTCAACTGGGGAGTCCCATGACTGGGTCAACTGGGGATCCCATGACTGAGTCAACTGGGGATCCCATGACTGGGTTAACTAGAGTCCCATGACTGGGTCAACTGGGGATCCCATGACTGAGTCAACTGTGGATCCCATGACTGGGTTAACTACAGAGTCCCATGACTGGGTTAACTACAGAGTCCCATGACTGGGTCAACTGGGGATCCCATGACTGAGTCAACTAGGGATCCCATGACTGGGTTAACTACAGAGTCCCATGACTGAGTCAACTGGGGATCCCATGACTGAGTCAACTGGGGATCCCATGACTGGGTTAACTACAGAGTCCCATGACTGGGTCAAATGGGGATCCCATGACTGAGTCAACTGGGGATCCCATGACTGGGTTAACTACAGAGTCCCATGACTGGGTTAACTACAGAGTCCCATGACTGAGTCAACTGGGGATCCCATGACTGGGTTAACTACAGAGTCCCATGACTGGGTCAACTGGGAATCCCATGACTGAGTCAACTGGGGATCCCATGACTGGGTTAACTACAGAGTCCAATGACTGGGTCAACTGGGGATCCCATGACTGAGTCAACTGGGGATCCCATGACTGGGTTAACTACAGAGTCCCATGACTGGGTCAACTGGGGATCCCATGACTGGGTCAACTGGGGAGTCCCATGACTGGGTCAACTGGGGTGTCCAGGTCAATGTTGTCAAATCTGCCCCCAGGGAGATTCATACACATGGCTACCATGCCAGCAGGCAAGCCACTACACTACCACGTTGTTGCAATAAAACACATGGCTACCAGGCAAGCCACTACACTACCACATTGTTGCAATAAAACACATGGCTACCATGCAAGCCACTACACTACCACATTGTTGCAATAAAACACATGGCTACCATGCAAGCCACTACACTACCACATTGTTGCAATAAAACACATGGCTACCATGCAAGCCACTACACTACCACATTGTTGCAATAAAACACATGGCTACCATGCAAGCCACTACACTACCACATTGTTGCAATAAAACACATGGCTACCATGCAAGCCACTACACTACCACATTGTTGCAATAAAACACATGGCTACCATGCAAGCCACTACACTACCACATTGTTGCAATAAAACACATGGCTACCATGCAAGCCACTAACTACACTACCACATTGTTGCAATAAAACACATGGCTACCAGGCAAGCCACTACACTACCACATTGTTGCAATAAAAATATGGCTTCCAGGCAAGCCACTACACTACCACATTGTTGCAATAAAACACATGACTATCATGCCAGCAGGCAAGCCACTACACTACCACATTGTTGCAATAAAACACATGACTATCATGCCAGCAGGCAAGCCACTACACTACCACATTGTTGCAATAACACACATGACTATCATGCCAGCAGGCAAGCCACTACACTACCACATTGTTGCAATAAAACACATGACTATCATGCCAGCAGGCAAGCCACTACACTACCACATTGTTGCAATAAACATCATTTGTCCAGGAAGTCCTTATAACAGGTGAGTGTGCACGCCTGGTGTCAACACTTGCTAGATCATGAAGCAGAACATAGAATGAATGCTCTTACTCTCTTGTGGTTACCATGGCAGTTATGGCAACAACACCAATTCACATATAGGAAACAAAGCAGAAAGTAAAATTTACATAAATATTTCCATTTGTAGAAGTTGACATCATGTATAGGACCCAGGACATCTTGTTTATGGCCAAGAAGTTTTCCAGAAGGTTGTTATGGGAGTTGGTTCTGCAAAGGACACACTACTGAATGAATGAATGAATGAATGAATGAATGAATGAAAGAGGCTGACATGGCCGAGATGTTTAACATGCTAAAAGTGAAATTATCACTGCTGACAGCAGTGTAGAGGGTTTATTTCACACGGGTCAGTTGTACTTAAATGTTGACTTCTTGTTCAGAAAGAGATGGCAAACTACTGAAACTAAACTTGCCTAGTAAATCATGAACATTTATTTATTTTCATTCGTGAAATATGAAATCATACTAATTTGAAAGTCCACTCACCGGTGATGTCTGAAAAAGATGTAATCTCTCTGATTGTGAAAAGTGACAACCCTTCTGCCGTGATAGTTTGGTCTGCAAGGGAACAAGCAGGTCAGCATTCGTCCAACGGTCAGACCAAGTCTAGTGGTAAAGTTGTGTATGTTGACCTCAGGAACATGCTCCGTCATCTCCCCAAGCCTCTGTAAGGTTAGAATGCATGATTGTATTTTTCTGTTGACCTTTTTCACTAGACACAGATCTTACTTTTGGCTCTGTATGTCATTTAGATATTTAGTGTTGTGCATATGAAAATCAGCTCTTAGTCAGATATAACTGAGCTACCATACAACA
The DNA here is from genome assembly GCA_014155875.1 of Cepaea nemoralis. Classification (NCBI taxonomy): domain Eukaryota; kingdom Metazoa; phylum Mollusca; class Gastropoda; order Stylommatophora; family Helicidae; genus Cepaea; species Cepaea nemoralis. The sequence goes on from JACEFZ010005131.1 coordinate 80,866, forward strand.
GTAGACGGTCCTATCTGCTTTCTGTTAGCGCTGAATGTTGGGTGGCACTCACCAAACCCGACAGCCCACGTTGTACCAACAGATTTGGAAGAAGGGGCTCAACTGGGAGGGTACAAGCCTTACCCTAGTGTGATGAAATGCAAAATAAAGACTAAATATCATGGTGTGGCAGACCAGGCCCTATAGCTTAGTCGGCGATTGGTCTAGAATGGAAGCTCAGATATGTGGACAGTTAGTGCATTACTTTGCTGATCTGGCAGCATGTCTTGTTCCAGATGTATTGGTATTACTTTTCCTCTGGAGTAAACTAGACAGGCCGTGAGAGGATCATGCTACATGGGCAACACATGGTCTCTAAATTCACCCCAGGTTTTGTGCTACAGAGAGGTATCACCCCATTTGTCAAGATGGCAAGGTACCAGTTAGTCATGTGCCAGATAGGAGTGCAGATGGGGGTTGGTACTCAAGAATACTAGAGAATCTAGTCCTTGGCATATAAAGGAAAATAGTTCCATAGCAGATACTGACAATGGGGTGTCAGATGTTAGGAATTCACATGTTTTAGATCATGACACATGAGGTTGTTTGGCCAGTTCCCTTCCTTGTCGCCAATCCTTCCCATGCAATTACCAATAAATTCAGAAAAATGGAACCCAATTCTTGTGAGGTAGGGTCAACTCCAGAGCCAGAAAAAATCATGTCTCTGCTAGAGATATAAACTCTGACTATTGTCTTAGTAGACTTATTAACCATTATTCCCCCATAGCTCCCTTTGGACTATACAAATATGGTCAATGGTGATATACCCTTAGGAGTATACATATACACATGCACCAGGAAGCAGCACTGGAATATTCAATCACATCTAATAATGTACAAATAATATGGCTTCAAAATGGATGTGAGCATTTCCAGCCAGTTCTTATATGCTGTGCTGATCTATGACATAATAAAAACAACAATACCTTTAACTCCTTGCACAGTTTGGTATTCATCATCTTGAACTCTGCAGTGGGGCCTTCTGGCAGGTGACACAATACCATGCCATCTGACATTTGTCAAGGTCACATACAGAAATGCTACAGAACACAAAAGAATCAAACAGCCATGTTTGGCATTTACAAGTATTTTTTTTTTTCCAGTTTTAAAAGGAACTACTAGGACACACATCATAAGCACTGGGTGATACTAGCCCAGTCAAACCACAGAAATCAGCAAAGACAGCAACACAGGACTGAAGCAATTGACACCACCTTCAATGACAACCTGCAGGAATACTCTGGGAGCCTGTGCCAAGAGTCAGTTCTGTAAAGAAACCCACTGGTGATAAAACAAACACAGACAAAGTGAAAATCAAATGACAAACAAACACAGGAGAAGCCAAGCTTATCATCAACAAAGTTGTAGTCCTATAGAATGCTCTCAACAAGAGATGCACTTCTTCTGTACACATTAGGTGACTAATTCCACTAACATGATGTTACATATACATTCAGAGACTTAATGCCAGTAACTAGACGTTACATGCACATTCAGAGACTTAATGCCAGTAACAAGATGTTACATACACATTCAGAGACTTAATGCCAGTAACTAGACGTTACATGCACATTCAGAGACTTAATGCCAGTAACAAGATGTTACATACACATTCAGAGACTTAATGCCAGTAACAAGATGTTACATACACATTCAGAGACTTAATGCCAGTAACTAGACGTTACATGCACATTCAGAGACTTAATGCCAGTAACAAAAAGTCATATACAGAAACAAACAGATGTCCATAAGGATACTAGGCTCTCCTGCGTCCTCATTGATGACAATGATGTCCGTAAATTCTCTAGCAATTGCCTGGGGTATGATCTTCTTCAAGTCCAGGCCCCTGCGATACTTGATAAATGAATTTGGGATCACTTTCTTTAACTCTTTGCAAAAATTGTTGGTTTTCTGTAGAAAAAAAAGATGCACACACTAAAAACATGTCACCTAAAATGTTTGTTTCACTTGGTTAAACTAAACTTATTGACTCTTTCTTTCTCTTCTTAGATGCCTGGCCTAGAGGAGATATTGATGAACCAGTCACTCCAATCCAACAAATTCTTAGTGGAATTATTGCTTATATTTTGTGTTGTTCAGCTGTTTCTTTCCATACAATCTTTCAATGTCTTCCCATCCTTTTCCTCGTTTGACTAGAATTTTTCCACATATGATTATTTATTTCACCTTTGCTGTTGATATAATTTTAACTCCTTTTGTTTTTTTCCTTATGGCTTTTACAAGCTGACTCTCCGGTGCATAATTTATATATAGATCAATGACAGAGAAAACCAAATACCAACAGTTATCAGCAGGTATGCTGGACATTTTAATACAAACCAACAAACACTGTCTCTTTGACATGATAGTCACTGTCTGACATGATAGTCACTGTCTCTTTGACATGACAGTCACTGATAGTGCGAGCATACACAACTTCCCATCTTGAACACTCTTTTCATCTTGTCTTCACTGTTAACAAGCTTTTTTTGGTTCCTTCCTTTTCCTTATTTCTTCTTTACATTAAAAACTTAGTACACTTATGTAGGACAACAATAAAGATAAATGAAACTTATAATGTAAACCTGGATTCAAGAAAATGTACAGAGACTCATACAAAAATTGCCTATAAATTATATGAGATACCTCATCAACCTACCTACCCACTAAATATAATGTTATCTATTCCTAATTTACTTCTTTGTGTATATTTAAGCTGAGATAAGAAGGCACCCCAAAAGGAGCCATAAAATTTACCGTAAACAAATTAATTGCTTTCACGGGCTCCCAGACTTGTGTGGAACAGTATCATCATCACCCTGTGCCTTATCAACTGGCGCAGGTGTTCATGTCTCTTCACAGACCTCAGTCCCCGGTGTTCTGGATCAAATCTGCTGTTGACATTCCTCTATGCCACTTCTCTCTGTCTACTTCTGCATCTTTTTCCACTGATCTTTCCAGTTGTCACTATGTTTTCCAATGCCTCTCTTCTCATTGCATGACCAAAGAATGCTGTTTGTCTCTTTCTTATAGGTGTATATAAAGTTTTACCTTCATTAGCCTTTCCCAGGCAATCTTTAGTTCTTCAGTGGTATCATCATCATCATCATCATCATCTTCCACTTCTGCCGTCAAGCGTCGTGGGGAGGAATAATTTGCATTCCAGCGCCTGGTGGGCGGCACTGGATAGTGTCATTCCGTGTGGTTGTACAATGTCTCTGATGTCGTCAATCCATTTTCTTCTTGGACGTCCTCGTGGTCTCATCACAGATGATCTTTGATGTAGGGCCAGTGATGGTAGCTGCTGATTTTGCATTCTAACGACATGGCCAAACCACTTGATCTTCTGTCTTTCAATATATGTGGCACAAGGTGTTGATCCCACAGTCTGTCTGATAGTAGCATTTCTTACTCGGTCTCGGATTGTTAAGTTGGCAGTTCTCCTCAAGCATCTCATTTCACAGGTGTTGATTTTGCGAAGGTGTAATTTGGATAAAATCCAGGTTTGAGATTGGTAGCATAGGGTTGGTGTGAATATGCTGTTTATTATCTGTCGTTTTGCGAACATGGGTATGTTTGGATGTTTCAGTAAATGTGATAGTTGATATGTAAGTGCACTAGCTTTTTGACATCTGATTTCAATTTCTCTGTCCAATCTGCCATCGTCTGTGATCATACTTCCAAGGTATTTGAATTCTTTAACTTGTTTCAGAGTTGTGCTATTTATCTGTATACTTAGTGGGCCCGGCGATCTGCTAACTTGCATTACTTTGGTTTTGGTTGTGTTTAGGCTCATATTGTATCTGCTGCAGGTTGAACTCAGATTATTAATATGATTTTGTAGTCTGCCCTCATCGCTGTAAAACAGGCACTGATCGTCTGCAAATAGAAGTTCATTTATTCCCTGTTCAGTTGTTTCATCTGGAGTAAAGAGTTCTAAATTTTCGGAATCTGTTCTGTCGAGACGTGCTTCTTTGGAAATTCTGTCCATGTAGATATTGAATAGCAGGGGAGAGAGCACACAACCCTGCCTCAGTTGTATAAGAATATTCAGTGGTATAAGAATATTTAATTGGCTTCCTCATTTAGAGGGTATAACATTTTAGGTGTGTATGTTAATAGTTAACATACATAACAATCTCTTACTGTTTATTGTAATGACACATATTACAAGGAGACACATGGCACTCTTAAAGACAATCACACAGCTGAACAAACCTGTTTTGGTCTATCAGAAGTGGTGATCAAAATCTTTGGAGTTGTTTCTTGATTGAAGTAAGGTGCCATCTCATCAGTATGAAGGCTTATCATTGCCTAAATACACATGAACATTTATTATTAGCTTTATATTTATCATAAGAAATGTATCTAAGATCACCTGTCAAATCTAGTCAGATATGACTCAGCTACCATGTAGCAGCAGACGGTACTACCTGCTTTCTGTTAGCGTCAGATGTTGGGCAGCGCTCACCAAACCCGACACTCCATTGTGCCAACAGCTTCCAGTGGAGGAGAGCAATTGGGAGGGTAAAGTCTTATCCTGGTGTGAGGAAATGCAACCTAAAAAATACATGTCATGACAGGGCAGATCAGACTCTAAACCTTGGGTGGCAACCGGTCTAGGATCAAAGCTCCAATAGACGGACAGTTAGCGCATTGCTTTGCTGATCTGGCAGCTTGTCTTGTTCCAGATGTATTGGTGTTACCCCTGCTCTGGGGTAAACTAAGCAGGCCAAGAAAGATCATGCTACATTGGTAACATATGGCCTCTAGTCCAGTACAGACTTTGTGCACACAATGCAACAAACTATCATCTGTCAATATGGCAAGGTGCCAGTACACATCTAAGATCTCATATTAACCAAATAACAAAATATGTCAAGACCACACATCTACCTTCCACTGTAGATTAACACATATTCAGTATTACACTTTTAACTTCGAACATCTTGAGATAGTTTAAGCTTGAGGCCAACATATAAATTCTTTGAGATATATCTGATGATACATATTTAATAGCAGTCTTAAGTAGTCTGCAAACCATTCTGACAAGGCCTTGGAGGAGATACAGGGGTTATGATTACCCATTAGCGAAACTTAATACATGGTAGTTTCGCAGAAAGTGCAACTTTTAATGTGCTTTTTAATTAGTAACAGCGTAAGTATAAATATCAAATAGGTTGTTTTTAAATATCTATGCACTCAGTGACATCTGAAGGAAGATGTGACATAGAGATGAAGAAAAGAAACACCATATCCAAAGATTTATAAGTCAGCAACATTGCACACACACAAAAAAAACCACAGAAACTAAGTACACAATCTGCTTATTGGGGTGTTGCGTGTGATCTGTTATTTTGTATCGGTGTGAATGCTGGACAATGAGTAAAGAAAGGAAGAAACTGGAGGCAGTGGAGATGTGATCTTTCATAAGAATGCTGAGAATATCATTAAGAAAACAAATGCTGAGATAATGAAAGGCGCAGGATTTACATGATCACTCATCAAAACAATAAAGAATAAACAAATTAAATTTATTAGGTATATCAACAAAAGAGATGGAATGAAGAATTGAGCCATATGTGCAAATATATTAGACAAGAGAAGCAGAGGAAGACAGAGAAAGATGTAACTGGAAACCTTAAAACGCAGGGCAACAAATAATAGTATAAAACTTCAACAAGTGAAAGAGAGGATGGCAGAGCCTTGATCTCTGCTGCACTGCAGATCAGGCACCTGAAGAATAACTGTGTTATAACAAGAAATGTTTCTAAGAATCCCCCATATTAATTACACACAAGGATTTCAGCATGGTCAAATTAATAAGAGTGCACATCCAGTGTGCTAAATATATCCACCAACGCTGGTCCGTTGGACTAATATGTTGACTTCTCGTCCTTGACCTGGGGAGGTAAATTACAAGTACCTCTGAAGTCGGAGTTGGTTCGCTTGATGACGAGGGACACTGGTAATACAGACAGCTAATCCACATACAAACATCAGCTTAGTGCACTAGAAGTAGTAGCACGTGTATTTACCACGCTTGAGTTCAAAGCGAGTGCAAATAAAAACTATAATTGAACACTAAAACCAGTCAGGATAGAGGGACATCTATGCTCCGTTCCTAGACTTACATACATTCTGCAAGTCTAATTATTTAGTGTTCTAAAGTGGCTGTATGTTAATATTTAAGTATAAGAACAGGCAGAATGCATCCCCAACAAGGTACAGCTGGATGAAATAGAACAGTTGAAAAACAGTTTACCTCTTCATTGCTTGGATCAACCATTGTCTCATCTGGAACCCGCATGTTTTCTATTGTCTTCGGTTTTTTCTTCGGTGGCGCCTGGGTGAGAGCAAAAAATGTAATTTTGTGGTTAATAACATAGAACTATAATCAATCCCGGCAGCAATGGCACAGTGGTTAGAGCACTTTCCTGCCAGCAGCAGCAGGTTGATTATTTCCAATCAGTACAGTTCTGGGATTGACCCGGCCTCATAAAAGTTGGTGTCCAACAATTATGAAAATTCTCTGGGGAGAAAAGGTGATGAGCAAGGGAACTGGCCACCTTACCTCATTACACTGTGGCCTAGAATATGTGACGGCCTGACACGTGACACCCTCATAGCAGTGTCTGCAATGAGACTATCCCTTCAATCCTAAAGTGATGATGATGATTTAACAACACTAAACATAGTGTTCTAGTGTTTTCGTTACTCTAATGCATGACCCAAATGTGTATATACCAGCAATATACATACCTATATAAATAAATTCTTCTGTGGGCTGGTTATCTAATTTTTAAATACAACCTGGCAGCAGTCTGTTAAGCCTAATCTTTTTTTTAAAATTATGTCCAACTATAGGGGATTTTTAATGTGTGCAATTCACACGGGTCCTGTTGGTTACTGTCATTTACTGCCAATATAGTATCTTGTGGTATATGGGGGGGGGGGTCTTGTCTTGAGCCCGAGGAATTAAGGCCGCCTGGCTAGTGCTGTCGCCGTGAACTGTGCAGGTTAGAGATTTCTTTTTGCCTCCGACAGAAAAAACTCCACACCTTATAAAGGATTTGAACCCGAGTCACCTGAAGGAGAATCCAACATTCTAGCCACTCAGTCAGCCGCTCCTCTCCTGGTTGTACACATTTATTTGATAAGTCTAGATACCTGATCCACAACCCCACCCAGTATCAAAGAGAAGAACGAGTGGGCTTAAAATTACAACCTTAATATTTCTTTTTATGGTGAATGCAAGTCCTCCTGTGCCGATAAAGTGCTTGAATTCCTGTAGAAAAATCAACTCTGTGGTCACTACTCGATATGCCTGACCTGGTCATGAACAGTCTGTCACAGAAGTCACGCTGTTTTGAAACTTCCTACTCCACTCATACACTTGCTGGACTGACAGGCATGCATCACCATACTGGATCTTCATTCGCCGATGAATTTCTATAGGTTTCACCCCTTCACTGATTAAAACAATGGATAACAGAACACTGCTTCTCATTGATTGCCTGGGAAAGGCTGATGAAAGTCAAACACTACATATAACCATAAGAGACAAAAAATTGTATCTTTGGACATGTAATGAACAGAAAATCATTGGAAAACATTGTGCGATTGGAAAGATTAGTAGAAGGGGCAGACCAAGATAAATGATGCTGGATAGCCTAAGACGGTGGAGCAAAGAAGGAATATTATCAATACAACTGATACAGAACACCAAGGACACAGATCTGTGGAGATGCATGTATACATATGCCAGCTGGCAAGACTCATGATGATGATTATACTAATCCTGAAGTGGTTAATATCTTTATGCTATACTAATCCTAAAGTACCATTAATATGTTAACTTTGCTTTTCAAAGAAAAAGTGTGCAAATTTTGAAGACCTTGGCAGGCCTCATCAGAGTGGCGATCATGTTTGATTCTCTATTCGTTAGCCAGACTAACGTCTGGTTAGGATACCAGATGACTGGAGCTTCAATGCCCCACATTGAAAGAGTTAAAACTCTTCTTCTAACCAACCAGCCAAACTGGGATGATACTTAATTTCCCAGACTACGGTAATAAACACAGGGATATGTGGAGAGACATGAACGCCTACACCATGTGGCATGACACTTGATGATGATGACAGTAATAAACAGAATATGACAAACATGCTCTAATTACCTTGTCACCCATCTTTTCCTCTTCTTGTTTTCGTTTCTTCTTTTCTTCAAACTTGACCTAAGACAAGTGAAAAAAAAATTTTAAATTGTGAAACACCGGCATGGTTATATTGAAACTGATCATCCTTAAACTACTGGCAACATTAATTATTATTTAACCTACATAATGCTTAATAACAATACATACAAACATATCCTAGGCTTAATCTCAGCCAATCTGTATGTGTTATGCTGAATAATGACCTGGTAACATCCTTATATGCCTCTCTGCAAATGTGAAGTTCCAGTACTGGTCTAGCACTCTCCATTGATCTTGGCTTGTAGAGAGGAACAAGAGCGTTTCAACAGCCCCCATAGAGATGCTAATATGGAGTGCTTTTACATGGTCCAGTTGATACAGGCCTGGAACATGGCATTCGTGGTTTGTAACATGAACTGCATGTTCAGAAAAATGGCAGCCAGCCGGTTGAAGAACTAACTGGGTTACCGTATGCAGTAATGTGTTGCTGCTGGTTTTCTAGTCACTGCAGCTTCCTTCAACGATGAACTGTATTTTTTGTGGCGGACTTTAGTGCTGGCATTCTGGCAGAGGCATTATGCATAGTATACCTGTGCGGGATGTTTGTTGAGACTCCTGTCTATTCCACTTTTCACATGGGGCAGTGAGGAGTATTTTGTGTGATATTCACTGGCACAGGAACGGAGAATAATGGGGTGATCCTTTGCCATGAAGTTGGAACTAACTAACAGAACACACAAGCCTATATACACTCTGTTACTGGGAGTGAGTCTAATTTCAATGCTGAGCTGACCAAAGAAATGCAATTCAGCATAAAATGTTATGGGACAACTACACATCTGGGTTATCATCATTATTCAGGTGCACAGCCAAATGGCACTGGCTTTCATTATCTCCTCATATCTCACTCCTCTATGTTCTGGATCAATTATATTATTATTTTTTTAAATTCTCCCTTATCACACTCTGGGTGAGAAGCAGCTGGTTGAGTGGTTAGAGTGCTGAGTTTTCCTTTGGGAGAAACAGGTTTGAATCCCCGGTAAGGTGTGAATTTTTTTTTTCTGTCAGAGGCAAAAAGAAAACTCTAACCTGCAGTTTCATGCAGAATGCACTAACAAGTGGCCTAAATTTCTTCAGGCTCGAGGCTCTCCTGTCCTATACTGCAAGGTCCTATAGGCAGTAGATGGCAGTTTTTTTTAAGGGGGACACTGGGTAGTGCTGATAAACTCCCGAATATGGTCTACATCAAGTCTTGTAAAGTAAATCCCCTCTGCTGTGTGTCCACCGTGACGAGGTAGAGGGGCTTGTGCGTCCCAATGACCCCAAGAGCTATGCCGACGGTAGCACAGCTACTGGTAGGGCCACCCATGTCGGACAGGTCAAGGGAGAGGGACCAGACAAAGAGACACACAAACCTGCTGCCTTGTGGGTAGACTGGGGACAGTCAAAGGCTAGGGAAAGCATCCCGAATAAATGCTTGTCGAAATCGGATGTACTGAGCCACAGGCTTGACAAAGCAGTGCAACGTAAAACCTGCTGCCTTGTAGGTAGACTGGGGACAGTCAAAGGCTAGGGAAAGCATCCCGAATAAATGCTTGTCAAAATCGGATGTACTGAGCCACAGGCTTGACAAAGCAGTGCAACGTAACTTAATTCATGATGTCACGAATCAAAATTAATCGTTATGGTGCTAATCCCGTGAAGTCCCATCAGGCGGCGATAGTGCCGGGCCCCCTGCCTCGAGGGGGTCCACCCATGACTACTGGTGGTCACCTTCCCCTGTGCTGTGGAGTCAAGGCACAGAGGAGTAGGTTAAGAGCTAATGACCAAATACCCCGGACACTCAACATACTACAGTGGAATGCCGAAGGAGTTTACAAGAAGAAAGACTCCCTAACACAGCGTCTTCAAAAAGATAGAATAGATGTGGCATGCATTCAAGAGACACACCTCAACGCCAATCACAAATTCTCAGTCAGAGGATATCAGGCCACACGTTTCGACCGCGAAGGACACAAAGGAGGAGTTCTAATACTTACACGAAATACAATACCTTGCAGCGAAGTATCTGTGATCTCTGACAACCAAACGGAAATTATAGGTGTTGATATAATGATAAAGGACGTGAAAATAAGAATCTACAATCTTTATAGCCCAGCAGATAAGGACCTTACACTCTCAAACATGAAAATAACTGACACAAACTGCATTATTGTCGGAGACTTTAATAGCCGTTCAGAAAGATGGGGATACCCAGATACTGACAAAAGAGGAGATGAAGTGGAGGACTGGGAAATAGACTCAAATCTCCATCTACTCAACACAACGGATGACACACCGAGCTTCTACTCCAGAAGATGGCTTACCACTTCTACTCCAGACTTAGCTTTCTGCACAGGAGACATCCTCCACAAAATCGATCGCCATGTGCTGAACCAATTAGCAGGTAGTGACCACAGACCAATCAAGCTTGTAATGAATATGGAGTATGTTCCACAGGAGCAAAAGCCCTTGCCCCGCTGGAATTACAAACGAGCAGATTGGGACAGATTTGCCATACTAACAGACAAATATTGTGAAAACATAAATACACGATATGGCAACATAAAGCAAATGGTGGAAAGTCTAAACAGAGCGATAATACAGGCAGCCACTGAGTCCATTCCAAGAGGAGCGAGGAAAAATTACAAACCATACTGGACTGAAGAACTACAAAGTTTGGAGGACAAAGTTGAAGATGCCAGGAAGACAGCAGAGAGAGAACAAACAATTGAAGCGAATATCTCTCTCAAAGCCATCTCAGCAAAATATAAAAGAACAGTAAATCAAACAACAAGAGATTGTTGGAGGGAAAAAAACAGAAAACCTGAATTTTGACAGGGATGGAAACAAACTATGGAAACTAGTGAAAGCCATGAACAATGAAGGACCTAGCAACAAACAAATAACAATTAAACAAGGAAATGCCTTGCTTACAGGAAAAAAGGCTGCAAATGCACTAATGGAACACTATGCAAATGCAAACCACATTGATATTACAACCGAACAGAAGAAAGCAATCAAAGACAAACAGATACATCATACAAATACAGAGACAGCAGCAGAATATATGATGGCAAATCTAACAATGGAAGAAATGGAACAGGCAATGAATACCCTAAAAAAGAAGAAATCACCAGGAAAGGATGGAATCACAAATGAAATGCTAATAGGACTAGGCACTAAGGCAAAAAAGAAACTACTAGCAGTCCTAAATTACAGCTGGAAGAGGGGAATAGTCCCACAGGCATGGAAGGAAGCTATACTAATACCAATCCCAAAGAAAGGAAAAGACCTGGAAGAACCAAATGGCTATCGACCTATCAGTCTACTTAGCTGTGTAGGAAAATTAATGGAACGCATTATCAATGGCAGGCTAACATGGCATCTGGAAGAAAACAAACTCTTAACACCACACCAAGCAGGATTCAGAAAGTACAGATCCACTGAAGATCAAATAACCTATATAGCTCAGGAAATAGAGGATGCCTTCCAAGAGAAAAAGCACACACTAGCAGTCTGGATAGATTTAGAAAAAGCATTTGATAAAGTATGGAAGGAAGGACTGAAAGTAAAACTGCAAAAAATGCATGTTTGTGGGAAAATGTACAAATGGATCAGCCACTACCTTGAGAACAGAACTGCCAGGACAAAAGTACAAGGACAAACCAGCAAAATGATGCTGTTGGAGCAAGGTGTCCCCCAAGGAGGAGTTCTTTCACCAACATTATTCCTAGCATATATAAACGACATCACAGAAAATTTTCCAGCCAGAGTACACACATCATCCTTTGCAGATGACCTAGCCATATGGACATCTGAAGAATATATTAGTACAGCTAACAGCAGAATACAGCAAGCCTTATTAGCACTAGAGGACTGGTCAAAATCATGGCTAGTGAAGATAAGTGAGGAGAAAACAACATGCACAGTGTTCTCCCTCTCAAATAAAACTCAACAACCTAAGCTGGTATTGAATGGAAAAATATTGCGCCATGAAGAAAATCCAAACTATCTCGGAGTCACCTTTGATCGTCGCCTGACATGGAAAACAGGTTGAGAAAAATCGAACAAGAGCAAGGCAAAGAATGGTAATCATGAAAAAGCTTGCTGGTACAACGTGGGGAGCAGATGAGAAAGTTCTCAAGAAGTTATATACTGGACGGGTGAGGCCAGTACTGGAATATGGCATTGCAGCTTGGGCAACAGCAGCTAAGTCAAACTTTAACAAAATAAGTAGAGTCCAAAATCAAGGAATGCGAATCATAACTGGAAGCCTGAAGACAACGCCTATTAATGAACTTGAAAAGATCACTTGTTTACAACCAATGCAGGATAGAAGAGATAGCAGAGCCCAGCAACAAGCAGAAAAATTTAGAAGATTGACAGACCACCCTATGTATAAAAGGTTTAGTGGTTTTGGAAAGGGACGACTGAAGCGTAGCAACTTTGTAGAAACTGCAAAACGAAAGATTAGGGCAGATCCCATACTTAACATATCAACAGTCAAACCTATTTACAATGCAGACAAGTTCCCAGCTTGGAGACAGCAGCAACTGCCTGAGATGATAGAAAACATTCCTGGTATTGAGAAAAAGAACACTCAGCATGAAACCGAAAGAAGAGATATAACCCTAAACTACATAAAAGAACAATACCCAAGCAGCAATTGGACCCATGCATATACAGATGGATCAGCCAAAAATTCAATAGAGAATGGAGGAGGAGGAATTCTCCTAAATTTAAAAAATGGAGTGAAAAAAACACATTCAGTGGCAACTGGAAAGTTTTCAAGTAACTTCAAAGCGGAGGTAGAGGCTCTGAAAACTGCAGCAGAAATGCTCTTGATGGAGGAAAATAAAGAGAAGCAAATAGCTATCTTCACAGATGCAAAGTCAGCTGTCTCAATACTGAAGAGCAATAACAGCACAGAAATAGCTGACCTAAGAGCAGCACTCCATGGTCTATGCCAGAAATCCAAAAAAGTTGTAATACAGTGGATCCCATCACATTGCAGTATACCTGGAAATGAAGAGGCTGACAGACTGGCAAAAGAGGGCGGACGACTACCACAGCCTGACATAGACATAACCTATAATGAGGCAAAGAGGTTGATAAAAAGCACCTATAGAACCAAATGGGAATCAGAGCATCCAGGCCACCAGAAGGATGATGCATATTACAAACTCGACAGAAGAGAACAAGTAGCAATCTTCAGACTCCGCACAGGACATAACAGGCTGAAATACCACTTGTTCAATAAACTAAAGATAGGAGATACCGATGAATGTAATTGTCGAACTGGAAAAATGACAGCAAAACATTTGCATCAGGATTGCCCAATATATGCAGAACAGAGAAAAATATTTTGGCCCACACCTGCTTCATTAGAGGACAAGCTCTATGGAGATATCAACAAGCTCAAGTTGACCGTAGCTTACTTTAACTACATACAGGTTGACATTTAAAGGTGTATGAAGAAGTATTCAGACTGCCACACTTCATACCACAGGTATGTCGGTTACAAAAGCCTCCCAGAGGCATGAAATGGAATATTGCTGGATAGGAGATCCATTACGTGGAAAGTCCGAATCAAAAGCTCACTGTGTGGGCTTTCAAAAAAGTTGGAAAAAGTGTCCTAGTGGCACGAAATGGAATATTGCTTGGATAGCAAATCCATTGTGCGGAAAGTCCGAATCGAAAGCTCACTGTGTGGATGTCATCTGCACACTGCATTCTTCTGGTTTCCGGAAGAACAGCCTATGGTGAACGGAAGGCCCAATATACGGAAGTGAGGCTAAGCAGCCATGTGCAGGACGTGACGATTCCTTGGGTGAGCCCAGTACCAGAGCGCTGTGTGTTGGCTCTGCAAGTATGGAAGCCTCCTTGGATGGCGGGGAATGCCCATGGTCTGCCCCTGCCTTCCCTTGAGGGCTGACCAGGATGTCTTTGGCTGTTCTATATGGGCCAGCTAGGATGGGAGATAACACCACAACAGTGAGAGTCAAAGGTCCTAAGAAACCCCCGGGAAGGTTAACCCGGTCAACAAATGCCCGCAGAAGTCGGATGTGTCGGCCTAATGGCGCAAGAACGCAGCTCTGCTGTAAACAGGCACAACGCAATCACATCCGAAAAAAAACTCCGGATGAACGAAGAAGAAGAAGAAGTAAAGTAAATGCTGTTGTAAATAGCACTGTACAAGAAATTCCCCATTAGGTCAGTGACAACATGACACAGCTGAAACAATGGTTGTTTGTCTTTATATCTATATTTACTGGCTTCCATGTACAATACATTCAAAAAAATGTTATATCAGCTCTACTTGAAGTTACATAATCACAGACATTTACAATTTATATGTTATATAAGTATGCATGGAAGCGTTGGTTTAACCCTTATGACATTAAGCTGGCAATGGCATGCGCATTGTCGGATGAGGGTCTGATGCCAGCTCTTAGCATCCAGTATGGGAGTGAGAGACTGACCACCTATTCCTTCATGCACTCAGACCTATAAGAATGTGATGGTCCTAACACTTCACATAGCAACAGCCTAGGTCCGCATGGCCGAATGGATAAGAACAGTGTTCTTAAACATCTGGTGTGCTGATGCCAAGATAAGAGGTTCAACCCCTACACTGGACAGTTGGACTAAAATGTTGGCCTGTTGTCCTTGACTTGGGGATGTTAATTACAAGTACATCTGAAGTCGGAGTGGGTTCGCCTGATGGCGAGGGACTCTGTTAATAGAGAAAGCTAACCTAAACACAAAATTCAGTTCATTACTACTAGGGAGGCACTATTCGCAATGGAATTGCGAATAGAAAAAAATTATATTCGCAATCGAATTGCGGGAAGTAACAAACATGTAACAGCGTCTGCTCACTAGTCAATTTTAGTTTGGGCCATTAAGAAGTCTAAGAAGGTGGTTAATTTAAATAGGAATGTTCACTGTTGCGAGTTTAATTCTGACGAATTCTCTGTATTTTTTAATGAATCACTCTTCTTCTTACTCTGTCCGTTCTTTTGGCATCCCGTTTTATTTTTACATTTTACGTTAGTCCTGTTTAAATATCAAGAATAATTTTTCAGAACAGGTATCCCCAATACAAATAACGATCCCTACAAATAATTCTGTCCCCAGGCGAGTTCAAGAATTGTTAACTTTCGTTGCTGTACACTTACTGTTACCAGGCATCCATGTTTGTTTAGGTTACCGTCCTACTATTTATGTCCTGATAATATCGCAGCAGTGATGATTCTCTCTATTTGACACTTTCTATGGCCTCCATTGCATCTTCTCTGAGTGACTCTGTTCTGGTCCAAGCTGACAGTACTGACAGTCAGCAATATGCTTCGCCTCAGAGAGACATGATTAGGCAATTCAAACACCAGGCATTCGATTGACTTGCCTCATTAATTTGCGACGCATATAAAGTGCAGGAAAACCCGGTATATCTGTAGCAGGTGGAAAAGAGAGAGGAGAGAGATAGATAACGAAGATAGTGTGAGAGACAGAGATATGAGAAAGATGTGTTGAAAGACATTAAAGAGTGGTAAAGACAAGAAAGGGAGAGGTGGGAGATCGAGACTTAGAGCGAGAGAGAGAGAGAGAGAGAGAGAGAGAGAGAGAGAGAGAGAGAGAGAGAGAGAGAGAGAGAGAGAGAGAGAGAGAGAGAGAGAGAGAGAGAGAGAGAGAGAGAGAACTCGCGTTCGGGTGGCTAAGCTCCTTTCCCAAGACAACAAAAGTAGAGGACAGATAAGAACAGAAAGACAAGTGTGCAGGTTCTTGTGCAGCAAGATAAACAACACCTAATACACAAAATCCGTAGAAAACATATGCCTAAAGCGAAATCATCAGACTAGCATTGGTGTCACCTAATTCCTGAAAATAAAAAAAAAAAAGTTGCCTCCCCGTCGGCGAATCGAACCTCGAGCTCCCGCGTGACAGGCGGAGACACTAACCACTACGCTACTGAGGACACGTTAACAGATCAACAAAATATTGTAATATGGACACACGCACAGGAATAATCACGTGACCTACTTTGATTGCGAATATAATTTTTTTCTATACGCTTGAGTTCAAAGCTAGCGAGCGCAAAATTTTAAAAAACCACATAGCAACAGCAGGTTCCTACCACAGGCTTTGCTTGTACAGTATTTTTTTTTCTGTTTCCCATGTATGCATGTGGTTCCTAAGACAAATGTTGCAAATTCCTTGGAATGCCAGAGTAACTAACGATGATTCCCTGAAAGATGCTAATGAAACTAGAACATTATACACAACAATAAGAAAGAGACAAACAGCTGTCTTTGGTCAGGTGATGAGAAGAGAGGCTTTGGAGAACATTGTGATGACTGGAAAGATCACGGGAGAAACAGGCACAGGTTGACCAAGAGAAATGATGCTGGATGCATTGAGGCGGTGGCATTGAGGAATATCAGCAGCAGTTGATTCAAAACACCAAAGACCGAGATATGTGGAGAGACATGAATGCCTACACCAGCTGGCATGGCACTTGATGATAATGATGATGCATGTAACACCTGGGCAGACAAACTGAGAAACATCTGACGGCAGCAGAAATGTTTAGGAGGGAAGTGTGTTTAATATATAGTATACAGAAATGTGAGTGGGGAGACAGCCCTTCAAGAAGCAGTGAAAATCGCAAACCAAAGTCAAATAATAATGAGACTGTCACGATTGCTTGGGCATGTTATAAAAATCTTATACTTGAAAGCAGTGACAACTGGCAAACTTAATGGGAAAACAGAAAGAGGAAGATAAAGATATTAATGCTTTAGTTTAGTGCTAAGAAATTGCTTTAGGATAGGATTGCTAGAATGAAAATTGTAGATACTACATTTAAATGTTTAGCAACTGCCATTCTAAGCCTGAGTAAAGCAATTTCTGAGTAAATTAATAATAAATAGAAAGTGAGATTGGTTACTTTTACAAGTAACAGAATAGATTGGACGATGCAGCTAGAAATTCTACCTTACCTTAGCACCTAGCACACACACACTTATTATATTTAAAAATTACCCCCAAAAATTGACTTTTTGTGGTTAATTTTTAAATAGGGAGAGTTTATACCGCGATAGCTCGGAATAGACAGAGTAGTTTATACCGCGATAGCTCGGAATAGACAGAGTAGTTTATACCGCGCTGGCTCGGAATAGACAGAGTAGTTTATACCGAGCTGGCTCAGAATAGACAGAGTAGTTTATACCGAGCTGGCGTATGAAGCTGTTTTAATATCAAGAATAATTTTCCAGATTGGTATCCCCAATAAAAATAATTGTGTCCCCATGCAAGAATTGTTAACTTGCGTTTCTGTACTCTTACTGTTTACAGGCATCCATCTTTGTTTACATTACCGACCTACTATTTCCTGATATTTATGTCATCATAATTCCGGTCCAAGCTGACAGTAATTAATATGCGTTGCTTCAGAAAGACATGATTAGCCAATTCAAACACCAGGCTTCCGACTTACTGGCCTGATGAATTAACAAATAAACAAGGAAATGTTACGCAAATAAAGTGCAGGAAAACCTGGTATATGTGAAGCAGGTTGAAAAGAGAGAGGGCGGAGATAGATAACGAAGATAGTGTGAGAGACAGAGATACGAGAAAGATGTGTTGAAAGACATAACAAAGTTATAAAGACAAGTGAGAGAGAGGGAGGGATATATATATATATATATATATATATGAGAGAGAGAGAGAGAGAGAGAGAGAGAGAGAGAGAGAGAGAGAGAGAGAGAGAGAAGAGAGAGAGAGAGAGAGAGAGAGAGAGAGGAGAGAGAGAGAGAGAGAGAGAGAGAGAGAGAGAGAGAGAGAGAGAGAGAGAGAGAGAGAGAGAGAGAGAGAGAGAGAGAGAGAGAGAGAGAGAGAGAGAGAGAGAGAGAGAGAGAGAGAGAGAGAGAGAGAGAGAGAGAGAGAGAGAGAGAGAGAGAGAGAGAGAGAGAGAGAGAGAGAGAGAGAGAGAGAGAGAGAGAGAGAGAGAGAGAGAGAGAGAGAGGAGAGAGAGAGAGAGAGAGAGAGGAGAGAGAGAGAGAGAGAGAGAGAGAGAGAGAGAGAGAGAGAGAGAGAGAGAGAGAGAGAGAGAGAGAGAGAGAGAGAGAGAGAGAGAGAGAGAGAGAGAGAGAGAGAGAGAGAGAGAGAGAGAGAGAGAGAGAGAGGAGAGAGAGAGAGAGAGAGAGAGAGAGAGAGAGAGAGAGAGAGAGAGAGAGAGAGAGAGAGAGAGAGAGAGAGAGAGAGAGAGAGAGAGAGAGAGAGAGAGAGAGAGAGAGAGAGAGAGAGAGAGAGAGAGAGTGAGAACTCGTGTTCGGTTGGCTAAGCCAAGTCAGGGATCCAGCACAATGTTGGACAAGGCAGATTGTTGCAGCATGGTTGTTAACATTAACATAGAATCAGCAATGTCTGTAAGCAGTAACATTGAATCAGCAATTGCTGAGAGCAGCAACATAGAATAAGCAATGGTAGTCAACAATAATATAGAAGCAGCAATGACTGTGGACATTAATGAAGAAGCAACAATGGGTGTGAAAACCGGTGAGATACTTTTTAAGTGCAGTGATTGTGGAGCTGCATTCAGACAGATTGGCATTTTGAAATATCACATAACACACACAGGAGATACCTCTCCGCTACCAACAAAATAATTAATAAAGCGTTGTTAATTAAAACAATTTTACTACAACAAGAAAACTCTCAAAAAGAAAATACCCTTATTTTCAAAATTTATTATACATAAATGATGATATTGGTTATACATGTACATGTCATAAAATAACAATCCACTTTACAACAAAGGGCATATACATATTACATTATAACTATCTATGACCTTGATGCTTCGACCTTTCAGTTATTTACATCACTGATAGACCAGTTCCATTTGTAGTGACTATCCATCTTCCCTTGGGGTAGGTTAAGTCTGAAACTGGGTATGCGAGTGTTACCTATTCTGTTTCGTGGAACTTCTTCCAGGTAATATTTGCCTTCACTATATCAGCTGCACCAGTTATTATCTACCTCCAGCAATCAGTACAAAACACTACATCATTTATGATTTAACTAGCTGACACGGCCCGGCTTCGCCCAGCCCCTGGCAGGGATCTATCGATCGATATATCTATCAATCTGCCTTCTTCTCCATTTCCTCTCATACATTCTTTCATTCATCTCTCATCAAGAACATCTCTTATGAAGCAGCTACACCTCTTTGCTGTTCTTTGTACACTAACAAACTATGACAGTTAGCTGCTATATTTATAGTTATATATATATAAACATAATCTGACAAAACAAATATACCACAAAATATAACATTATACATTTTAAAAACTTTTACATATTTTACTAACATTAAAGGGTATCATATATAAAGTTATTATCTACCTCCAGCAATCAGTACAAAACCATTTATTAGGTTTAGAAGCAGTACGCACACCAACACAATCATAGTGATACCATTCCAAACAGCCGTCACACTCAATCATCTTTATACTCCCATTGTCCCTAACAGCGCAAGAATTGCAGCTGAAAAGTACATTCTTTTTTTTTTCTTCAATTCTGGCCTGCAAGGTTACCCATGCCTCTTGAACAAAGAGACTTTCAATTGACGACAAAGAAATGCTTTCATTAGCAAAGATGGATAGTATGTTCTCTGCTGACTTTAGATTAGAAACAGAGTAAGGTGGAAGGACAGACGAATCGAGCAGACAGCCAGATAGAAGCATCTGCTTCTTCACCTCATATGATCTGGAATGAAAATCCTGTGGACACGTTTTTCTCTTTTTGTACCTCCTGGTAAAAGCTTGTACCTGTCTCGGTCGACCTTTTGTTTTTACCAGGGACAGTTTAACGTTAGAAAATCCACAGGATGATACAGCAGAGGAAGAAGCCGGAATTGAGAAATCAGCACCAACACTATCAGAAGACGCAGAGGAAGATGGTTCAGACAAATTTAACTTCCAAATAAGGCTCCTTTTTCTAACGCCATTTTTTTAAAGTACCGCGCGCTCAGTATCGTTCGCAGAAAGCAGGACAGGAAAGTGCGCTCTCGCAGGAAGAAGGAAGGAAATTATCGCCAACCGGGGTTTCCGTCCGAGCCAGCTCGGAATAAACTACTCTGTCTATTCCGAGCTATTGCGGTATAAACTGCTCTGTCTATTCCGAGCTATCGCGGAATAGACACTTTCTAAACCATTTGCAGTTCACTTGCAGTTCTTTTAAATATAGTTGTATGTGTTCTGTGTTTGTTTTTTTTTGTGTGTGTGCGGAGAAGGCAAATAAACAAATTTTCCTCAGAAATAAAATCTATATTGTAGTTGTATCAGTATCGGCCATTTTTTGTGTGTGCGTGTGTTGAAGAATGCTTCGAATTCTGTCTAGCTGCAACCATCAATTCTCTCACTTGCAAACTTTTTCTAGAAACCAGGCTTAGAATGGCAGTTGCTAACATTTAAATGAAGTATCTACAATTTTCATTCTAGCAATCCTATCCTAAAGCAATTTCTTTAACGGTTACTGCAACCAACAAATAAAAGAACATTTATTTTTAGCAATACTAAAGTAAATAAACACGCCCCATCAACTAAAAATCACTTAAACTTAAAATGATAAGTAGGACCGAAGAGAAGAGATCCTCGGTACACGACTACACGTTTCTCCAAAACAATAATATATGAACATACCTTTCTCTTTTCCTTTAGAAACTGTTTATACAGCTCTGCTCTTCGCTGTTTATTTTTCACCTGCGGCATCTGTAACGTTGCAGACATTGTGAAGTTCAGAAACTACACCAACAAACAAACAACAGAAATTAGCTAACGTGCTTCGTCTCTTATTCCTTCGACTCAACAAAGTTATCGTTACTAAGTACTGCGGACGGAAATGCCAGTTAAATTGGGAGTTGGGAGGGTGTTTAAACCAAAACATCCAATTGACCAAAATGGTGTATAACAACACAACATTTACCATAGCAATTGTATTCATGCTTACCATCTTCATCAACATCGTATAGCAAGTCATTTGCAGACCCTTGCTCTCATCACGCCCAGCCAAAAAGATTCTCGATTCTTTGCCGGTTCCCCTGCCTTATGCATGTTGTTGGTGTCTTTAAAAACGATTGCAGATAAAGCGCACATGGATGTTCGTCCATCGCGAATGATGAGGGCCATTCATTCATTGCATCTTTTGATTTGATGAAGAACGAATGACTTTAGTTTGGATTATAGTGAGGTAGTGGTTGCGCAACTCCATCGACCTCACTCTCTCGCCTGCGTATATCTGGTTCCAGTGGCGAGCATGGCAAGACGACTGGAGACGGACACAGATGCAGTGGACGCTAGGCTGCCACGGCTAGTTATCCCTGTATATTTTGGCTCTGAAAAACAGATGGTAGCCTAGAGCCTCGTGCAAACGGCCCTTCCGTCAATTCCTTTAATTTTCAGCTTGAGACAAACGTAGAGACAAGCGTAGAGACGAGCGTATGACTACTGATAGGATCAACCAGGTATCCATCGGATAGACGGACTGACCGCCAGAAGATGATGCATGATGGTGGAAATGACCATGTTTTCACATACATCCACTGTGGACGAACATGTACAGCGCGAATTGACCTTATCAGTCACATTCGCCACCGCCATGGGTTGTAGTTATTAAGCCTGTTTGAAGCACAATGTACCAAACTATCGTCTGTCATGTCTGAAAGGTGGCAATAATAATAATATGTGTCTTTAACGTTCTGTTCAACCCTTGGGTATGTGGTTTTATAGAATTCTGAAAATTAATTGGACAGCCAAAACGAGCAATCTGGAAATTTTGAGGGAAGCTAAGTCGCAAAGACAATTTATCACAAACATTAGAAAGAAGCAGTCATCATTTTTTGGCCACATTATGAGAAGACAAAAACTGGAACATGTTGTGACAACTAGAAATATTTATGGAAAGAGAGACAGAGGAAGACAGCGTGAGAAAATTCTTGACAGTTTCGTGTCATGGCACAGAAGGGAGTCAAATCACGAAATGATGCATGCCGTCGGAGATCAAAATTTGTGGAGAGGCGTGATTGCCCACGGCATCCGGCAAGGCACTGGATGGTGATGATATATGTCTTAGTGCTGGACGACCCACGCATATTCTTTCGGCAACCATGCATTTCACAAGTGCTCTTTCCAAATCACTGTATTGTGTAATATGCCAAAGCGATTCAGTTTCGGAGATATGACGCCGATGAGCCTGTTGTCTACGATTAACGCCTACCATAAAGTGTTAATTATAAAAATTATATGGGGTGTATGATAATGACAGTAATTGGTTTCAAAACCTCATTCATTACAATATATGTTCATTACAGCAGTATATGTTCGTTTGAACATACGTTGAGGCATTTATATTTATACTGGGGGAGCAAGTAGGTAGCATTATAATACATTAAGACAAACCTGTTTCAAATAATTTCTATGATGATGCATATACCAGTGCCGCCAAGCCATGTAATTTAGACAGTACTATTATGCTTCTTCTCATAGTTAGAGAATAATAAGAAAGAAGAGTATATCATGCAATGTGCATTTGTAAAGAGGGAAAGCACAAACAATTCTCTGGACACTATTAGAAAGATCTATAGAAGTAAAACAAAAACACAGATATGCACTTATGCTCCATAGACTACACAAAAACATTTGACAATGTGAAGCATGATGAAATAATCAACCTATTAGAACAACTAAACACTGACGGTAAAGATTTGCGAATAATAAAGAACATGTATTGACAGCAAACAGTGGCCATAAAACGCAACAACCTTTTGGGAACCTTTCAGTGCAAGAAGAAGGAAGTTGGACAAGGTTGTGTAATGTCTCCTGGTTTGTTTTCATTGTACAGTGAACATATAATGAGATCTACAGAAAATCTGGATCCTGGTTGGTGGACATTGCTTGCTTGCTTGCTTGTGTTCGTTGGCTTGAGCTCCAACGCGAAGTCCTGTATGTCGGATGAAGGCATCCTGTTGTCCAACATCAATATCATCACCCCCTACCCTGTCCAACCTCAGAAAAGAAGTTACATTAGGGTCCATAGCCAGGCTGAGACAAATAATCCCGTGACCAAGTCAGCCAAAATTAGAATATTAATTTGAAAGGGATTGTTGTACAGAGGGTAATGAATTCCGGTCAAGATGGCGAAGGACGGTTGTGTTGTTTTTCTGACCGCTACCTTTTCGCGTAGGAGATGGATATTTTCATCTACTACGTGTAATTTGTGTGCCAGGATGTAAAACCAGGAGTTTCTTCTCAAGATCTGCGCCGATGCTACGGAGTTTCGTGCATTGAGCGAAGCAATCCTTGAGTGAATTTTCGCAGCGTGTGTGGTTCTGTGGTGTTCGGTTTTTTCAACATGGCGGAACAATTTGTGTGTTCCTTGAGGACGGCAGTCAACAAAACAAGACGGCGGGGCCAATGTGGTGGCCGCAAGCGACGCAAGCGTGGAGGGGTAAGACGTTTTAGACTTAAATGTGACCGTCTGGGCCTCAGGTATACTCGCATCCTATATTGGAACTGCGCCAGCGTAAAACAACGTGGCCCTATTCTCGAAAACCTGGTTTACAGGAACGACATTGTAGCACTCCAGGAGACGAGACTGGGTGATCAGCTACTCAAAATGGCCGGCTTCAAATGTTTCTACAACAGGCGACATCTGGGAATGGCGATTCTCATCCGCGATAGTATGGTTGCTTCAGAGCTAGACATGTCCAGCTGGGACAATGACGACATACAAATACAGGCGGTCAGAGTTCAATCCGGTCTACCATTCGTGTTGGTTAATGTTTATGCCCGTACGCGATGTGTGGATTCCCAGAATGGCAGTGCTTAAGTGACATATTAGGTCATGAAAAAAATGTCATTTTCTGTGGCGATTTCAACGCTAAAGGCAGATCATGGGGAAACATTTCCTCCAACACACAGGGGGAGGAGCTCGAGACTGCACTTGAAACCATTGACCTGGTTTGTATCAACAGTGGCTGTGTCACCAGGACAGCTAAGCCGCCCAGGTGATGAGGACAGTGCTATTGATCTGGCGCTGGTTTCTCCTTCACTCACTACAGTGTGTAGATGGGGTGTCCTAGGGTACCACTGGCAGCGACCACCACCCCTTGCAGCATATTGGTGGAGAAAGGCAGAACCAGGCAGCACAAGTCAACGGTCAAGACTTTTCAGTATGACAGTACAGGGCAAGATGTGGTGAGTAAAATAAGACGTAACAAGCGCAGAAAGCTTCAGGGCAGGAAAAACAGCTGGGAGCAGCCACCTTGGTGGAATTTTGAGGTGGAGAAGGCCTTGGATGGATAAGCGTAGTGCTGTAAGGAAATGGCAAAACGCCAATAAGAACAGAGTTGCCCATCCTGGTCCCTGCATGCACTTAGAAAGAGAGATGCACACAAAAGTAAGCTATTTAAAAAAAACTGGTTAAGGTGGTTAAAGGTGAAAAATGGGCAGAGGTATGTCAAAGAGTAAGCACAGACAAGTCACTGAAATTGTTCTGGCGACTACATAAAAGCATGAGTAGGGTAGTGAAGAATAAAATAATTTCTGACTTCCAAGGTGCTGACCTCATCTGGCAGAGGACTGACGAGAACAAGGGCAAAGCCCTCTTCGAACGCTATCTAGAGCAGAGCAACCAGACATACATGAGAGGCCGAAATCTTGCCAAGGAGGTCATCACAGACAGATGCAAGGTCCAGAACATTTCGGATGAAGACACAGTTACAGTGATATAAATCAAAGATGTGCTTCGACGATCAAAAATCAGCGCCCCAGGGCCAGATGGCATAAAATACGACGACATCAATAGGTGTACCGACAATGAGCTAGAGAAACTAGCAGACATGTACAACAACAGTATAGGTAGTGCTAGCATCAAGGAGGAGTGGTTACACAGCTATCTGATTCCCTTGCCGAAAGCCTGGCAAAGACCACACATAAATTCAGGGATATCGAGTAATAACCATGCAGAATACAATAGGCAAGCTGCTGGAGATGGTAATTACCAGAAAATATCAAGCCAGCTAGGGAAGCAAGGTGTTTTCCCACCACCATGGAAGGGTACCGTCCCAAAAGAGAAACCTGGACCAATGCAGCAGTTTTTGCCCATGAGATTTATGAAGATTTCCACTCAGGCATTGAAATCTTTGCTGCAGCGATTGATCTTGAGGACGCGTACAACAGAGTACTATTGGATTTTCTAATGTTTCAGCTTCTTGAACTCAAGATAAGTCCGTTCCTCCTTAGTTGGATCGCTGCAGTCCTCTTCCAACGGAAAGTAGTTTTTAGATGTGACAGTTGGACTTCGGAACCAACAACAATATATCCTGGCCTACCACAGGGATCACCATTATCTCCGGTGCTGTTCAACGCCTACACAGTGAGAATCACCAACGAGCAGATCACTAGACCGGGGAGGTCGTTGTCATATGCCGACAATGTTTTAATGTATCGTCGGGGTAAGGATAGAGATCATGTTGCTGTGGAACTGCAAACCGAACACAATCACATAAGTACTTGGTGTTCTGAAGCTGGGGCATTGGTCAACCCAACAAAGGCAACAGTGACATGTTTCTCTTTGAATAATCATATTGTCAACACTCCAACACCAACTGTTAATCTGTGTTCATAGAATGTGGAAAGAACGCAGGCAATGAATTACCTGGGGATACGTTTTGATTGAAGCCCTGCTTATAACGAGCACATAGACTAGGTGATAACAAAGACCAAGCGGGGTTTGGCTGCGATGCGGATGATGGCGGCAGCAAACTGTGAGCATCACCATCTATGCATCCTATACGAGGGGCTGGTCATGTCTGTATTTGAGCATGCGATGGCAATCCTGACTCTCAGCCGTAAGCAGATAGAAAGGATGGAAAGGATATAAAATGAAGCTATGCGCATTATTCTTGGATATACAAGAGATACAGCATGCAGGGCGATGCGCTACCTTCTTGATTTTCCAACCATTGAAGACAGACTACAAATTTGCAGAGCACGTGCCTACCTCAGAGTTAACACAAACACACAACATCCACTGCATAGTGAAATTAGGAAGGTGAAGGGCAGCAGGTTAAAAACAGGAAGGTCGTGGATGGGTCCAGCCGAAGACATTCTTCAACAGGTGTGTTCACTGGAGGACTAGAACCTAGCGAGGAGTGGGTACAAGTGCCAACATATTTTTCAGTTTGCATCCAACGAGACAGAAAATGCAGACAAGAAAATCCGGCTGCTGTGGAGGCGGAAGTACAAGCGTTGATTTTCGAGAATTCATTAGACGGTGATGCTGTCATCTACATCCAGAGTAGACAGGAAACGATGGTGCCAGGATGCGTACAATAGAGTTCCATATGATATTTTGATGACCGCACTGATGGAGAAGGGGGTCAATCCCTGGTTGGTGAACTGGATAGCAGCCGTCCTGCATTCTCGTCGGGTTGCTCTCCGTCTGGGTGCATGGACCTCAGAGCCACATATTTTAACACCGGGACTGCCACAGGGATCTGCAGTATCACCGGTGCTCTTTAACGTGGAAACGAGCAAGATTGCAAACCTAGAAGCACCAGGGGTTGGAAGAATACTAACATTTGCAGATGATATTCTTGCATATAGGCAGGGGAGAGATAGGGAGCAAACAGCCCAGGAGTTACAGGCGACAGTAGATAAAGTGATTGACTGGTGCACAGAAATGAGTGCTGTTATCCACCCGGAAAAGGCGGCTGTTTTTTGGTGCTCTCTGGACAACAGGATTGTGAGAGCTGATATCCCAAGCCTCGCTATAGATGGTAGAAATGTCAGCAGAGAGAACAAACTGAAGGATCTGGGAATCACATTTGACAGGAGCCTATCCTTCAAGGACCATGTGGAGAGTTGTGACAAGAACTCAAAAGGGACTCGGTGCACTTAAAACTATGGCTGAAATGGAATCAGTAATCGATTATGGACTAGGACTGCTCACTGTCTCAGAGAGTCAGCTAGTGAAGTTGGAGCGCATACAGAATGAAACTATGCGGGTCATTCTGGGATGCACCAGAGACACCCCAGTAGTGTGTATGCGTTACATCCTTGGTCTACCGACTGTTGCTGGTAGGTTCAAGATGATGCAGGCGAAGGCATACCTCAGAGTAGCTGCAGACACAGACCACCCACTGCATGAGGCCCTGGACGCAGTTAAGGGTCAGCGACTGATAAGAGGGAAATCATGGATGGCTCAGGCGGAGGATACGATCAGACAGGTGTGCATCTTGGATAACATTAGGCGAGGAGAGGAGTGGGTCAGAGTGCTAGCGGAGCAGTCAGACTTGTGCAGAGTTATAATCACATTAAGCCGGGTGTGAGGGAGTGGCCAGCAGGGGCCACGGAAGTGGAAACCCATCAACTAATTCAGGACAATGCTCACTCGGGTGATATGATTATCTACACAGATGGTTCGGTGTCAAGAGGTGAGAGAAGTGGCTGGGGGTTCATAGCCAAAACTAATGGTCGATGTTTGGTGCAGGAGAGCCTGGCATATGATACCACAACATCCAGCTTAAGAATGAAGGTGGAGGCAGTCACTGCGGCTCTCCGCTGGACGGAGAATACGACACACACACACACACACACATCGTTATTGTAACTGACTCAGAAAGCATGCTGACGAGGGTGAGGACGGGCAGGCTTCGTGCAGAGTGGCTTGCTTCGCTTCGGAAGTCACGGGTGACAAGCATCGCCTGGATCTTTTCTCTGGGGCATGCCCGTGTGCTGGGAAATGAACAGGCGGACAGATTGGCTGGCTCTGCAGAACTTGGTGGAGTATTGATACATGACAAGGCAGAAGTGGTTGCAGCCTTGTGGGAGCACGTGTACACCTCGGAGGAGCAAATGGATTACCATGGTCTGGCAAGAATGAGACAGCGAGGAGTGACGAGGGGATCTGGCCGACGCTCAACGCTCAGAGGAAAGGCGAGACGGACATATAATCAGATTGCTACTGGTACTATTAGTGTTGGAACTCTTCGCTGGCTGCTGTGGATGGGGACGGGGCGCTTATGGGAATGCCCCGAATGCTGTGATGTCGATTCCTAAATCAATAAAGCAATCAATCAGCTGTCATCTACACAGATGGGTCGGTCGTCCAACATATGAGAAGCTCATGGGCCTTTACGGCGCGGGCAGGAGGGAGAATTGTGAAGGAGGACTTTTGCTGAGACCACAAGTAGCCTGACTATGGAAGTCATGGCATTAAGTAAAGCAATAACATGGCTCGAGAGACAGACATTCAATAGGGCATGTTTCCTTAGCAACTCAATGAGCATGCTCAAGAGGATAGACGGGGTGGATCCGAAGAGAATGGTTGCTGTCTCTAGAGCGGTCTCGGCTGACAAAGATTAGTTTCATCTTCGTGCCAGGACATGCGGGAGTACAAGGAAATGAGCGGACTGACAAGCTCGCAGGTAAGACTAAGGTGGATGGCGGACGCACCATGGACCAGGCTGACATTCTGAATGCTCTACGAGAAGTAAGACTTGTGCGAGAACCAAGTGATGACTGCGAATCTACAACCATGGTCAGACTGCGAGAACAGCAAATCAAAATAGGGGTGGCCAAACAAGAACACTACGCAGGAAGCCAAAGAAGATTGATAAACCAACACTGAACTGGTGTCGTTAGCCGCTACACACTGCGGGATTTGCTGAGGAGGGGATTCGAGCATTATGGACTGAATGGTTCGATGTGCAATGAGGGTGATCTGTCGACTAACTAACTATGAATTAATATTAGAACTAAATACTTTAAGTTTGATGGTTTCATATTTTTCTGTCAACTGTCTGTCATTTACTGCATATAGTACTTTGCGGTGTAAAAAAAAAGGGGGGGGGGGGGGTGGTGTAATATCTTTTCACTTCAACAATTTTCCAGTACAATGAAATCTCCCCTTGTTATTTTTATTTTTTTATTTTTTTAGCATATCCTTTTACAGGACTTAGCTGTCAACACCAGCATCTTTCAGCTGTATGTTGATCTCTTGGCAAGATTACGCTCAGTAGTTTGCCATTGCTTTCTGAGCGGCCGGCTCAGTATCCCGCAAGTCACGAGCGGGGGTTGAACCGCCTCAGCTCTCGCTCCGCTACGAGACTCTGCGTGATAAACGGGATTACAGAGAGAAAGTGTTGTAACCCCACAGCCAGAGAGACCGGCTGTTATTTGTATTTATTTATTTATTCTTGGACTCGTTCATGGTTGGTTGGGTTTTGAAGCGAGTTGTTTCTCTTTCTTTTCTATGGAGTGGGGAAGCCAGCCCAACACTCCTTGTCACCCCTTACACGAACAGCAGGTATGTTACAGTATGTTGCTATTT
Organism: Cepaea nemoralis; assembly: GCA_014155875.1. NCBI lineage: Eukaryota > Metazoa > Mollusca > Gastropoda > Stylommatophora > Helicidae > Cepaea > Cepaea nemoralis. The sequence goes on from JACEFZ010005131.1 coordinate 110,544, forward strand.
GTTGCCCCCTTTAAGGATCCCAGTAACACGGGCGGAAACCTCATATGTTACCTCTTACGATAAGCGTGGTAGGTTAGTGTTACTATTCTTTGCCTCCCCTACATCACCCAGTGCCTTGCCGGCTGGCATGGACGGCCATGTCCCTCCACACGTTGCCATCTCCGACGGCATGGATTAATTCGTGTGTTGGCACCCTTCTGTGCCATGAAACAAGACTGTCACGAATTTTATAACGCTGTCTTCCTCTGTTTCTCTTTCTGCAAATCTTTCCAATTGTCACATGTTTCAGTGTTTGTCTTCTCATTCATTAGCACTTTGCGTCTTGACAGACGGTAGTTTGTTACATTGTGCTTTAAAAAGGCATAAAATAACCACAACCCATGACTGTAGCGAATGTGACCGATAAGGCCAATTCGCGCTGTAAATGTTCGTCCACAGTGGATGCATGTGAACACATTGTAATGTCCATCATGCATCATCTTACGTCTCGCACGCTCAGTGTGCGACTTATTTACAATTATTTTCTTCAAAATTTTATGACGGCCAATAAATTATGATTGCTTCTTTTTGATATTTGTGATAACGTGTCTTCACTTCTTAGCTTCCCTCAAGATGTCCTGTTGATTGCTCATTTTGGCTGTCCAATGGATTTTAAGTATTCTTCTATAAAACCACTTCTAGGGATTATTTCACCTGTTTATTAATTATCCTCCCCTTAGGGCCTGGTAACACAAGGGCAATAGCACATGATCATGAAGATATATTTGTACAGTAAAACTTTGATTAACTGTCACCGACCGGACCAGGGCTGTGACGGATAACCGAATAGACGGATAACAGAAATCTCTTATAATACATATGTACAGTAACATGATTTCACTGTGGGCTTGGGACGAAAATGAAAATAAAATCCTTTAAAAGTAAATCATACATACATATTGTTTTTAATTTTACAAAACGACAATATAAGCTTCAATGTAAGAGTAGTAATGTACAGAAATGTATTGTAATACTATACACCTACATTACTTAGAAATAATCTGTCATCTACTTCTGTGTCTTTGAGGCTCGAGCTTTCTGCGAGGCGATGTTCCGTATTTTACACAGAAGTAGGATCTGTGTTACATTTGCCTCCTCTTGCATTTCAAACCAGTCGATGAACTTTAATAACATTGCTTCTGCTTCTCAGTGCTAGTTGTAGGTTTTTGGTTAAGAACTGATTCTTCATTATCATCAATTTCTTCTTCTTCAATGGTAGCCACACTAGAAACAATTTGATCATCGTTCAAAATTTAAAGCCTTTTTGTCACATTCCAACCAATATGTTACTTCTTCTGGTGTAATGTTTTCACTGTTAAGTCCTACACAGTTGCACATTTTCATCAACACTAACAGTCTCAGTTCCTTCACATATGTTTTTTTTAAAGGTGATGACGGATAACAGAAAGTGACGGTTAATCAAAGCTTTACTGTACTTTGCTTTTTTATTTTCCTTTTTTACTCAGTCACACCTACTGCTAAGTGCAATAATAAGACATCTCCAGTTTACTCAAACAATATTTTATTACAAACAATCAATCAATACTACTTTTAAACATTCAACACATTGTATTTCCTTAGTAAATTTAAATACATGTCACAAATATGTTGCCTGGCATATTTTGCAACATCTCGCCAGGTGCATATTACAGTTATACATGCAAATTAAATAAATGAACTATAATTTGGCTGAAATACTTTAAAACACTGGTTATTGGCCAAAGAGCAGATTCTATCAGCTCTCAGGGATCTGAAATCATATGATATGTAAATCTGCAGTATTCCAATACTACTAGATGTAGGGATAATGGAATATCTAGTACAAGATGTAATAACAATGGAATACCTTAGTAGAATATGTTTGTTCTGTTGTTTGTCTATTCAAGAATGATGATGACCATTCATTTCATCCAGTGGGGTTGAAAGTATAGAGCCGTGAGTTCTAAGATGGCTGATACGGCCTATTTTGGTTCAAAATGTTCTTTGACTATGTGGGCAAAGAATGCTTGACATTCCAGGAGGAGGATGACCTCCTGCAGTGGTTTTTCTGTCCAGCCTTTCCTTCACAGCTCTTGCAGTCCTGGTTGCTTAACAAATGACTGCATCCTTGCATAATGATGTAAGCAAAGATTTTCGGACTTTGGCAGCAGTCCCCCAAGTGTCATGATGAATTCCAAAAGCTTTTAGTGAGATCTTCAGTGTGTCTTTAAAGCGTTTCCTCTGGCCGCCTTGGGAGCATTTACTACAATGCAGCTCACTGTAAAAAAATTAGTTTAGGAGCCTGTGATCTGGCATGCGAGTTAAGTGACCAGCCCAACGAATCTGATTTTTCATTAGTAGAGTGTGGACACTGGGCATGGATGCTCTTTCTAGGACTTCAGTGTCTGGGATCTTGTCTTGCCATTTAATCTTCAATTGCTTCCTAAGGCAGACTGTGTGAAAGTGGTTTAATTTCCTAGCATGTCGCTGACAACCAGTCCAGGTATCACAAGCATATAGCAGTGTGGATAATACAACTGCTTTACAGACTTTCAGCTTTGTTTGCAGGCTTATTCCATTTCTGTCCCACACACTCTTGTAGTTTGCCAAAGGCCGCGCTGGTCTTTGGAGATTCTTGCATTCACTTTGTCATCAATTGTGATAATATGTAAGGTAATGTACACAGACGACTATAATGGAATACCCTAGTAGAAGATGTAATGTAATGTACACTGATGACCACTTTTATCAGAAGCATTAAAATGGTGTTGTGATTGCAAGATGTAATAGCAATCAATCAGTCAGGTGCCATTTCCACAATGAACATTGGCCACAATGGATCTCCAACTCTGTCTCTCATTTTGATTACACCTTCTGTCAGACTGCTGTTCGTTCATCTCTTGATGTTATCTTGATATACCATTGTCTACCTCTTGCCTTCAGTCTTATCCTCCAGTATGGTTTTTATAAGAGTGTTGTCTTTTAACGTAACCAAAATATTTCACTTGCGTCTTTTTAATTTTCTTTCATCAACTCTGTAACAAAGTAACAGCCTAAATGATGATGTATTTGATCTCCAGTGTTAACGCAATCACTTGTAATCATAATAATTTGCCAACAGCATTGGAAGATAAGTACTCCAGGTGCAGGATAGTCAAAAAAGTAACAATTATATAGTAGGCACTGGTAGTGGGGTATAACGTGATGACCTCTTTAGATGTCCCTACTCTGCATGTTTAAGTAATCAGCTCCTTTCCTCACTGTCAACAGTTTTTCTAATTCAATGCAAAGTTAGAGCACTTCCTTTAAAATGTTAGCTGGAGCCTTTGTGGGTCTGTTTCACACCTTTATGAAATATCTTAAAAAGCAAGAAACATACTTGGAGAATTAATATTAAATAGTTATGAAATACAATTAGCTAAATATATTGTATATGGTAAATACACATAAATAAATAGGCAATATACAGAATGCATATTTACAAATCACAACAGTATACATAGGTAATTCAGTAAGTAAGTCACAAAATGATATAAGACAGTTGAGAAAAGGTTTTTGGTAGTTAATAAAGGTGTCATTGTGTGGCATATCCATCTAGCTTAACGTCTTTGTGTGGCAGATGATAATTACTACATGTATATGTGCATGCACATACAGTTTCTCTCTCTCTCTCTCACAGAGAGAGAGAGAGAGAGAGAGAGAGAGAGAGAGAGAGAGAGAGAGAGAGAGAGAGAGAGTGTGTGTTGAAAATGTCAACCACATTTGAAGATTGCACCACTGAAGAGCATTATGATGTTGTGAGGTTTTCTGGGCCAGAAAACTGACTACCAAGGATATTCATAAGGAAATGTGCCTTGAAGAGGCAGCAATTGTTTGTGTTTGTCATGAAAGCGGTACACATTTCGGTGGCTAATGATTTGTTGATCAATGGGAAGTTGAGTGTGAGGAACAAACAAGGCTAAGGCCAAGACCCAGGACTTGATGCAGGTATTGGTAGAGGGAATAGATAAAAGTACGGGATCAGTGCAACAACGGTCACAGAGATTATATTGAGAGATGAAAGTAGAATAATAAATGGTTTTCAAGTTCGCACCTCATACAGTTTATTTACATGCTATTTTGTGACCGACTTAACCCTACCAGACCTGAGGCCCTGAACCTAACTGTCCCTATTACCTGGGCTCCTGAGCATTAAAGAGGAAAAAAAACCAACCTGATATAGAAAAATGGTAGTTAATGCAAACAAGTTTTTAGAATAAGATGTAACTTGGAGACATTGTAGAAAATAGGTCTACCTTTCATCTTTGTGTGCCAATCCAGTCTGAATAAACAAAGTATCGATCAGCTGTTGGACTGTGAAAATCCTAGACCTACTTCGCTTTCTTGTTGAAGTGCTTGGTTCATCAGCCTACATTTCATTGGCAATTTACAGAATTTTTTCACGTTAAACCACACAAAGTCAATTCAAACCTATGGGGGAAGACATTTGCAATGGCTAACCATGAGATCTGACCACGACTGGTTGGTTATTTTTAGTTTGTGACACTTTTTTTCACGTACTAGGCAAAATACCGAAAATTTGGTACAGCGGTATAGCGGCAGATTAGGAAATTACAGAAAAATCGTTTCAACGGTCTGGTAGGGTTAATGACCTACTCTCATAGTTTTATATTTTACACACAACTAATCGTTCAGAGTTTTGTCAATCATTGACTCCACTCCTACACAATCCTCATAAATTTTTTGTCCAAATGCAGCAGCATTAATTGTACAAACTTTTCACTAATACTCTCATTGTTGTTTTAACTTAATGTACAACAATCATTAGGTCACAACAGTTAACTATGGAATTTCCATTATGATTATTCCATAGTGAAAATAGATAAAGAATGTTTCTAAGCCATCATGGTATATTAGGCATCATCATCATTATCCAGTGTCTTGCCGGCTGGCATGGGCGATCATGCCTCTCCAGAAATTATGATCACCGACGGCATGGATCAATTTGTGTGTTGATTCCCATCCGTGCCATGACACAAAACTGTCAAAAATCTTATCATGCTGTCTTCCTCTATCTCTCTTTCTGCAAATCTTTCTGGTTGTCACAACATGTTCCAGTTTTTGTCTTCTCATGACGTGGTCAAAAGCAATGGTTGCCTCTTCCTGATGTTTGTGATAAGCTGTCTTTGCGGCTCTGCTTCCCTTAAAACGCCCAGATTGCTCATTTTGGCTGTCCAATTAATTTTCAGCATTATTCTATAAAACCACATCTCCAAGGCTTCCAGGGATATTTTTCGCCTGTTTACTAATTGTCCAGGATTCGCAGCCATATGTTAAAACTGATACTATGTAACATGCAAGAATTCTTTTTCTAACTTTCAAGGACAGTGACTTTGCACAAAATGTTCTTCATTTTATAGAATGCAGTTTTTGCTTGTCCTATTCTGCCCTCTATCTCAGTGATGCATCTTCCATCTGATGTTTTTTATGTGCCTAGATATCTGAATTTCTACACTTGCCCCAAAATAACATCCTGTACTGTAATTGTACATTTAGGAACAATCTGTTTCTTTGATATCACCATGACTTCTGTCTTTCTATTATTCAAATTAAGGTCCATTTTTTCACTCTCTACAACCACTGTATCTATAATTTCCTGTAGTTTCTTCTGACTTTTTGCTATCAAGACGGTGTCATCAGCATAATGTAAGTTATTTAAATTATGTCCACCAACCAGGATACCTGACACATTTTCTGTAGATCTCGTTACATATTCAATGTACAATGAGAACAACTCAGGAGACAATGCACAACCTTGTCTGATAATAGGCATATTCTTAAAAACAATAAGTAAAAATAAAGGACTCTTTTACAAGCCTTGAGTCATATTAGGTCAACGGTGTTAGCCCATATTTTTTTAGACCAATTGGAACTCGATGGTGATGTCATCCACCCCAGCATTGTTTGGCTGTTTGTGGTTTCTTGGCAAGTTTACCTTCAGTAGTTTGCCAATGATTTCTGAACGACTGGCACTCATACCACTGTATGGAAATAAACGCAAGGCAGTCTGCTGCCAAATTGCTTGCATCTGTATTTTGAACGTGGTATTATCAATTGTGTTCATAACCCCTTCGCCAAAGAGCTGGTAATCAAACTGCTACTGGTACTATTAGTATTGGGACTCTTTGCTGGCTGTTGCAGATGATGACGGAGCATGTATGGGAATGTCCCAAGTGATGTGATGTTCTTGACTCAACTCAACTGAATTCACAGAGTACTTGTTGGATAGATCTTTTTGTTGTTTTTCCTCGTTCAATGAACATTTAGTATTCGTTTGTGACTCTTGTGTTCACACATGTGCTTTTTCAGCTGATTTGTTAAAAGCCAAAGCGTCACATTAAAAAAAAATAAAGCTGATAAATTACCTATAAACAACCAGTTATGAAGTAAGCTACACAACAGCCCACCCTAGCTCACAGCATTCATACCAGATCTAAAGGTTCATGTCAGGATTTAGCAGTGATGGCATCGAAAATTCTCCGCACACAGTTGCAAATTGCCTGGGCTTGATCCTAGGATAAAGAAACAGATGAAACATGTATAGCCGGTATTTAAGAAATACATTCATCCTCTTACTCCTCCTGTTTCTTTTTCTTCTTTCACCTTCTCTCTTCCATGTGAGATAAAATTAATAATCTTGTACCAAGCATTTTTATCATGTGCTAATTCTTGTAGTTCCTTACACTTCTTTCCAATACTGCTACTTGGTTAGAGTATTTAATTATCTTTCTGATGTGTATTTTTGGTCTACATATCTTTCTCTCTGGCCACATACAAATAGATAATATGACCATTAAAAGAACGGAAACATACAAATACCTGGGTACAATCTTCAACTGCTTCAACATAAGGGAAGAAATACAAACTAGAATCAACTCTGGAAATAAGATACACTATGCACTACAACATCTTCTAAAATCAAAGGCGCTATCTCGTAACACCAAAATCACAATATACAAAACACTGATCAGACCAGTTGTGATGTATGGCTCTGAAACCTGGAGTACAACGAAAGGAGACGAAGCCTTGTTACAAACCTTTGAGAACAAAATTTTAAGACGCATCTTTGGACCCATTAGGGATACACAAAGTGGAGAGTGGAAAAGAAGAAGTAACAAAGACATTTATGATCTGTTAAGTCCCCGCTAATCACTGGTATCATGAAGGCTAATAGACTACAATGGCTGGGGCATATAGAAAGAATGGAAGATAATAGGGAAACAAAACTCGCTTACACTCAGGAAATAAATGACCGTAGACCCCGAGGTAGACCAAGAAGACGGTGGAGAGATAATACATGTACAGACCTACAAGCACTTAGAATCAACGACTGGCAAGAGAAGGTCCACCAGAGAGATGAATGGAGACGGATTGTATTTGCAGCAAAGAACCTCAATGGCTCGGAAAGTTGAAGAAGAAGAAGAAGAGATATCTTTGTCTTACCCTGTGGGACCCACAAGGTGGACTTTCTAGTACTTGACTGTTTCCCCTCTATCTGTGTTTTATCCTACCGCAATGTCTTTTTCCTGCATCCTGATTCATTTGAGTTTGTCTAGATGTTATCAATTTGATACATGAGTTCCACATTGGTCTCACTAAATCCGAGTCCTTTTCAGGATATTTGCCCAAGACAGGAGAAATGACAAGAGACAGAGAAGCTTTCATAGACGCTGTTATGAGTGATATCCTCCTAAGGACCTACTACATGTAATATTTGTTATTTCAGATCCCTGACAGTTTTAGAGGTCATAAGTGTCTCAAGTAAATAAAATAACATTAGTGTAAAAAAAAAATATAACAAACAAAGAAATAACTTTCCCTTTAACCACAACCGACTAAATTAAAACCCTATAATAGAGTACACTGTAATACCGTATTACTATCCACACCACAGAATGGTATAGAAAAACTAATAACCTCAATCAAAAAGAATAGTACAAATCATAACTTATATCTTAACATAGCAAAAACAAAGATAATGCATACAGATAAAACTAATATGGAGAAAGAAATATTTGTTAATGATTAAAAATTGGAGGTGGTGGAAAATTTTGAATATCTTGGGTCATTAATTACCAACAATGGTGACACAATGAAAGAAATTAAAAGATGAATATCTACTGCTCTTCAAAAATTAAAACAACTGAATAAATTGTGGACAGGGACAGATAGGAACTACAAAAATTAAATTTTTAAGAGCATGCATCTTCTCCATTGCAACATACGCCTGCGAGACCTGGACACTTACTAAACAAGCTGAACAGCGCTTAAAGGCTTTTGAATATAAATGTTATAGATAGGTTCTAAGAATATCTTGGATACAGAAAAGAACAAATGCATCCATACAAACAGAGCTGAATATTGAAGAAGGATGGCTACTAAAGATGATAAAACAAAGAAAATTTAAATATATTTTGGTCACTTGAAACGTCATGAAAGTTTGGAGAGAACAATAATATATGCCCAGGAAGAGAGGAAGAGGAAGGCCACAGAGAAGATGGGTGCAGGATATGGCAGATTATCTCCAGATGGGTGTATCAGACGCTGGACATCATGCTTATGACCGAGAAGTTTTCCGGATGGTTGTTATAGGGGTGAGGTTCTACAAAGGACATGCTACTGAATGAATGACAGAGAAGCATCTGGCACCAAATGTAGAAAACTGGACACAATCTTCAAGAATTAACATCCTCATCATGAGCATGTCCTTTGCAGTACATCGTTCACATCATGACCCACTGAACAGATTCTCTCAACCAATCAGGTGCCGTCTCCACAATGAAGGTTGGTTACAAAAGATCTCCAATGCTGTCTGTCTCTCGCTTTGATTGTACATTCTGTCAGATTGCTATTCATCCATCACTTGATGTTACCTTCTCACTTGTATCGTTGTCTACCTCTTGCTCGCTTGCCTTCAACCTTACCCTCCAGTATGTTTTTTATTAGCATGTTATGTCTTTTAACGCAACCAAAATATTTCTCTTGCCTCTTTTTTATTTCTTTCATGAACTCTCTTTTCATTCCCAGTTTTTCTAAAACCTCTGTATTTTATAGTTTCTATGAAATACAACATATTTTTCTGGATATCCACATCTCTAGGGCCTCTATTTAACTTTCTAATGAAAAGATTCTCATTCCTTTGTTATTTCCCCTTGCCTCAAGCATCCCCATGCCCAAGGTGTTTGCCAGGTCCCATTTCACACTTGTCTCTTCCTCCAGAAACCAAGCCTTCTATCCTTGTCCTTTCCAAACCACTGTGACCTTTAACACAGCCAACGTATTTCAGTTGCCAAGACATGATGGCGTTCATGAGCCAGGTTTTGTCGTCCTTCAGATATTGTAGAATGCCAGTATTTATCTTCTTCTTCTTCTTCAGTGTTCCGAGCCATTGAGGTTCTTTGCTGCAGATACAATCCGTCTCCATTCGTCTCTCTGGTGGACCTTCTCTTCTTCTTCTGCAACATTTAATTTCAAAAGGCCAGATTGTCTTCTTTAGTGATGTAACACACAACAACAACAAAAAACTCAAGAAAACTCAATCTGGCAATTACCTCACTATGGCACTGAAAGACGTAGCACTGGTACACATGTTTTCCCACCTGGCCAACTTTGACTGCAATGTTTTGATGACTGAAGCCATCATTGTACTGAATAAGTTGTGCAATTGTATGGAGTGGATGTCGCTGCAAGACCTCCTATGTAAGAAAAAAAAATACCAAACATTTCATAAGTAGAGAATACTTGATACAGTATTAAAAAAAATAATAACAAATGAAGAAGAGAGACAAAAATGGAAATTACACAATTTAGCACTATATATATATATATATATATATATATATATATATATATATATATATATAGATATACCGCCACTGTGATTCACAATCCCACACACCGAGTTCAAAACACAGCTGTAGGCGATTTGGAAGCAGACCATCTTGTGATGGTTTTCATACAATGGGTGGAGTTGAGTCAAGAACTGACATCATTGCACTCAGTACCTTCCCACAAGCACTCAGTCATCATCTTCAACACAGAGCGAAGAGTTCCAATACTAATAAAACAAACAGTAAACAAATTCTGGAGCTGACTGTAAAAGTATATACCACTAAGTTTTAAAAAACAACATAGTGCTTTTAAGTTCAACACACCTAGATGCCAAGAGAAAATAAACCATCTCCAAAATGTTTCAGGACATATTGGTCTCCAAATTAACACTGCAAAAACAAAAACTATTGATCTTACCAACAGTTCAGATGACACCAAATTAAACAACTAAGTTCTTGAAAAAGTCAACAGCTTCACATACCTAGGAAGCAAAATGATATCTACAGGGGACTCAACGCCAGAAATATTATCTAGAATCTCACTGGCATCTGGTGCCTTCAATAAACTGTCAAACATCTGGAAGTCAAAGTCACTCAGCCAACATACGAAACTTACAATCTTCAACTCTTGTGTGATTCCAGTGCTAACGTATGGAAGTGAGAGTTGGAAATCAACGGTAGCTTTAGATAAAAAATTTGACAATTTTGAGAACAAATGTCTTAGAAGAATTCTAAACATCCACTGGACAGATTTCAGAACCAATACGCAAATAAGACAAGAGACTAAGCAAGACATTGTATCCAATTTTATAAGAAAACGCCGTTGGAACTACATCAGCCATGTACTCAGAATAGACAAGACAAGACTCCCCAACCAAGCCCTCTTATTGTCACCAGTAGGGAAAAGAAACGGGGAAGACCAAGAGAGACCCTGCGTAGAACCATCATCAGAGAAGGCTCATTCAACGGCCAAGTGAACATCCAGGATCTACAACAGGTACAACTGCAGGACATGGAGAGCCATGACTTCTGCCCTATGCGCCGCCTTAGGCTCAAGAGGAAGAACTATATATATATATATATATATATATATTGTGCTCGCTCACTTTTGAACTCAAGCGTAGTCCATACTATTTATAGTAGTGATGGACTGAAGTTTGCTTGTGGGTTAGCTTTCCGTATTAACAGTGTCCTTCATCATCAGGCGAACCCACTTGACTTCAGAGGTATATATATATACACACACACATTGTGCCATTGTGTAGATTAACAATGCAATGTATATATGTCCTAGAAACATGAAACATTCTATTTAATGTGTAAAATACTGTAATCAACTAACAAAAGTACTGCACATATAAAACAATGATATTTCGCTGAAAGTGAAAACTTCTGTAACTGTTGTCAAAATGACTGCAAACTGTGATGCCAATCTGTATATCATCAGTTTAGTGAAGTCATCAGCATGTCCGATTGGATAAGAGCGTTCATTCTTAAACTTCCGGTGTGCTGCTGCCAAGGTAGTGGGTTCAACCCCTACACCGGTTAGATGGATCAAAATGTTGACTTGTCTTCCTTGACTTAGGGACGTAAATTACATATACCTCTGAAGTCGAGGTGGGTTCGCCTGATGGTGAGGGACACTGATAAAAGAGAAGCTAATCCACACGCAAAAATCAGTCCAGTGCACTAGTAGTAGCATGAGTATCAACTACACTTGAGTTCAAAGTGAGCAATGCAATAAAAAATCAGTTTAGTGAGGCTGATGACGCATTTAAATCATCTGATCATGTGACTCCACTGTCCTTGTTCTCAGTTATCCTCTTCAGCCCAGCAATTATACGTGTGATGCATGCACATCTACGTGTGCACATGCATGTACACGTATTTTTACTGACATCAAACAGGCAGAAATCACATCAATAATTTTTGTTTTATAAAGTTCTGTTTTTTTTAAAATTATACATCTGCCTGCCTGAAATTATTCTCAATAGTTCTATGCAGATACATTTAAAGAGAGTGGCAGCCCTCATTCACTTGCCACTGAAGTAATATCTAGATGCTAATACATACAGACCATTACCTGGCCACCTGTGTCCATGACTTTAATTCCATATCTGGATACAAACAAGGTCACTTTGTTCCCCTCAGTCCCAGACACTTGTAGTTTTCCATCAATCTGCAGTAAATTATAAGTCATTCATTAAAGTAATGGCGCAACTTCTTTTATATTCTAACATTGTTTTCTTTGTCTTAGTTACTTTCATAATGAAACATTTAGTTACCAGTCTCCCTGTCTTGCTTCCTAACATATGCCTTTTCTGGATGTAACTAGTCATATAGCATTCAGCTGTCTGTTTCTTATTCTCTAACATTCCCTCTTTTCCTATATAATTTACTTTAGTGATATAACTTTTATCTATATCTTTCTTATCCCCAAACATTTTGCCTCTCGTTACGTAACTTATTTCAATCACACAACACTTATTGTTTGTAAAAATTCCCAAACATTAACCCTTTAATTACGTACTTTACTTTAGTTACGTGACGTTTATGTATCTTCTTCTTATTCTGCAACATTACCCCTTTCCTTGTGTATCTAACCACATAACACTTATCTCTTCTCCTTCTTATCTCTAACATTTCTCATGTCCTTGTGTAGTTTAGCCAGATAATATTATCTCTCCTTCCGATCTCTAACATTCCTCCTTTCCTTGTGTAGTTTAACTACATAACACTTATCTCTCTCCTTATCTCTAGCATTCCTCCTGTTTTTATGTAGATTAGCCAGATATCACTTCCTTATTCCCCATTTCCCCCTTTCCTTGCTAACTTACTTTAGTGACATAACATTTATCTATCTCTTTCTTTTCCCATAACATTTCCCCATATCTTATGAAACTTATTTTAGTCGCACAATAATTATTTCTCTCTTTCTTTTCTCTAACATTCCTCCTTTCATTGTGTAGTTAAGCCACATAACACTAAGCTATGTCTTTCTTATTCCCAAACATTTCCTCTTTACTTATGTTACATACTTCAGTCACATAACATTTAGCTATCTCATTTCATTAAATTTTTACTTTTCCCCATGCAATTTATTTTACTTGCAAAACACTTAGGCATCACTTTATTCTTTCCTCGACTTCTCCATTTCCTTTATAAGTCACATGACACTAAATATCTCTTTCTTAATCCCTTACATCCCCTCACAATCTCTGATCCGTTGTGCAAATGATTTAAGACAAGTAACAATTAGGTAACATAAAGCAAAGAAAGTAGGTATATGTAGATCCTGCAAAAGTGAAACAAACATATACATATAAAACAGTCAGACCTGGCCTGAGTTCACTGTATGGTATGTATCCTTGTCTGTGTTTGTTTTGCCTTCAGAGGATCTATGCACATCCATTTGTTTCATTTTAAATTGACATATCCTTCTGCAGTCGTGACCTCTCTTATATGAAGCAGTTTACATTATCATATCCTTATATGTATCTCTTTTATGTGTAGCAGTTGACACTGTCATATGTTTCAGCAGTCGTGACCTCTCTTGTATGCAGCAATTAGCTAACTCTACTGAAAACACAAAGAAAAAACACACACAATCAAATAAGCTCACCTGATTTTCCTCAACAATATCAACAAGCAAAGGCTCAGTGTCTCGTTTTTTAGAATTGGTCATATTAATCTGTGGCACTACACCTAAATAATACACCTGTAGAGAAGAAGCATTATGAGAATTATTACTGCAGTTTTGTAGAATCGGTCATGTTAATCTGTGGCATTATACCTAAATAATACACCTGTAGAGAAGAAGCATTATGAGAGTTATTACTGCAGTGGCCGAATAGATAAGAGCACTCACTCTTAAGCTTCTGGTGTGCTGATGCAGAGGTAGAAGGTTCAACCCCTGCACCAGTCAGTTTGACTAAAAGGTTGACTTCTCTTCCTAGACTTGGGAACGTAAATTACAAGTACCTCAGAAGTCGGAGTGCATCATGTTTTATTCCACCGGACTCAGTTTTTCCCCACAGAATGACAAGCTGCTTGACGAGAACATTACACAAACCATGAACTCCGTAGCTCCAGCGATGACTCAGGAAAAATTGCACCGGGTCTGAAAGACACAGCCCAGGGGATGAACTCATGCCCTTCAGAGCACAAAGCAGGCAGCTTAACCACTTTGCCATGGAGAACCCTAGTGGCAATATTATGAATCTAAAGTGTGTGCTCCTGAGGAACTAGTGGTATATTCCAGGTGTAGAGAGACAACTTCGTGTCAAAGGTGATGGCAGTTATGCCAAGATGTCACCTGATTGAATGAGTCAACTAGCAGATTTTGGAGTGTTGCCTCAACTTTATTGACATGATGATGATGACATACAGGATGACAATATGAACACTGAAATGTCATGCAGCCGCAAGTTGAATATCCACTCTCTCAATCATGTCAAATAGATATACAAGTTGAATATCCACTCTCTCAATCATGTCAAATAGATATACAAGATGAATATCCACTCTCTCAATCATGTCAAGTAGATATACAAGTTGAATATCCACTCTTTAAATCATGTCAAGTAGATATACAAGTTGAATATCCACTCTCTCAATCATGTCAAGTAGATATACAAGTTGAATATCCACTCTTTCAATCATGTCAAGTAGATATACAAGTTGAATATCCACTCTCTCAATCATGTCAAGTAGATATACAAGTTGAATATCCACTCTTTCAATCATGTCAAGTAGATATACAAGTTGAATATCCACTCTCTCAATCATGTCAAGTAGATATACAAGTTGAATATCCACTCTTTCAATCATGTCAAGTAGATATACAAGTTGAATATCCACTCTCTCAATCATGTCAAATAGATATACAAGATGAATATCCACTCTCTCAATCATGTCAAGTAGATATACAAGTTGAATATCCACTCTTTCAATCATGTCAAGTAGATATACAAGTTGAATATCCACTCTCTCAATCATGTCAAGTAGATATACAAGTTGAATATCCACTCTTTCAATCATGTCAAGTAGATATACAAGTTGAATATCCACTCTTTCAATCATGTCAAGTAGATATACAAGTTGAATATCCACTCTCTCAATCATGTCAAATAGATATACAAGTTGAATATCCACTCTTTCAATCATGTCAAGTAGATATACAAGTTGAATATCCACTCTCTCAATCATGTCAAGTAGATATACAAGTTGAATATCCACTCTTTCAATCATGTCAAGTAGATATACAAGTTGAATATCCACTCTCTCAATCATGTCAAGTAGATATACAAGTTGAATATCCACTCTTTCAATCATGTCAAGTAGATATACAAGTTGAATATCCACTCTCTCAATCATGTCAAGTAGATATACAAGTTGAATATCCACTCTCTCAATCATGTCAAGTAGATATACAAGTTGAATATCCACTCTTTCAATCATGTCAAGTAGATATACAAGTTGAATATCCACTCTCTCAATCATGTCAAATAGATATACAAGATGAATATCCACTCTCTCAATCATGTCAAGTAGATATACAAGTTGAATATCCACTCTTTCAATCATGTCAAGTAGATATACAAGTTGAATATCCACTCTCTCAATCATGTCAAGTAGATATACAAGTTGAATATCCACTCTTTCAATCATGTCAAGTAGATATACAAGTTGAATATCCACTCTTTCAATCATGTCAAGTAGATATACAAGTTGAATATCCACTCTCTCAATCATGTCAAATAGATATACAAGTTGAATATCCACTCTTTCAATCATGTCAAGTAGATATACAAGTTGAATATCCACTCTCTCAATCATGTCAAGTAGATATACAAGTTGAATATCCACTCTTTCAATCATGTCAAATAGATATACAAGTTGAATATCCACTCTCTCAATCATGTCAAATAGATATACAAGATGAATATCCACTCTCTCAATCATGTCAAGTAGATATACAAGTTGAATATCCACTCTCTCAATCATGTCAAATAGATATACAAGTTGAATATCCACTCTCTCAATCATGTCAAGTAGATATACAAGTTGAATATCCACTCTCTCAATCATGTCAAGTAGATATACAAGTTGAATATCCACTCTTTCAATCATGTCAAGTAGATATACAAGTTGAATATCCACTATCTCAATCATGTCAAACAGATATCTTGGCTGCAGGTTCACAGACATCTACTCACCTGGACTATAAGAAAATCCACAATAATCAAAGCTTCTTACTGAACCCAAAAGCATTCACTATTCTGCATCCATGCTTTTCAATTTCTGTACTTAGGGGACCTTGCATCCACATCCAGAAGACACCTGGTGTTTGTCATACATTCAATCAGGACACATTTACAACCATGGCCTCAATCTCTATGAGACCCAACTCTTCACATCACAGCACCCAGGCTTCTATGTACTGATAGCTATGTATTGCATTGGCTATTCTATTCTATTACAAAGAATGTTATCAGAGAATCTGGAGTTTGTGCCATCTTGGCTTCTATTCTTCATATGCCAGTATTTATCTGTGCCCAAAAAATGAGCCAAAACATCCAGAAACAACATATTACATTTCTTCTTTTGTCCTTTAACTCTCATTAAGACATAGGTCCTCAACTAACTCACCTCAAGCTATCCTATCCTGCAGTTCCCATCATGCTCTCCCCTCATCATTATTCTCCATCTCCAACTCTACTCTCCATGTGTGTAGCGAAACGCCAGTGGCCCATGTCCTTATGTATTCTGTTATTCTTGGTAAACAGGGGGAACCGGCTTTCGGAAGCTCTCAGTTCTCTTGTTCGCTCAATTCTCCATGAAAGATGGTTCTTTGGGTTATCTTCATACCACAATCTTTACATGGAGCGAGTATATATATTGGTCTTTCCTTTCGGGTAGTCCCGAAGGAGCGCCTTGCGTCAAATGTGCACTGGTGCAGCGGCTGGTCAATTGATGGCCGTGCCAACACCTACCGTTTGCAAGTTGCAACTTGTCAAAGTTAATTAAAGATAACGACAGAAGTGCAACTACTACTGAGACATTTTGAAAGGTAAACTTGGGTTGTGGGTGGTCCAGACAGACCTGGACTTATAAATGTATTTTGTCTCAAAGGGGAAGATGAATTGGCGAAAAGCCAATCATAACCAATGAAGAGTTGGTTGACCGTTGGCAATCTAAATGGGCGTCTTGTTCTTGGCATAGCCGGGGAAGTGAAACGGAACAATATATCTCCCCAGAGGATTTCATTTGTTCTTGGCGTCAGATGAGCTGTTGCTATCTTTCTGTCTACGGCTTGAATTGGGCATCTGGTCATCTTTCTGTGGAATATCATCATTGGATAGCTATAGTAATCTATGATCTATCTTCTTGAGCCAGAAGAGGCTAGCCACAGGACTATCTCTTTCGTCTGTCACTCGATAGGATGATGTCGGGAGGATAATGGACTCCTCTATCTTACTGAGAGAACCTGAACTTCTCTACCCCTTGGCTTGTGCAGGGCAATGCCGGTACATTGGGGCGACAGCTCAGTCGAGAGCGGCGGCCGGGAGGGGGTAGTATCTTCTTTGAATGGGGAAATACACGGTGTGCCATATAACCCCACTTAGGGGGGAGAAACACACCGATTGCTGGGCGCACCACACCACAAGATCTTAGGTGTGAGAAAGGCATGGTTTGCAAGTGAGAGGGAAGCATGGAAATGAATGTGCCCAATAGTAATAAAGGCTTGGTATGAGTGTGGAGTGTGAGTCGTGTAAGCAAAAAGTACCTAGGGTCAAACGACAGGACTCCGTCAAGCTAAAGGCTTAGTCTATAAAAGACACCGCCAATCCAGGACCTCTTGTCAGGTCGGGCAGGTTCAATCAGGGCTCTTGATTGGGATGTATGTATATATGTTGGTAAGGCAGCTGATGTGCTGAGACCATAAGGAGTCTTCATGTCGGCTGTACCAGAAGTTTAGGCTGGAGACTCTCACAAATGTTTGTCCTTTCCAGGGTCCTTGTTTGGGTGATATGAACAGTCGACGGGGCTCTAAGCCGAAAGTATATTAATGACTCTGCCATGGCAAGGTTTGGGCCATGCTAAGTCCGTGGATATGTCACCTACGAGATAGAGCCACTGCTGACCTTGAAAGGATGACCATCAGCTGTACTGAAACATTACCAGTCATCTCGATACGGTCCATCAGCTGTACTGAAACATTACCAGTCATCTCGATACGTAGGAATTGTGTCCTTTTGTAATAGTGGCTGAACCCGCCAATCACCCAGACACACCCATCAATCTATAAGAACGGTACTCCAGATTATTATTTCCTACCTGACAGTATGCCAAGTGATTCCATGGCATTTCCCTAGAACATTTGATTCATAAAGACTGTGGTCCATGGAACGTGGAAGTTCGGTGCTACAGAAGGCTGTTATACATACAACCCAGTACCTGAAAGCAAGGAGGACTTCTCATTTGGTGAGCGATATGTGGACAGAGCGGACCTTGACTACAGCTTGGTCTATGATGTAAAGCCTTGATGCTCTGTGTCTGAACTTTATCCGTGTTGTGTCTGTTAGAACTATCTGTGTTAACTGCCTTGATGTTTTCCTGTGCTGTCCTTTATTGATTTAATAAATCACTTTTAGTTTATTCCAAAGATCACTGCGTTATATATATGGATCAGCCAGAAGAACACTGCAGGAAATAGGTCCTTAGGTCGAAAGAAGAGTGACAGTGAGTCCAGGGAAAACGGAGGAGGGTTGGCAGGTAAAGACCTATCCCAGCCAGGGCTATATAAGAGAATATTTGAAATATTGTGACCGGGCTATTTGGGACCCTCCACAGTAGCTTGTTACAATTTCTGGGGGCTCGTCCGGGATATTTGAAATCCTGGTGGAGTTCTGGCTGATTTAGTGATAGGGGACAGATATTCTTGTCTACTATCAATAGGTTCTGCCTACCGTGCCTGGCTATTGTCTATACTCTTCCTGACACAGACTGACCGACATACGACGTGTTGTGGTCGTGTAATATATATATTTTGGTTATGTGAGATAATCATTTTCTATACAATTTCTTGGGCACTTTCCCTCTGAGTTTAAGATGGCATCAACTGGGTTTAATGTCGCTGACGTACAGGCTACAGGGCGTGAGATGGGCTATGATGGAGCGGAGTTACAGAAATATGTGCAGGAAGTGGAAAGAGACTTCAGACAAGCTGTGCGCGAAGCCAAGAAAATTGAGGCGGAGGCTAGGAAGATGGAGGCCGAGCAGGCAGTCAGAGACCATGAGTTTCGTATGAGGGAGTTGGAGCTGAAAGCTCAAACTGTCAAGGAAAGCGAGGGTGCAGTTGGAGGCGCAGTTCTACCGGACTCAACAACTTCTGGTGGCGGTCCATATCAGGCAATGAAGTTCCCATTACTCCCGTTCGATGAACACAAAGAGAAGATCGACCAGTATCTTCAAAAATTCCAGTCGATGGCTTTGGCTATGGGGCTGGAACGTGGGAAATGGAACTTGAAAATCTCGCAGGGCCTGAGGGGGACCGCGTACGAGGTCTACTCAAGGTTGCCACCTGGTATGGAGAATGACTATGAGGCTCTGGAAAAAGCATTATTGAAAAGGTTCCAGATGACAGCCCATACATACCGTGAGCAGTTCAGAAAGTCCAAGAGAGAGCCAGGAGAGATGTTCGCAGCCTACAGTGTCAGACTGAGGTCTTACCTTTTGAAGTGGATGTCATTAGCTGGATTTGCTAACGACTATGAAAGTTTGGAAGAATTAGTGGTCGTGGACCAAATGAAGAGGATGATGCCTAGGCCATTGCAAACCTTCTTGCTTGAAAATGGGGCAGAAAAGTTAGACTTGGTAAATACATTAGCGGAAAGGTATGTGCTAGCTCATGGAGATAATGGGGAACTGTCACAACCCAATCCCCGACCACCAGACACCTGGTCTGGAAAGAAGAAGAACCCTAAAACAGCTCACACCAAGAAGGAGGATCCTTTCGAGAAAGTTCCTATTAAGAAACCCTCTGGTAAGAGTCCACCTGGATCTCCTAAAAGAAAGTGGAGTGAAAAGTGGTGCGCCTATTGCAAATCTCCCACACACAATACGGTTGATTGCCGGCGTAAACAGAAAGACTCTCACTATGCTGCTTGTCTTGTAGAAACCGGGGAAGGGTCTCACAAGGAAGTAGAAGGGAGGGATCTTGGGAACAATGATTTAGAAAAACCACCAGTAGTAGAAACGGTACTTGTGAACGGACAACCAGTTGAGTGTCTCTATGACACCGGTCTGCAGTTTGAGGCTGTAATTTCCTCACACTTAGTGAGCCCGGAGCAGCTAACCGGGGAATCTATTGAGATTCAAACGGCGACAAAGAGTGCGGTAGCGATGTCTCTTCCAATTGCGAAGGTAGACATCAAATCTAAATATGTTACCGGCACTATACAGGCAGCCGTTCTGCTAGATCCGATCTTCCCAATGATCTTGGGTTGTCGCTACGTCTTTCTAGGGATTCCAACCGAACCCATGTACGTAGGGGCGATGCAAACTAGATCTCAATCGGAGGATGAGCAGACGCCGGCCTTGATCGTGAATCCCTTGCCTGGGGAGTTACGAGCTGCTCAAAGCCAGGATGCTACTTTGCAACCTTGCTTCAACCAGTTGCCCAAAAGTTCTGACCCACCAAGACGGGGTCAGTATTATATGAAGAATCGGTTACTGTACCGGAGAGCCGGAGTGGAGGAATCGCCAGCATGGACAGCTGGTAGTTCCTAAGGCTTATCGGGAACAGCTTTTTCATATGGGACACACCATTTCTTTCAGTGGACATATGGGTGTCGGGGCAACTCTCCAGCGCATTTCCTGCCATTACTACTGGCCAGGGATGACTGGAGACGTGCGTAGGTACGTCAAGTCGTGCCCAGAGTGCCAGCGTGTGGCACCAAAACACTGGACAGCTCCGGTAGTTCTGGGAGACATGCCCATTATGAACTCTCCTTTCGAGAGAGTTGCCATCGATCTTGTTGGTCCTCTTCCTCGGACTAGGAAGAGGAATAAGTACATTCTCACGATGGTGGATTGCTGTTCCATGTGGGGCGAGGCGATACCGTTGGCCACAATCGACTCTAAGCGAGTGGCTGATGCACTGATGGAGACCTTTACTAGGTTGGGATTTCCCAACCAGATCCTAACGGACAATGGGTCTCAGTTCTGTGGTAAGCTGATGGAAGAAGTCTTTCGTATCTTCCAGACTAACCACATTCACACAAGCCCATACCACCCTCAGTCTAATGGGCAAGTAGAGAGGTTTAATGGTACCTTGATGACCATGCTTCGGAAGCTGGCTCAAGAGAAACCAGACAGATGGGATGAGTATATCTCGGCCGCCTTGTTCGCCTATCGGGAGGTTCCCCATGGGTCGACCGGGTTGCCACCAGCCACTCTACTATTCGGGAGGCCAATCAAGGGTCCCTTAGAAGCCTTATTGAGATGTTGGACAGAGGAAGAAACTTCCGAAGAAGTTGTATCCTCATATAAATACGTCGAAGAGTTAAAGAAGAAACTCCAGACGGGTTGGGCTTTGGCAGCTCAGAATCTGAGAGCGGCCAGGAAGAGACACGCGGCCTACTACAATAGAAGGACGAAAGATAGGTCTCTTAAGGTGGGGGATCGGGTTCTGTTGTTACTTCCAGTAGGTTCCAATAAACTCGAGATTGGTTGGCAGGGGCCTTTCCCGGTGGAAAGGGTTGTGTCCCGTACCAATTATGCTATCCGGATCAGGGGGAAATCTAAAATCTTTCACATTAACCTCTTAAAAAAATATGAGGAACGATCCGATGGTACTTCTCTCCCACTCATGACTATGGCGGTCGCGATGGAAACTGAATCGGGCGAAGACGCGGATAGGGGAGTATCCATTACATCCTGGGGAAACCTATAAGGATGTACATATAAATCCTGATCTGTCGACTGAAGAAACAGAACTGGTCATCCGTTTGTTGGAGTCCCATCAACAGATTCTTACCGATCGTCCAGGGCGGACAGGGTTGGTCGAGTTTGATATGACTCTGACTACCCAAGACCCCATTCGCCAAAAAATATATCCAGTGCCCTTTTCGAAAGAGAAGGCCCTGGAAGCAGAAATCCAGAAGCTTCTGGATGATGACATCATAACTCCTTCGACTTCTCCTTATAATGCCGGGGTTGTCTTGTTGAGGAAGCCAAGCGGGGAGCACCGCTTATGTATTGATTACAGACATTTAAACAGTTGTACGACATTCCAAGTTGAGCCGTTACCAAACACAAATCAACTATTTGCCAGATTAAATAGGGCAAAGTACTTCTCAAAAATCGATTTAAGTCGGGGATATTATCAGATCCCTGTGAAGCCTGAGGTTCGGCCCATGCTCGCTTTCAGTACTCCGAGCGGCCATTACGAATTTAAGGTGATGCCTTTTGGGCTGAGCAATGCGCCCAGTGTGTTCACTACGCATGATGAGAATGTTATTAGACCCTTTAAAGGATCCCTCTGTGGTCTCGTTTATGGATGATATTCTCATCGCGTCTGACAATCTGAAGTGATCACCTGAGGTCCTTGGGACAGATCTTCAAAAGGTTAAAAGAGGAAGGGTTAACCGCCCGTCCAGCCAAATGCATGATTGGCTATCAATCCTTGGAATTTCTGGGACACACTATTACCCCAGGGGGACTGGTACCGGAAGAAAAGAATATTGAAAAGGTCCGTCTCGCACCCCGTCCTAGATCCAAAAAAGATGTTAGGTCTTTCTTGTCTCTGTGTGGGTTTTACCAGAAATTTATTCCAAAGTTCAACGAAATTGCGGCGCCGTTAACCGAGACTCTGAAGAAAGGATCGCCAGATCTTATAATCTGGACCCCGAGCTGTGAAAAGGCTTATGGGAAGCTGAAACAGGCGTTGGTGGATAGGCCAGTCCTGCAACTCCCAGATTTGGAGAAAACGTTTGTTCTGAGAACCGACGCGAGTAACATAGGGATTGGAGCAACTCTGTTGCAGGAAGGGCGAGATAATCCTTCGGTGCTGTGTCCGGTGGCATATGCCAGTCGAAAACTGTTACCCGCCGAACGGAATTACTCCACCGTCGAACGGGAATGTCTAGCTCTAGTGTGGGCAGGTACAGAAATTTCAACCTTATCTGTATGGAGTACCAGTTCAAAGTGCAATCCTGACCATCAACCTCTGACGTTCTTGGCAACTTCTAAGAAACTGAACGCGAGGTTAATGAGATGGTCATTGCTCCTACAACCGTATCAGTTCACGGTCGAATACATCCCCGGAAGGGAGAATGTGGGAGCAGATTTCCTATCACGGCATCCTATGGTTGAATGTGAGGGTGGGGTCATTCGAACAGAACCACTGACAGTAGAAAGTTCGTAGGGTTCGACTTTCTTAAGAGGGGGCCTATGTAGCGAAACGCCAGTGGCCCATGTCCTTATGTATTCTGTTATTCTTGGTAAACAGGGGGAACCGGCTTTCGGAAGCTCTCAGTTCTCTTGTTCGCTCAATTCTCCATGAAAGATGGTTCTTTGGGTTATCTTCATACCACAATCTTTACATGGAGCGAGTATATATTGGTCTTTCCTTTCGGGTAGTCCCGAAGGAGCGCCTTGCGTCAAATGTGCACTGGTGCAGCGGCTGGTCAATTGATGGCCGTGCCAACACCTACCGTTTGCAAGTTGCAACTTGTCAAAGTTAATTAAAGATAACGACAGAAGTGCAACTACTACTGAGACATTTTGAAAGGTAAACTTGGGTTGTGGGTGGTCCAGACAGACCTGGACTTATAAATGTATTTTGTCTCAAAGGGGAAGATGAATTGGCGAAAAGCCAATCATAACCAATGAAGAGTTGGTTGACCGTTGGCAATCTAAATGGGCGTCTTGTTCTTGGCATAGCCGGGGAAGTGAAACGGAACAATATATCTCCCCAGAGGATTTCATTTGTTCTTGGCGTCAGATGAGCTGTTGCTATCTTTCTGTCTACGGCTTGAATTGGGCATCTGGTCATCTTTCTGTGGAATATCATCATTGGATAGCTATAGTAATCTATGATCTATCTTCTTGAGCCAGAAGAGGCTAGCCACAGGACTATCTCTTTCGTCTGTCACTCGATAGGATGATGTCGGGAGGATAATGGACTCCTCTATCTTACTGAGAGAACCTGAACTTATCTACCCCATGGCTTGGGCAGGGCAATGCCGGTACATTGGGGCGACAGCTCAGTCGAGAGCGGCGGCCGGGAGGGGGTAGTATCTTCTTTGAATGGGGAAATACACGGTGTGCCATATAACCCCACTTAGGGGGGAGAAACACACCGATTGCTGGGCGCACCACACCACAAGATCTTAGGTGTGAGAAAGGCATGGTTTGCAAGTGAGAGGGAAGCATGGAAATGAATGTGCCCAATAGTAATAAAGGCTTGGTATGAGTGTGGAGTGTGAGTCGTGTAAGCAAAAAGTACCTAGGGTCAAACGACAGGACTCCGTCAAGCTAAAGGCCTAGTCTATAAAAGACACCGCCAATCCAGGACCTCTTGTCAGGTCGGGCAGGTTCAATCAGGGCTCTTGATTAGGATGTATGTATATATGTTGGTAAGGCAGCTGATGTGCTGAGACCATAAGGAGTCTTCATGTCGGCTGTACCAGAAGTTTAGGCTGGAGACTCTCACAAATGTTTGTCCTTTCCAGGGTCCTTGTTTGGGTGATATGAACAGTCGACGGGGCTCTAAGCCGAAAGTATATTAATGACTCTGCCATGGCAAGGTTTGGGCCATGCTAAGTCCGTGGATATGTCACCTACGAGATAGAGCCACTGCTGACCTTGAAAGGATGACCATCAGCTGTACTGAAACATTACCAGTCATCTCGATACGGTCCATCAGCTGTACTGAAACATTACCTGTCATCTCGATACGTAGGAATTGTGTCCTTTTGTAATAGTGGCTGAACCCGCCAATCACCCAGACACACCCATCAATCTATAAGAACGGTACTCCAGATTATTATTTCCTACCTGACAGTATGCCAAGTGATTCCATGGCATTTCCCTAGAACATTTGATTCATAAAGACTGTGGTCCATGGAACGTGGAATTTCGGTGCTACAGAAGGCTGTTATACATACAACCCAGTACCTGAAAGCAAGGAGGACTTCTCATTTGGTGAGCGATATGTGGACAGAGCGGACCTTGACTACAGCTTGGTCTATGATGTAAAGCCTTGATGCTCTGTGTCTGAACTTTATCCGTGTTGTGTCTGTTAGAACTATCTGTGTTAACTGCCTTGATGTTTTCCTGTGCTGTCCTTTATTGATTTAATAAATCACTTTTAGTTTATTCCAAAGATCACTGCGTTATATATATATGGATCAGCCAGAAGAACACTGCAGGAAATAGGTCCTTAGGTCGAAAGAAAGAGTGACAGTGAGTCCGGGGAAAACGGAGGAGGGTTGGCAGGTAAAGACCTATTCCAGCCAGGGCTATATAAAGAGAACAATTTTGAAATATTGTGACAGGGCTATTTGGGACCCTCCACGTAGCTTGTTACAATGTGTTCCCACATCACCCTCCATCTCATTTGCCCTGTGCAGACCAAAAGAAAGACCTCCAGCTACATTATCATCAGGCTTTCTCGACATGTCTCCATTCCAGCCTTTAAAAAATGTCTTACAGTCGAGAGGATTAACTTCACTGCATCAGGTTTTATCCCATATGGCTCGGTCTCTTTCCACAGGGCGGCCTGCAGAAAGCATCGCACAAAGCACAAACTCCATAGCACCAGCGATGACCCCCAGGAGTCTCCTAGAAAAATACACGCATGAACCGAAAGATGTAGCCCGGAATTGAACTCACAACGTTCAGAGCACAAGGCAGACGGCTTGACCACTTGGCCACAGAGACTCCTGTCCATCCCAGCACTAGCACCCACACACATACACCCAGCCCCTACCTCATGACTAACTGGAATCTGCCAAGTTCTCTCCCCAAGCTCCACTCAGTGACACAACCACATGGCTCCAGTCCCTCCTCTCCTTGCCAGCACCAACTAATGAATGTCTATAATTTATCTGTAACTGTTTCAGCCATTCACCATGTAGCCAAGCCACACAACAGCACTGACCTAATGCTGCAGCCAAACACTCCAAGCCTGACACCAGCTTTAATTTCACCTGTCTTCTACATGCACACACATACAACACTACCAACACTTAACCTGCTGTTTCTCATCAAATGTAACATTATTAAATGCCTTTTCTAATCTCAAAAATGTATTGAACCTGAAAGTAAACTCTCTGATGCAGAATTTTGTCATGTTTTTCCTTTTCATCCTTACTGCCTGGTGCCAGATTTTCGCTACTGGAGCCACTCTGAAACCAAACATAGAAGATAATATTTAATAAAAAGCCACACTTAAAGTACCCTATTAAACATGCACTTGCAGGTCCGCATGGCCGAATGTGTAAGAACGCGTATGCTGATGCCGAGGTAAGCGGTTCAACCCCTACACCGGACAGTTGGACTAAAATGCTGACCTGTCATCCTTGACTTGGGGACATAAATTACAAGTACCTCAGAAGTGGCAGTGGGTTTCCTTGATGGTGAGGGGCACTGGCAATAGGGAAAGGTAATCCACACGCAAAAATCAGTCCAGGGCACTAGAAGTAGCAACAAATGTACGGACACACTTGATTCAAAGCGATCAAACGCCCAACAAAACTGTATGAGATTTACACATTCTATGTTAGATCATGTTTATAGTTATAAACTGTATGAGATTTAAACATTCTATGTTAGATCATGTTTATAGTTATAAAATGTATCAGATTTAAACATTCTATGTTAGATCATGTTTATAGTTATAAAATGTATCAGATTTACACATTCTATGTTAGATCATGTTTATAGTTGTAAAATGTATCAGATTTAAACATTCTATGTTAGATCATGTTTATAGTTATAAAATGTATAAGATTTACACATTCTATGTTAGATCATGTTTATAGTTATAAACTGTATGAGATTTACACATTCTATGTTAGATCATGTTTATAGTTATAAACTGTATCAGATTTAAACATTCTATGTTAGATCATGTTTATAGTTATAAAATGTATCAGATTTACACATTCTATGTTAGATCATGTTTATAGTTATAAAATGTATCAGATTTACACATTCTATGTTAGATCATGTTTATAGTTATAAAATGTATCAGATTTAAACATTCTATGTTAGATCATGTTTATAGTTATAAAATGTATAAGATTTAAACATTCTATGTTAAATAATGTTTATAGTTGTAAAGTGCAGCTCAATAGAGAAGTGTTAGGGTTCACATATTCTAGGCCATGACAATTTGTCTGCTACGGAACTTTACCTTTCACCCATTTGTATGAGGCTGGGTCAACACCACTGATGTAACGATCAGAAAAAAATAATCATGCCTCTGTTGGGGATTGACCTGACCTCTGTCTTGGAAGGCGAGCACACTAACTGCTATGCCAGCATGACTCCTCTTGCAACCAGGACTGCAAAAGCTGTGAAGAAAAGGCTGGACAGAAAAACCACTGCAGGAGATCTTCCTCCTGGAATCAAGCATTCTTTGCCCACATTGTCAAAGAACATTTCGAGTAAAAATAGGCCTTATCAGCCATCTTAGAACCCATGGCTCCATACTTTCAACCCCACTGGATGAAATTAATGGTCATCATCATTCTTGATGGACAAACAACAACTTTAGCAGAACTTAATTACTGGCACTTTTGTTATGTGTAGACAGCAAATGCTCAAAACTAATTTACAAAGTTAGTTAGTTAGTTAGTCGACAGATCATCCTCATTGCACATTGAACCATTCAGTCCATAAGTGCTCGGATCCCCTCCTCAGCAAATCCCGCAGCATGTAGCGGCTAACAACGCCAGTTCTGTGTTGGTTTATCAATTTTCTTTGGCTTCCTGCATAGTGTTCTTGTTTGGCCACCTCTCTTTTAATTTGCTGTTCTCGCAGTCTGGCTATGGTTGTAGATTCACAGTCATCACTTGGTTCACGCAAGAGTCTTACTTCTCGTAGAGCATTCAGAATGTCAGCCTGGTCCATGGCGTGTCCGCCCTCCACAGTAGCCTCACCTGCGAGCTTGTCAGCCCGCTCATTTCCTTGTACTCCCGCATGCCCTGGCACGAAGATGAAACTAATCTTTGTCAGCCGAGACCGCTCCAGAGGCAGCACCATTCTCTTCGGATCGACCCCTCCTCTATCCTCTTGATCATGTTCATTGAGTCGCTAAGGAAACATGCCCTAGTGAATGTCTGTGTCTCGAGCCATGTTATTGCTTTACTTACTGCCATGACTTCCATAGTCAGGCTACTTGTGGTTTCAGTGAAAGCACCAGAGTCCTCCTTCACAATTCTCCCTCCGGCCCGAGCTGTAAAGGCCCATGAGCTTCTCACATGTCGGACGACCGACCCATCTGTGTAGATGACCGCATCACCGTCTAGCGAATTCTCAAAAATCAACGCTTGTACTTCAGCCTCCACAGCAGCCAGATTTTCTTGTCTGCATTTTCTATCTAGTTGGATGCAAACTGAAAAGGATGTGCAGAAATCTGTTGGCACTTGCACCCACTCCTCGCCAGGTTCTAAGTCCTCAAGTGAACACACCTGTTGAAGAATGTCTTCGGCTTGACCCATCCACGACCGTCCTCTTTTTAACCTGCTGCCCTTCACCTTCATAATTTCACTATGCAGTGGATGTTGTGTGTTTGCGTTAACTCTGAGGTATGCGCGTGCCCTGAAAACTTGTATTCTCTCTTCAATGGTTGGAAAATCAAGAAGGTAGCGCATCGCCCTGCATGCTGTATCTCTTGTACATCCAAGAATAATGTGCATAGCTTCATTCTGTATCCTTTCCATCCTTTCTATCTGCTTACGGCTGAGTCAGGATTGCCATTGCATACTCCAAAACAGACATGACCAGCCCCTCGTACAGAAGACATAGATGGCGCTGCTCACAGTTTGCTGCCGCCATCACCCGCATCGCAGCCAAACCCCGCTTGGCCTTTGTTATCACCTGGTCTATGTGCTCATTATAAGCAAGGCTTCGATCAAACCGTATCCCCAGGTAATTCATTGCCTGCGTTCTTTCCACCGTCTCTGAACACAGCATTACAGTTGGTATTGGAGTGTTGACAATATGATTATTCAACGAGAACCAAGTCACTGTTGCCTTTGTTGGGTTGACCATTGCCCCAGCTTCATCACACCAAGTACTTATGCATTTGAGTTCGGTTTGTAGTTCCACAGCAACCTGCTCTCTATCCTTACCCTGACGATACACTAAAACATCATCGGCATATGACAATGTCCTGCCAGGTCCAGTGATCTGCTCACTGGTGATTCTCACTGTGTAGGCGTTGAACAGTACCGGAGATAATGGTGATCCCTTTGGTAGGCCAGGATATATTGTTGTTGGTTCCGAAGTCCAACTGCCACATCTAAAAACTACTTTCCGTTGGAAGAGAGTTGCAGCGATCCAACTAAGGAGAAATGGACTTACTTTTAGTATAACAGAGTATCTTAGCAGAGGGGGATTTAACGTGGTGTGCAATGGGAAGAATATATTGGGCACGGTTGGGCACATCGTTAAGAGGTAGCTAGGGCTTGTCATCCAATGACGAGCATCTTGGGAACAAAGTTAGTTGGGACCATTCGATCATCCAAGAAGGTCGCATGATCAATGTAGGCACCATCTGGAATGCAAGTTGACCTGAGTGTAATAACATACGTGGTTCGTACAATAGTATTGTTGAAATGAAAGACGATGTAACGATGTAACCTACAATAAAATATGAACTGAACAACGAACAGAGTTCTGTTAGTATCGTTCATCCAAATTATGTAGTCTCCTCGGACACTGTTATATTAGTTCAAGAAGCTGAAGCATTAAAAAATTCAATGGTACTCTGTTGTATGCGTCCTCAAGATCAATCGCTGCAGCAAAGGTTTCAATGCCTGAGTGGAAACCTTCATAGACATCATGGGCAAAGACTGCTGCATTGGTCCAGGTTTCTCTTTTTGGACGGTACCAACCCAGGGTAGGTGGGAAAACACCTTGCCTCTCTAGCTGGCTTGATATTTTCCTGGCAATTACCTTCTCCAGCAGCTTGCCTATTGTATTCTGCAAGGTTATAATTCGATATCCCTGAATTTCTTGTGGTCTTTGTAAGGCTTCGGAAAGGGAATCAGATAGCTGTGTAACCACTCCTCCTTGATGCTAGCACTCTCTATACTGTTGTTGTACATGTCTGCTAGTTTCTCTAGCTCATTGTCGGTACACCTATTTATGTCATCGTATCTTATGCCATCAGGACCTGGAGCACTGTTTTTTGATCGTCGAAGCACAGCCTTGATTTCTTTCACTGTCACTGTGTCTTCATCCGAAGTGTTCTGGGCCTTGCACCTGTCTGAGGTGACCTCCTTAGTCAGATTTCGGCCTCCCATGTCTGTCTGGTTGCTCTGCTCTAGATAGCGTTCAAAGAGGGCTTAGCCCTTGTCCTCGTCAGTCCTCTGCCAGATGAGGTCAGCACCTTGGAAGTCAGAAATGCTCTTATTCTTGACTACACCACTCATGCTTTTATGTAGTCGCCAGAACAATTTCAGTGACTTGTCTGTGCTTATTCTTTGACACACCTCTGCCCATTTTTCGCTTTTAACCACCTTGACCAGTTTTTTGAAATAGCTTACTTTTGTGTGCATCTCTCTTTCTAAGTGCATGCAGGGACTAGGATGACCAGCTCTGTTCTTCTTGGCATTTTGCCATCTCCTTACAGCACTACGCTTATCCACCCAAGCCTTCTCCACCTCGAAATTCCACCAAGGTGGCTGCTCTCAGCTTTTTTTCCTGCCCTGAAGCTTTCTGCGCTTGTCACGTCTTATTTTACTCACCATATCTTGCCCTGTACTGTCATACTGGAAAGTCTTTACCTTTAGCTTGTGCTCTGCCTTTCTCCACCAATATGCTGCAAGGGTGGTGGTCGCTGCCATGGTGTCCTAGGATACCCCATCTACACACTGTAGTGAGTGAAGGTGAAACCAGCGCCAGATCAATAGCACTGTCCTCATCGCCTGGATGGCTTGCTGTCCTGGTGACACAGCCACTGTTGATACAAACCAGGTCAATGGTTTCAAGTGCAGTCTCGAGCTCCTCCCCTTGTGTATTGGAGGAAATGTTTCCCCATGATCTGCCTTTAGCGTTGGAGTCGCCACAGAAAATAACATTTCTCTCGTGACCTAATATGCCACTCAAGCACTGCCACTTCTGGGCGTCCATACTCGCATTGCGGGTATAAACATTAACCAACACGAATGGTATAGTGGAATAACTCTCAACGCCTGTATTTGTATATCGTCACTGTCCCAACTGGACATGTCTAGCTCTGACGCCACCATGCTGTCGCGAATGAGAATCGCCATTCCCAGATGTCGTCTGTTGTAGAAACATTTGAAGCCGGCAATTCAGAGTAGCTGATCGCCCAGTCTCATCTCCTGGAGTGCTACAATATCGTTCCTGTAAACCAGGGTTTCTAAAATAGAGCCCCGTTGTTTTACGCTGGCGCAGTTCCAATACAGAATACGGATATTCCTGAGTCCTAGACGGTGACACTTGAGTCTAAAACGTCTTAAACCACCACGCTTACCTTGCTTCTTTATGCCTGCGCGGCATCCACGCCGCCTCGTTAGATTGACTGCTGACTGCTCGGAGAACACACGTTGTTCCGCCATGTTGAAAAACCGAATACACAGAAACCACACACGCTGCCAAAAATTCACTCAAGGATTGCTTTGCTCGATGCACGAACTCCATAGCATCCGCGCAGATCTTGAGTAGAAACTCCTGATTTTACATCCAGGCACACAAATTACACGCAAGAGATGAATAAATCCATCTCCTACGCGAAAAAGTTAACGATCACAAAACAACCCGACCGTCCGTCGCCATCTTGAAACCGGTTGAAGTTGAAATTACAAAAGCTGTGGTTAATAATTAATGTGCAAACAGGCATTAGTAAACACTGCATGTCTTGGTTTGCACAGAGATGCATTTTTCTCCCCAATGACATCTCCAAGTCTTCTAAACATGTGTAAATAATGTCAAAAATAAATGCAATTTAATGTTTATCATCATATTCTTTAGAACTCCTTCTCATATCATTTCATTCATCATATTCCTTTAGACTTCCGGTCGCCAACATGGCGTTGGGCATTGAACCGTTAAGGTCTGTGGAGTGTTTATGCTTGCAGCTATGGTTTGCAATCACATTTTCCTCATGTTGGACTGGTAGTACATGGTTCCGTTGCCCTGCTACTCAGTGAATGCGTGGGCGACACTGTGAGCTGTGAAATTCGCATGGAATGCTTTTACATCTGTCCTGTACAGTGACCTGCATGTTCGGAACAATGGCTACCGGCTGTTGCTGAATTGATTGAATTGCCTTTTCGGTTCACGAGTGCATTTTTCAGGAGACTCCTGGGAGTCGGCGCTGAAGCTGCGGAGTTTGTGCTTTATGCGACACTTTTGACGGGCCGCCCTGCGGTAAAAGACCGAGCCATGTGAGAAAACACGGGTAATGAGGTCTTTCTGGTGACTGCCGAGTCCATCGATGATGAACTGTGGTTGTCATGGATGAATTTTGTGTTGGCATTCTGGTGACGGCATTATGCACAGTGTACCTGTGCAGGCTGTTGGATTGCCGAGACTCCTGTCTATTCCACTTTTCACATTGGACGGTGGAGAGCATTTTGTGTGTTATAGTCACTGGCACAGGAATGGAGCAAAATGGGGACAACCCGTTGCCGTGAAGTTGGAACCTCGACTAACTTACTAACTAACTAACTAACTAACTAACTAGATTTCCTTGGGAACAAGAGAATATCACTCCAGTTTATGCTTCTTCAGAGGTCTGTGCCTGGCTATGCACTTGAAACAATGGTTCTGCAGTAATGTAACCATGCTGTTTCTAAAATGTTGTTAGTTATCGAAATGAAATCATTTATTATAACTGACGTACATCATGTTATTAACTATATTTGTTACTGGTTTTGCCCAGTTTACATGATGAATTTTCTTCATCTTACGTACATTTTTATGTTTATAAATATAATTTTTCGTCATATTCTCTTAATATATTCCATGGTAGTTTACAAAGTCTGTTAATAAAAAGTATGGCAACTACATTTTCAATTCTTATAAAACATCATCATCACATGTACAGACAAATGGCGTAGGCATTCATATCTCTCCACAGATCTCAGTCCTCAATGTTCTGGATCAACTGATATTCCTCATGCCACCATCTCATCATGTTTCAGAACTTTACATATACAGACAGGTGTTGTAGGATGTCACCAGGTTATGATTCATTAGCACATACGACTGGCTGGGATTAGCTATAGAATGGTCATGTCTCCTCCGCAGGTTTTATGTGTTCTACTATATACAGAATATACATACTCTAAACCAATACCCAAGAGTGTATATATATATATATATATATATATATATATATATATATATATATATATATATATATATATATATATATATATATATATTATATGTCTGTGGTACCTTGACAGATGATAGTTTGTAAAATGGAGTTAAACCTGTCCATAACACAAAATCTGGGCTGAGTTTAGAGACTATATGTTGCCCATGCAGCATGATCGCTCTCTCTGCCTGCCTAGTTTACTCCAGAGGAAAGACAACACCAATATGTCTGGAAAAATACAGACTGCAGAAGCTGCTGAATCAGCAAAGCAAAATTCTTAACTGTCCGCCAGTCGGAGCTTCGATCCTAGACCAGTTGCCGACCAAGGCTTAGGGCCTGGTATGCCATGACATTTAGATTTTAGGTTGCATTTCGCACTAGGGTAAGGCTTGTACCCTCCCAATTGCACTCCTCCACCCGAAGGTGTTTGCACAATGTGCGGTGTCATGTTTGGTGAATGCCGCCCAACATTCAAAGCCAAGAGAAAGCAGGTAGTACAATCTACTATCACATGGTAGTTCAGTCATATCCGACTAATACCAGGCTATATAAATATATATTGGAATATACTTTTCACTTCTACTGAAATATGCCTTTTGTGATCAGGATAGTGGTATATACATTTACTCATGCTCAGATGGCGGCCTCTACAATACTCAGAGATTGAAGGCCAAGACCAAAATTAGGAGGGTACTGAAAAGAGAGTTGCTTTTTGCAGATGATGCTGCGATTACAACCCACTCTGAGGAAGAATTACGTCTACTATCTGCATTCTCCAATGCTTGTTCTGAATTTGGTTTAACAATTAGCAAAAAAAAGACACAGATTATGTCATAAGGTGCACATGGGGTACCATTGATCTTTATTGAAGATGCCCAGCTTATGCCAAAAGTGTCACATAAAGCACAAACTCCGCAGCTTCAGTGCTGACTCCCAGTCTCCTGGAAAATGCACTCGTGAACCGAAAAGGCAATTCAATCAACTAGATCATTTTACATATCTAGGATCAGAGGTAAATAGCAAATTATCCCAAGATCAGGAAATCAACATTAGGATTGGTAAGGCAGCAACAACAATGAACAGGTTAACAAAAAGAGTCTGGGAGAACAGGAAGCTTACTGCCAAAACAAAAGTCCTTGTCTGTCAAGCCTGTGTACTTAGTACTCTTCTTTATGGCAGTGATGTCTGGTCAATTTACTCGCACCAAGAGAAATATTTAACAGCTTTCATATGCGGTGTCTGCGAAGAATACTTGGTATTAAGTGGCAAGACAAAATCACAAATACTGAAGTATTGGAAAGATCAGGTTGTGTGACGGGTTTGTCCCATGCTCAATCTTCATAGACTTATGGATAGGACACGTTAGGAGGATGGATGATGGTAGAATACCAAAGGACATCTGTTTTGGTGAATTACAGATGGGTAAGAGATCTAGGGGTCAGCCTCTACTATGATACAAAGATGTGTGTAAGAGGGACATGATTGATACAGGCATTGATAATGCACATTGGGAGCAAGTCGTCGCCGAACATGTTGCATGGAGGGCAAATATCAGACATGGCATAAAGACAAAGGAGAAAATGATCGCAGATAAGTCACACACTGAGCATGTGAGATGTTAAGATGGTGCACGATGGTGGAAATGACCATGTGCTCACATGCATCCACTGTGTGGATGAATATTTACAGCTTGAATTGGTCTGATCAGTCATATTCACTGCTGTCATAGTTTGTAGTTATTATTATGCCTTATTGAAGCACAATGTAACAAACTATCATCTGTCAAGACGTCGGACAAGGATGTAAACTTGCCAAGAAATCACGAACAGTCAAAGAATACTGAGACGGACTGTGACATCCTGCAAAGGATATGCAACAAAACTACTGACTAGTAATATTAATTTTTGTTCAAAATATTTATTTCCACAATCCCCTCTAAAATGGTTTTAATAACATTGCTACATACTTTTGTGTTTCTTCAGATCTCATTCTATCCCCTGCTTCTGTAGGACAGTCCACCCCAAAAATGTGTTTGTTTTTGTTTCAATGAAATTACTATTATTACTTTCTATTCTGCTGCTGTGTCTGTATATCCAGAAACAACAACAGGAAACTTTAAATAAATAGTTAGTTAGTAGTATTACTAGTAATCCTAGTCTAGCCGACAGAAAATCAAAATAAACAGAGCAACCTTGAACCATTAACTAAGCAAACAGTAAACAAACACATTTAAAATTGAAAACAAAAATAAATAAATGAATTAAATGATTGTATTTCTTTGTAATTGTATTTAAATTTTAAGTTTAAACAACCTGGTGGCCTTCTATAGAATCCCGGCTGATGTTTACTGGCGGTTTTAACTTCGGTTGTTTTTTAATCATTGCCACGTAATGCTCTCTCCTATGCCACACACAAATTGCAATCACTTTCAAGTAGAAAGGAAAGTGTTACTGGGAGCAATGTAGGGCACTTCTAGGGACAACTCCTACTGTTTACTTTACAGACAAAACTTCAACACTGGGGGTATGGAGATTTGTGGCCAGGTAATACATCACTTGCTATGCTTAACATACTTTAACATTAACGAGGACGCGTTTTGAAAATATTCAAACCATGCTTTTCAATACTGTAATTATAAACATACTAAATATAAAAATAACTAAAAGCAAAACCTTTGTAAATATAATTTATGTTTATAATTTTAAATTTCGTGTAATTTTACCTATTGTTATAGTTATTAATTACAATACAGCAACAATCTTGGTGACTGCGGGAACTGCCTGTTAATACTAGGTCAGGTATTTGTGGATAGACATGGGCGTGGTATTAAATTGAACACAAAGGGTGCGTAAAGAATAAGATAATCCCGCTGTGGATGGTGAGATGGGCAGAGAGTAGAAAATAGAAATTACAAGAATTCCAGATAACTTCATTATGATTTTGTGGAGGTTAGAGTCATCAGCTTTCTGTAATGCTGCATCCTGGCTCTTTCAACTGAAAGCAAAATTAGCTGCTTAAGGTTTAAATCAGCTTAACTTACAGTTAAGTGTTAAGCCGCTTAATTCTTTCGGTTCCAGACGGTATTAGCAGCCGTGAAGGGGGAATAATAATGACAGAAACAAAATAATAAATTATTACGATAAAAATATACGTCTATCACAGTATGCCCAATGCGCCTTCATCAACATCATTCAGTGCCTTGTCGGCTGGCGTAGGCGATCATGCCTCTCCACAAATTGCGATCTCCGACGGCATGGATCAATTCGTGTGTTGACACTCTTCCGTGCCATGACACAAGACTGTCAAGAATCTGCTCCCTGTCTTCCTCTATCTCGCTTTCCCTAAATCCTTCTCGTTGTAACGACATGTTTCTGTTTGTGTCTTCTCATAACGTGCCCCCCCCCCCCCAAAAAAAAAATCTTCTATGTGTAGGTCAGCATGGCCGAATAGATAATAATAGCGTGTGTTCTTAAACATCCGGTGTGCTGATGCCGAGGTTCAACCCATACACTGGACAGTTGGACTAAATTGTTGACCTATTGTCTTTGACTTGGGGACGTAAATTACAAGCACCTCTGAAGCCGGAGTGGCGCTGTCCGGGCAAAATTTCGAGTTAAAAATCTACACAAAGTATTTCAGGATCCTCGCCGGTGCTACGGAGTTCGTGCACTGAGCTGAGTTTCTCCAGACTCAGGTTTGAGTTAGGAGGAGAACGGAGCACTTATAGAATACACTCGTGTGCCGTGATGTTAATCCATCGACTAAACTAAACTAAACTTAACATAGAAGATATGCCAGGAGTGTCATTTGGTGGGAATACATTAAACAAAATACATTATGCTGATGACATAGTTTCGGCCGCTAAAAATGAAACGCAGTTATAAGAGACTATAGATATAATTGCAACATAAAATCAAAACAAACAACTTTTGAGGACATTGCACACAATACCTTGAACAGACAATAAAACCAGTGAGCAAGTCCTACAAGAAACAAATGAAAACCTTAAACTAATTAGAGAAATTAGACGTAGACAGTCAACATTTTTTCCCCACACGTCATGAGAAGAAATAAACCAGAGAACTTGGTGAAAATGCAAGATTGAGGGGAAAAGAACTAGGGGAAGGCTGAGAAGCAAATATCTGGATGGCTTGACCGCGTAGCATGGACGGGACAAGAACACGGAGCTGATCCACGACTCTAGTGATCGAGTGAGATGGTGAAACATGACCACCAAAGCTTATCGGCATGGCACATGATGATGACAACCGACCGACCGACCGACCGACCGACCGACAGACAGACAGACAGACAGACAGACAGACAAACAGACAAACACCAAGACAGGCCGTCTTTACTTCCTACATTCAGAACAATATATTCCTATAGTGAATTTAAACACAAAAACCACAAACAGTATGTTGCCAGAAAACGATTTATTGCAAGGCATATTTCGCTGCATCTCGTCAGGAGCATACCACAGAGTTATATATACTTTGATAAACACTTTGAGGCATCTTTAAAGTTTTCGTAAAAATAATGGATCTATTTTAGATACGTAAAAATTTTCGAACCCATTTTTCCCGCAACGGGAACGGGAAAGGGCCGAACATAAACTATGTGCACCACAGTCGTATCTGGTATAAACAAAGTGATAAAAACTTTAAGGCATCTTCAACACAGATTCTGACACCGACGACGGAGACCACGAGGAGGACGACAACAACGCAGGAAACACCACAGAGGGAGATAAAATCAAAACTGAAGACAAGACAGAAAAAGTAACTAACTTTTAAACTACACATTATTTAGCTTTTAAATTATTTATAAAATGGCTGACAACTTATGTTTAATTAGCTTAAATATTCGTGGTATGAAAATGAAATTACAACACATAGTCACACTCATACACAAACACAAACCCGACTTCATTTTATTACAAGAAACAAACATTAAAACAGACTTTCGAGCAGCAGAACTAGTAACACGGTTAGGATTAAGAAATTCGTGCTTCAGTTTGGCGAAACACAACACGGGGTCAGGGACAGATATTCTGCAAACTTCCGACATGTGGACTATTTTTAGAAGAGACAGAGACCAACAAGGTAGAATTTGCACAGTTCAAGTTAAAAACGACACACACTCTCCCCTGTGACCCCCATTTCTTATGGTTTGTTGCCTTTGGTACTACCCCCACTGATTGGTTCAAACATTTATCCTGCCTGTACCACCATTAGAGTGGTCATGAGGGCATTGGTGGAGTGGAACCAATTGGTGAGAGTGTGGCAAGGGAAACAAAAATGTAAAGATTTCCCTTTTTCTTTGTAACCCCCTTGTCACATGTAAATGTGTTCAAGGAATGAAATATGCGAATGGATAATTTCCTATGTTGTAAACACAAAATATTACAGATATCTCCAGAATAAACACAAGTACTCTTCTTTATGATATTATATTTTAGTATACATGAGTGCGAGAAAGAAACAGGAAAATGTGAGTGAATGTTGAATGAATGAATACAAAATCACAGATGGTTACCAAACCAATGAGATTGTAAAAATTTGTGTTAATACAAATGCTTGTTTTATTTTTACAAAAAGAAGAAAAAAAGAGGAAAGGGAAAAAAATGAATGAACCCTTACAATTAAAAAAAAAAAAAAGAAGCAAGGAGAAAAAGATAACCAACTCCTTTTATTCCTACTATTATTGAACATTGCAGGTTGCAATTGTATGTACCTGCTATGCTATGTTAACACCATTGCTAAGAAACTCATTAGCAAATGGAATCACATGTTTTAAATAATTCTATCATTATCATTACTATTATTATCATTGCTGTTATTAACATTGCTGTTATTATCCTTAGCATGTTTTATTTTTACCATTTATTATGATTGTCATCACTATTAATATATAACCTCATCCCCCATGTACCCCCTCCCCACTTGCTCATGGTTGTTGTTGCCCTTGCTGATACCCTCACCAGTTAGTTCCAGACGAGTTTATCCTGCCTCTACCATCATTACCAGAGAGTGGTGATGAGGGCATTGGTGTGGTGGGTCTGATAGGTGAGAGTGTGGCAAGGGAAACAAAAATGGGAAATTTTCTCTCTTTCTCGTTGTTACCCCCCTCCACATGTAAATATGTCCAATGAATAAAATATTGCACATGTCACATACACGCCCACATGCAACGCTCGGTAAATACACGCACACAAATACTGAACACACAGGACGCATGTAAAAATACTAACAACACAAATGCACTTGTACCACCTATTACCATGCTTTCATACTGAGATTAAGTAACTCTGTATTACTATTTTATTATTATGGTCGATTGCTATTATTCTTTAATTCTATGATCACTGTTTATCATTATCAAAATCCTTCATCTCACCACTTGTTACTGTTTGATGTGGATGCTGCTGCCGCCCTCAACGGTTGGCTCTAACAAGTTATACTGCCATGTTTATCATTACCGAGTGGTGGTGATGGTATTGGTGGGGTTGGAGCCGACAGGTGAGGGATGTGGCAGGGGAAATAATAAAGGTGTAATATCATCCTGCTGTTGTTTAAAATATTTCCTTACAACAATTTCAATGAAGGAATGTTCTAATGTATAAAATGTTTGAAATTTTGCGTATGTCACCTACACGTCCACATGCAACTCTCTGTAAAAACACGAAAATTCACTTTGCAACGATTTTAACACTCAATAAAAGTTATAAAAAAAAATTAGTATCATTAATGTTATATTGATGTGATCATTATTATTTTACAATTTCATATCCCCTGTGCCCCCCTTTGCTTATGGTTTGTTGCCTTTGCTACTACCTCCACTGGTTGTTTCAAACATTTACCATGCCTGTACCATCATTAAAGTGGTCATGAGGGCATTGGTAGAGTGGAACCAATTGGGGAGAGTGTGGTAAGGGAAACAAAAACATAAAGATTTCCCCTTTTCTTTGATACCCCCTTTGATATGTAAATGTGTTCAAGGAATGAAATATGTAAATGGGCAATTCCCTAGGTTGTAAACACAAAATATCACAGATATCTCCAGAGTAAACACAAATACTCTGTTTTATGATATAATTTAGTATACATGAGTGCGAGAAAGAAACAGGAAAATGTGAGTGAATGTTGAATGAATGAATACAAAATCACAGAAGGTTACCAAACCAATGAGATTGTAAAAATTTGTGTAAATACAGATGCTTGTTTATTTTTACACCCCCCCCCCCCCCCCCCCCCCAATAAAAAAAAAGATGAAAGGGAAAAAAAAATTAATGAACCCTTACAATTAAGACAAAACACAAAACAAAAAAGAAGCAAGGAGAGAAAGATAACCAACTCCTTTTACACCTACTATTATTGAACATTGCAGGTTGCAATTGTATGTACCTGCTATGCTATGTTAACACCATTGCTAAGAAACTCATTAGCAAATGGAATCACATGTTTTAAATAATTCTATCATTATCATTGCTGTTATTAACATTGCTGTTATTATCCTTAGCATGTTTTATTTTTACCATTTATTATGATTGTCATCACTATTAATATATACATAAACAGACACACTTAGTATTATTTGGCGCTCACAGAAGAAGAAGAAGAATAGAAGAAGGAAATAGAGATTAGAAGACGCACTAGACAACATAAAATTTGAAAGCTATAATAGTTAACGACCGGGATATTATACATATATACCGACTATTATAGCTTTCAAATTTTATGTTGTCTAGTGCGTCTTCTAATCTCTATTTCCTTCTTCTATTCTTCTTCTTCTGTGAGCGCCAAATAATACTAAGTGTGTCTGTTTATGTAATCATCTTAGTGGCCTCAACGGTTCTCCCCATTTATTTCTTCTATTAATATATAACCTCATCCCCCATGTACCCCCCTCCCCACTTGCTCATGGTTGTTGTTGCCCTTGCTGATACCCTCACCAGTTAGTTTCAGACAGTTATCCTGCCTCCCCCATCATTACCAGAGAGTGGTGATGAGGGCATTGGTGTGGTGGGTCTGATAGGTGAGAGTTTGGCAAGGGAAACACAAATGGGAAATTTTCTCTCTTTCTCTTTGTTACCCCCCTCCACATGTAAATATGTCCAATGAATAAAATATTGCACATGCCACATACATGCCCACACGCAACGCTTGGTAAATACACGCACACAAATACTGAACACAAAGGACGCATGTAAAAATACTAACAACACAAATGCACTAGTACCACTATTACCATACTTTCATACTGAGAGTAAGTAACTCTGTATTATTATTTTATTATTATGGTTCGATTGCAATTATTCTTTAATTCTATGATCACTGTTTATCATTACCATAATCCTTCATCTCCCCACTTGTTACTGTTTGCTGTGGATGCTGCTGCCGCCCTCACTGGTTGGTTCAAAAAGTTTTTACTGCCTTTTCATCATTACCAAAGAGGTGGTGATGGTGTTGGCGGTTTTAGGGCCAATTGGAGAAGGGGGTGACAGGGGAACAAACATAGTAAAAAAAATATTCTAGGTACCCCCCCCCCCCCCTCCCCCCTTTCATATATAAGTATGCCAATGAATAAATTGTTGTAATATTATACACATGTCACCTACACGCCCGCATGCAATGCTCTGTAAATACGCATACACAAATACTGAGCACACAGAAGGCATGTAACAACACAAACATTATATATGCAATCACTACCCTTTCTGCATTGTACTGATGTGTACACATCCTACTGTCCCACCATTTTGATACTGTCGTTTTTCGATTCTGCAGCCGCCCTCAACGGTTGGTTCAAACATTTTATACTGCCAGTTTCATCATTACCGATTGGTAGTGATGGTATTGGTGGTTTTGGGGCCGACAGGAGAGAGCGGTGGCAGGGGAAATAAAAACGGTGCACTATCACCATGCTGTTATTTTGTAAGTTTTACCCTATAACAAATTCAATGTAAAAGTGTTAAAATGTATAAAATATTTGTATTTTTGCGCATATGTCACCTACGCGTCCACACGCAACGCTCTGTAAAAACACAAACAATACACTTTCAAACTTTGCAACGATTTTAACACTCAATAAAAGTTTTAAAAAGATTTTTTTACTAAAGATTTCCATGGAGAGGAGCAATATAATGAGTCTAAAGACTATTTTTCACACCATACACCTTAGGGTATATTGGAATAAATGTTACGAATGGTTGAAATGTAAGCGCTATTATCATATGTTATGCCGGCGAGAGAGAGGGAGAGAGAGAGAGAAAGAGAGAGTCAGAGAGAGAGAGAGAGAGTCCGTAAAAGAAAAGGGGCATAATATTTACTTAACTGTTAATAAGGGATATGACTCCTCAGAATTTGCTTCGGATGATTTCATTTAATATTACGCTGTTGAATAACTCATACTGGAATCTGATACTCGAATGCTATAATGATAGTTCTAATGTGAAGATTATAAGTGGGGAAGTATTTTGTTTCTTTATTACGTATATTTTAGATTCAGTATAATGCAATGTAATAACAGTATAAAACACCTGCACGACCTTGAGAAATATTTGCCATTTGGCAGTTTAATTTGTTACTCTGGTTTCTCTTCACAAACGAACAAATCTTTCGCCTTTTAGATTTTTCATTGTGGTGTTATTTCCGGAACTTCATCAACAGCAGACATGGCAGCTTTCAACAACATGGAATCTGTGGACATCGACCGCTTTCTCGAGGGGACACCGCTTCATAAAAAAGGTACGTTGGTTCTCACTATTACCGGACCTGGCGCGGCGGCCAAAGGCACGCCCCATTTAATTGCCAGCACGTTGCTCGGCCCATGCGGGGTGCCTGCTGGCGGAGTAGCAGACATCTACAGATATGAGACACCCACGCGGTGGTTTGTAAATCTGACCCAAGCTGCCCATGTGGCAGTTTACAAAGGCCTTCATGGCAAAAATATAAAACTGCCGACCGAGGGACTCGAAGTGTCGATTGAACACTTTGAAAAGGAACGAGAACGGGTGACGATCCACTGGCTGCCCAACACGATTCCTCCAGAGGGAGTCAAGTTCATCGTAAAACAGACAATGGGTGACGAAAATGCGGAAGTATTCCGCATCAAGTACGGTGGCGGAAAATGGGGAGTTCTTTGTACCCCAAAAAAAACCAATACCTCATTACGCCAAGATTACAGCTCCTGGGAAAATCGCAGGAGACCACCGTATTATGTTCACAATAGTGGGTCGTCGCACCGAATGCCCTACATGTGGCCTAGACTCACACTGGGCCAACAAATGCCCGAGCCGGAGACAAAAAAAAAGACAATAACCAACAACCAACTGAAAGATCGCAAGAGGAGTTCCCCTTACTCGGGGGAAAACCTCACACAAATTCACACAACAAAAAACAAGATGTCGCCGAGACAACCGGCCAAAAAGAAACAACGAGGCCAGACGAGGACAACGCCGCCCAAGATGACGCCGAGGTAGCTGGTGGACCGGTGACCACGGAGACAGACGCAGAATCTCAAGCAAAAACAATTTCACAAGAAACCAACGACGAAGATTTCCAAACCGTCCTCTACGGCAGAAAAAGACAGAGGGCAGAGAGGAGAATTTCCTCAGGCAACAAAGACATGAGAGAAGAGGAAGGAAGACTTTCCCCTTCTCCTTCTAAACCATGCAAGAAACCTGCTACCAAGCAGGATGAAAACAGCGACAACGAAGGACCACTTTTTATAAACACTGACGAAGACACCGACGAAGAACACGAGGAAAACGAAGACCACAAACATACCATCAAACCCGAAGACGCAACCCAGAATTAAATTACTACAAGAAAGATAAAGGTAATCACTTAATTTAACCACCATGTTGTTTACTTTTATTTTAGAAATGGCAGACAACTTATGTTTAATTAGTTTGAATATTCGTGGAATGACAATGAAATTACAACATATAGTCACACTCATACACAAACACAAACCC
Source organism: Cepaea nemoralis (assembly GCA_014155875.1). NCBI lineage: Eukaryota > Metazoa > Mollusca > Gastropoda > Stylommatophora > Helicidae > Cepaea > Cepaea nemoralis. The sequence goes on from JACEFZ010005131.1 coordinate 155,026, forward strand.
GATTTTATTTTACTACAAGAAACAAACATTAAAACAGACTTTCAAGCAGCAGAACTTGTAACACGTCTAGGATTAAGAAATTCGTGTTTCAGTTTGGCCAAACATAACGTAGGGATCAGGGACAGCCATTCTTCAAATTTCCGACACGTGGACTATTTTTAGAACACACACAGACCCACATGGTAGAATTTCCGCAGTTCAAGTTAAAAACGACACACACTCCTTTGTCATAGTCAACATACACGCACCACCTAACTACAATTATCAACCTCTTTTTTATGAACATTTAGACGACTTACTAACACAGACATACAGAGGACAAAATATTGTTCTTGCCGGTGATTACAATTGTGTTCTTGAAGATTTAGACTTGGTGGGTGGGGAGGTGAAAAAACAGCTGAGGAGAGCCGGCAGGGACAGCTTACATCAACTTGACACACTACGAAACATCATCGACACACACAACCTCACAGACGCATTCAGGCATACACACCCCGACAGTAGAGAAACGACATACACAAACAAAACACACAACAGATCATCTAGATTAGACCGGATTTATACGCCCGCAACACATCACATCATACAAACCAAACACCTACGGGAAACTTTAGATTACACAGACCACAAAGCAATACTAGCACACATCAGCACAAACACGCAGCCAAACAAAAGGTCACCTCACTGGAAGTACAATAATTCACTATTGGAACACTCAGAATATGTAAAATATATGACACAGCTCATACACACGTACACAGACAATATACCGACTGAGAACATCACACAATACTGGGACTTATTGAAAAACACCATACGAAGCAGAACACAACATCTAGCAACCATGATCCACAAAGACAGACTAAGACAGGAGCGCATCATACAGACAGCCATACGACTAACAAAACAAACAGACAGAGACGCACATCACTTACACACATTAGAAGCACAACTAGAAGAACACCAACAACACAGATATCTGGGTGCTCTTCTCAGAACAAAACTCAACACAATTACACAAGAGTCAGCTACGAGGCAATATTTAGCAATAGAACAGAACGTACAACGTAACAGACAAATAAGCAAAATATCAGACATGCAAGGAAACATGCAGACAGAAACACCACACATAGAGACTGCTTTCCAACAACACTACACACAACTATTCACAGCAGAGACAGTCGACACACAGATACAAGACAACTTCTTACAGTACACAAAGAAATTATCTGACACAGACAAAGACACACTGGACACAGAACTGACACTGACAGACATAGCACAGGCACTAAGCACACTAAACAAAGACAAAACTCCAGGACCAGACGGTTTGACAGTAGAATTCTACCAACACTTCTTTCCTATTCTAGGCAATCTTCTCCTCAAAGTCTATCAGGAAGCCTTTGACAAAAAAAAATCTTCCGGACAGCTGCAACATGTCTTACATTACACTCATATGCAAGGATAAAACTGACAAAACACAACTGAAGAACTACAGACCAATTTCCTTACTCAACACAGACTACAAGATACTCGCCAAATCACTCACCAACAAACTTAAACCTTTCATGCCAACACTAATACACCCAGACCAACAGTGCAGTGTCAAAGACAGAAATATACACAATCACACACACCTCATTAGAGACATTATTAACTATACACATGGAAAAGACTGTCCATCCTCCATCTTATCCTTGGATCAAGAGAAGGCCTTCGACAGAATTTCCCACACTTACCTACATAGGACACTAGAACACTGTAACATAGGAGAGTACTACAGGCAGTGGATACAGATCTTGTACAAAAATCCTGAGAGCAGAGTGTTGGTGAACCATTCACTGACAGCTAGCTTCAGGCTCACGAGATCTGTAAGACAAGGATGTCCCTTATCACCACTCCTGTATGTGCTCACTCTAGAACCTTTATTAGAGAAGATAAGGCAAGACACTAGTATTAAAGGAACCTTCCTGCATGGGATAGGAGAGCAGAAGCTCATCGCCTATGCAGATGACACTGCCTTCTTTCCCACCAGCAACACATCAATAAGGAATATACTCCACACCTTTACCCATTTTGGAAAAGGCAGTGGAGCCAAAATTAATGTACAGAAATCACAGATAATGGGCCTGGGAAAGTGGAAACAAAAGGCTGATTTCCCTCCAGATCTGAAACACATAGACACCATGAAGCTGTATGGGATCACATTTCCATGCGATCCCACAGAAACACACAGACAGACATGGCACGCACTGACCGAACAGATCACAGACATGTTACACAGGTATAGGTACAAGACATCCACAATATTTGGTAGAAGCACAATAGTCAACACATACATATTACCCAAAATAATATATTTAGCGACAGTACTGGACCCTCCTAAACAGACCGTCACAAACATAAACAAACAAATCAGACGCTTCATCTTCACCAACACGATACACAGCATTAAACACAAAACTCTCATACAAGACAGGAAACAAGGCGGCATTGGATTACAAGACATCCAGACAAAAATACTGTCACTTAGGATTAGTTACATAGGTAAAATCATCAGACACCCAGAACAGAACAGACTAGCACTATACTACATAGGCCACAACATCAAACATCTCACACCTCTTAACAATGCAACGGCACACTACAAGGGAAGACTGCCAACATTCTATCAGACATGCATACAGGCAATAAAAGGACATGAACAGTTAATACAGCAAACAACACACACAATATACAAACATTTAGTTAGAGAACAAGCACCATCACTAAGACTTAGGATTAAAAGAGGACACAAATACTTCATGACTGACTTCACATGCACCTTTTCAAACCTACACAACAAACACATAACACCAAAAGCTAGAGAGATCACATATAGACTGTTATACAGTATGACCCCCACAACACAGGTAGAAGCATACATATCCAAACAATGTCAATTATGTAGAAACAACACACAAGAGACAGAGGAACACATTTATTATACGTGTCCAACAATTACTGCCACACGCGCAACACTCAAACACCTCATACAAACACACACAGGCAAACAAACCGACATATATAAAGCAATTTTTCTCAATACTATACCAATGACATCTAAGGACATACATACAAAACTACTTGTAGCACTTTCTTACTACAGACAACTTATATGGACCTGCAGAAACTTTGCCAGATACAAACACCACACATATAACACACATTTAGTTTCCTTCATGTACACGCACAAAATATCACAACTCTTTCCAGAGTTGGTATAAATGGTATACCAACTCTGGCAATTTTGGGATTTTTTTTGGAAATTTTGGTATACATGAGTGAGAGAAAAAAAGGAGAAACTGTGAATGAATGGTGAGTGGATGATTAAATAGATCACATATGGTCAAAAGACCAATGGAAAATCCCTTATGTAAAGAATAGTGGAAGGATAAATGCTTGTTTTACTTGTTACAAAATGATGGTTTCACCCTTATAGACAAGAGAGAAAAGAAAAAAGGAGAAAAGAAAATTAAACTCCTCCCATTCCAATGTACTATTTATGGAATGTTTGGCTTTGAATGCACTTGTTGTGCTATACTACCACTACTACTAAGATTATCACTTTAGTAAATAAACTCACATATTTGTTATACTATTATCATTATTATTATCATTATTATTATTATTTTATTATTATTGTTTATTAAAATGATTATCATCATTATTATTATTATGACTATCTTTATTCTACCTTTACTATCCTTAGTAATTTTAATGTTATAAGTATTATTGATATCATCATTATCATTTTACAATTTCATCTCCCCCGCCCCCCCCCCCCCTGTGCTTACAGTTTGTTTGCCTTTGCTACTAACCCCACTGGTTGGTTCAAACTTTTGTCCTGCCTGTGCCATCATTACTAGAGTGGTCAGGAGAGCATTGATGGAATTGAACAATTAGTGGGAGGGTAGCGCGGGAAACAAAAATGTAAGGATTTCCCTTTCGCTTAGTCACCCCCTTTGAATCATGTGAGTGAGTGTTAAATGAATGAATAAATATAAAAACACATATGGTTATCAAACCAATAATACTGTAAAACTCATGCAAATACAAATATTTGGTTAATTTTCATTTTAAAAAAAAAGAAAGAGAGAGCAAAGAGGGAAATATGAATGAACCCCTACATTTAGGGAAAAAAAAAACAAGGAGGAAAATATAACCCACTCCTTTACTCCAAGTATTATTAAAAACTGCAGTTTGCATGTGTATGTACCTGCTAGGCTATGTTTAACACCATTACAAAGAAAATCATCCTAGCAAATGGAATCACATATTGTAAATATGTTATAATTTTCATAACTATTATCACCATTGCTGTTTTTTTTAATAATTGCTGTCATTACCCCCAGTATGTCTCTTCTTGTCATTACTACTATTGCCATCATTAGTAATAAAACAAAAACCCCTTTCCCATGTACCCCCCTCCCCTCGCTCATGGTTGTTGTTGCCTTTGCTGGTACCCACACCGGTTTGGTTCAAATATTCATCCTGCCTTTACCATCATCGCCCAGAGAGGGGGTAATGGCATTGGTGGAGTGGAACCAAATTGGTGAGAGGGTGGCAAGGGAAACAAAGATGTAAAGATTGAAAAAATTTGTGCTAATACTGATGCTTGTTTACTTTCTACAATAAGTTTTAAAAAAAAAAAAAAAAAAAGAGGAAGGGAAAAAAATGAATGAACCCTTACAAATAAGACCAAAAGGAAAAAAAAAAGAAACAAGGAGAAAAAGATAACCAACTCCTTTTAATTCTACTATTATTGAACATGCATGTTGCAAGTATATGTAAAAAAAAAAAAATATATAAGCAAGGAGAAACAAAAAAGATTATCAACTCCTTTTTACACCTACTATATTATTAAACAGTGCAGGATGCAATTGTTATTGTATGTACCAGCCATATTTTAACACCATTTCTAAGAAAACCATTTTAGCAAATGGAATCACAGTTTTGGAAAATGTGATCATTATCAAAACAAATCCTACCATTGTGTTTTATTAACATTAGCATTGCTGTCATCACCCTTAGTAGTTTTTATTCCTTGTCAGTATTATTATAAGATGTATTTCATGTAAACACCATTCCTAAGGTAATCAATTTAGCACATAAAATCACATGTTAAAACTATTATTTATTATCATTGAGTCTATCACTAGTCTCAGCACTGTTGTTATTCCTTGTCACTATGATATTTATTTATGTATTTGGTTGTTACTTTGCATTATTATCATTGTAATCACTATTAATATATATGGCTTTGTAAACGCGTATACAAACACATCCCCCTCTCCCACCCTTTTGATACTGTGATTGTTGTCTCTGCTGCCACCCTCACCGTTTTGTTTCAGTTCTGCACCGCCATGTTTATCATCACCGAGGGTGATGGTACTTGGTAGGAGTTTTTGGAGCTGACAGGAGAGCGGGGCGGCAGGGGAAAAATAACAGCCCGATACCATCATGCTTTGGATTTAAAATATTTCCTTACAACAATGTCAATGGAGAAATGTTTAAATGTATAAAATATTTGTAATTTTTGCGCATATGTCATCTACACGCCCACATGCAACGCTCTGTAAAAACACGCACACAAATACTGAACACACAGTACGCATGTAACAACACAAACAATACAAATGCAACTACTAACTACCATTCCTGCATTGTAAACTAGGATACTCCTCGACAACCCCCCCCCCCCCTTCCCCCCACCTTTTCGATACTGTTGGTTTTGATGCTGCTGCTACCTTCACCGGTCGGTTCTAACAAGTTTTTACTGCCATTTTCCTCATTACCAAGTGGTGATGATGGTATTGGTGGGGTTGGAGCTGACAGGTGAAAGGGCGGCAGAGGGAAAATAATGGTATACTATCGTCCTGTTGTTGTTTGTACTCATTCTTCGTTTACCCCCCATTTCAAATGTAAAAAGGTTGAAACAAATGTTGTAAAAATTTGCGCATATGTCACCTACACTTCCACATGCAACGCTCTGTAACAACACGAACAATACAAATGCAAATGTGTCTTAACACTCAATAAACGTTTAAAAAAAAAAAAAAATTACCAAGTTACAACACACACAATATACAAACAGACAAGCGACACACAAGAAGAGGACGCCTCGGATCTGCAGTTTCCTAAAGAATTTGAAAATGCAGAGACGTTGTTGATATCGGAGGTTCAGATGTTGCTGGATCACAGGAAGCAACAGAATGAAAGCGCTGAGGAAGAACAGGAGCAGTCGGAAGTGTTTATGAAAACACTAAATTACTGTGAGAGGTTCAGTAAATTTAAAAACAGGGAGACCATCGCTGCTGTCAGAAGTTCTTTGATGCAGAAGAAGTTACACAAGTTTGAGCTGGCGGCACTAGCCAATCTCTGCCCAGAGACTGCAGAGGAGGCCAAGCCATTTATTCCCAGTTTGGATGGAAGGTTTGAAGACGATGAGCTGCAGCAGATTTTGGACGATATTAAAACTAAACGGAGCTTCCAGTATTAGACAGTCTGGGTGTAATTGGGGATATTAGACTGGTTGGGTGTAAGTGGTGGGAGAATGTTGAACATGTGGGGTGGTTCGTGCACAGGCAGTAGAGAGACAGGCTTTTGTTTGTAAAATGTATTTGTGATGTGCGCTGCCTCTATGATATTTCTGTCTGTCTGTCTGTGCTAGTAGTACTAGTATGTATGGTGTGTACGCAGTGGCTTCAATGATCTGAGTAACCAGTGTATTCAGATGTCTTACATTAATAAATTTGTTGTTGATTTACCAATTCAAAAAAAAAAAAAAAAAAAAAAAAAAAAAAAAAAAAAAATTACCAAGTTACAACACACACAATATACAAACATTTAGTTAGAGAACAAGCACCATCACTAAGACTTAGGATTAAAAGAGGACACAAATACTTCATGACTGACTTCACATGCACCTTTTCAAACCTACACAACAAACACATAACACCAAAAGCTAGGGAGATCACATATAGACTGTTATACAGTATTACCCCCACAACACAGGTAGAAGCATACATATCCAAACAATGTCAATTATGTAGAAACAACACACAAGAGACAGAGGAACACATTTATTATACATGTCCAACAATTACTGCCACACACGCAACACTCAAACACCTCATACAAACACACACAGGCAAACAAACCGACATATATAAAGCAATTTTTCTCAATACTATACCAATGACATCTAAAGACATACATACAAAACTACTTGTAGCACTTTCTTACTACAGACAACTTATATGGACCTGCAGAAATTTTGCCAGATACAATCACCACACATATAACACACATTTAGTTTCCTTTATGTACACGCACAAAATATCACAACTCTTTCCAGAGTTGGTATAAATGGTATACCAACTGTGGTAATTTTGGTAATTTTTTTGGTAATTTTGGCATACATGAGTGAGAGAAAGAAAGAAGAAACTGTGAGTGAATGGTGAGTAAATGATTAAAAAGATCACATATGGTCAAAAGACCAATGAAAAATCCCTTATGTAAAGAATAGGGGAAGTATAAATGCTTGTTTTATTTGTTTCAAAATGATGGTTTCACCCTAATGGATAAGGGGAAAAAAGAGAAAAGAAAACTTAACTCCTCCCATTCCAATGTACTATTTATGAAATGTTTGCTTCAAATGAACTTGTTGTGCTAAACTACCACCACAACCAAGATTAACATTTTAGTAAAGAAAATCACATATCTATTATACTATTATTGTTATTATTATTATTTTTATTTTTATTGTTTTTCTTTAATATTTATTATTATTATCACTATCATTATCATTATTATTTTTTACTATCATTACCCTACCCTTTTTATCCTTAGTATCATTAATTTAATAAGTATTAATGATATCACCATTACTATTTTACAACTTCATCCCCCATGTCCCCCCCCCTTTTGTCTAAATTTTGTTGCTTTTGCTACTACCCCCACTAGTTTGTTTCAGACATTTGCCCTGCCTGTACCATCATTAGAGTGGTCATGGGGACATTGGTGATTGAAACCAATTGGTGGGAGGGTGGCAAGGGAACAACATGCAAAGACTTTCCCCTATCCTTGCAGTCAATACTTACCCCATTATCCTTAGTATCATTGATTTTATAGGTATTATTGATATCATCAGTATTATTTTACAACTTCATCTCCCCTGCACCCCCTGTTGCTTATGGTTTTGTTACTCTTGCTGCTACCCCAACTGGTTGGTTCAAACATTTGTCCTGCCTGTACCATCATTACCCTTTTCTTTGCATTCAGTATTTACCTTATTATCCTTAGTATCATTAATGTTATAAGTATCAGTGATATCATCATTATTATTTTACAACTTCATCCCCCCTAGCATGAGGCTTGGGTGGGGTGAATCCAGTTGAGGAGAGAGTAGCGAGTGAGAAAAAAATGTAAAGACTTCCCCTTTTCCTTGTATTCAGTATTTACCTTATTATCCTTATTATAATCTTTATTAATTTACAACTTCATCTCCCCTAGTGCCCCCTTTGCGTATGGTTTTGTTGCCTTTGCTACCACCCCCACTGGTCGGTTCAAACATTTATCCTGCCTGTACCATCATTAAGAGTGGGCATGAGGCATTGGTGGAGTGGAACCGATTGATGAGAGTGTGGCAAAGTAAACAAAAATGTAAAGATTTCCCTTTCTCCTGGTCACCCCCTTTGAATCATGTGAGTGAGTGTTGAATGAATGAATACAAAATCACATATGGTTACCAAACCAATGATATGGTAAAGATTTTTGTAAAAACAAATGCTTGGGGAAATGAGGAAAAAAAAAAACAACTCCTTTTACTCCAACTATTATTAAAAACTGCAGTTTTACAGTTGTAGGTACCTGCTATGCTATGTTAACACCATTCCAAAGAAAATCATCTTAGCAAATGGAATCACAATTTGTAAAAAGTTTATCATTTTCATAACTATTATTACCATTGCTGGTTTTTATATTGGCTGTTATTACCCTCAGTATGTCTCCTCCTGTCATTATTATTATTATCATCATTAGTAATAAACCAAAACCCCTTTCCAATGCGCCCCCCTCCCCTTGCTCATGGATTGTTGCTGCCTTTGCTGATACCCACACCGGTTTGGTTCAAATATTTATCCTGCCTTTACCATCATTGCCCAGAGAGGGGAGTAGTGGCATTGGTGGAGTGGAACCAAATTGGTGAGAGGGTGGCAAGGGAAACAAAATGTAAAGATTGTAACAATTTGTGCTAATATTGATGCTTGTTTACTTTCTACAATAAGTTTTTAAAAAAAAGATGAAGGGAAAAAATGAATAAACCCTTACACATAAGACCAAAGGAAAAAAAAAATAAAAATAAACAAGGAGAAAAAGATAACCAACTCCTTTTACTTCTGCTATTACTGAACATTGCATGTTGCAAGTATATGTAAAAAAAAAAAAAAAATAAGCAAGGAGGAAAAAAAAAGATAACCAACTCCTTTTTACACCTACTATATTATTAAACAGAGCAGGATGCAATTGTTATTGTATGCACCAGCAATATTTTAACACCATTTCTAAGAAAACCATTTTAGCAAATGGAATAACATGTTTGGAAAATGTGATCCTTATCAAAACAAATCCTACCATTGTGTTTATTAATATTAGCATTGCTGTCATCACCCTTAGTAGTTTTTATTCCTTGTCATTATTATTATAAGATGTATTTCATGTAAACACCATTCCTAAGGTAATCAATTTAGCACATAAAATCACATGTTAAAACTATTATTTATTTATTATCATTGATTGAGTCTATCACTAGTCTCAGCACTGTTTATTCCTTGTCACTATGATATTTATTTATGTATTTGGTTGTTACTTTGCATTATTATCATTGTAATCACTATTAATATATATGGCTTTGTAAACGCATATACTATCACATCCCCCTTTCCCACCCTTTTGATACTGTGATTGTTGTCTCTGCTGCCACCCTCACCGTTTTGCTTCAGTTCTGCACCGCCATGTTTATCATCACCGAGGGTGATGGTACTTGGTAGGAGTTTTTTGGAGCTGACAGGAGAGCGGGGCGGCAGGGGAAAAAAAATAACAGCCCGCTACCATCACGCTTTTGATTTAAAATATTTCCTTACAACAATGTCAATGGAGAAATGTTTAAATGTATAAAATATTTGTAATTTTTGCGCATATGTCACCTACACGCCCACATGCAACGCTCTGTAAAAACACGCACACAAATACTGAACACACAGTACGCATGTAACAACACAAACAATACAAATGCAACAACTACCATTCCTGCATTGTAAACTAGGATACTCCTCGACAACCCCCCCCCCCCTTCCCCCCACCTTTTCGATACTGTTGGTTTTGATGCTGCTGCTACCTTCACCGGTCGGTTCTAACAAGTTTTTACTGCCATTTTCCTCATTACCAAGTGGTGATGATGGTATTGGTGGGGTTGGAGCTGACAGGTGAAAGGGTGGCAGGGGGAAAATAATGGTATACTATCGTCTTGTTGTTGTTTTGTACTCGTTCTTCGTTACCCCCCATATCAAATGTAAAAATGTTGAAACAAATGTTGTAAAAATTTGCGCATATGTCACCTACACTTCCACATGCAACGCTCTGTAACAACACGAACAATACAAATGCAAATGTTTCTTAACACTCAATAAAAGTTTAAAAAAAAAAAAAAAAATTACCAAGTTAATGTCCTTCGTCGGTGTCTTCGTCAGTGTTGATAAAAAGAGATCCTTCGTTGCCGCTGTTTTCATCCTGCTTTGTGGCAGCTTTCTTGCATGGTTTGGAAGGAGAAGGGGAAGATCTTCCTTCCTCTTCTCTCATGTCTTTGTTGCTTGAGGAATTTCTCCTCTCTGCCCACTGTCTTTTTCTGCCGTAGTGGACGGTTTGGAAACCGTCGTCGTTGGTTTCTTGTGAAATTGTTTTTGCTTGAGTTTCTGCGTCTGTCTCCGTGGTCACCGGTCCCCCAGCTACCTCGACGTCATCTTGGGTGGCGTTGTTCTCGTCTGGCCTCGTGGCTTCTTTTTGGCCGGCTGTCTCGGCGACATCTTGTTTTTTTTTGTTGTTTGAATTTGTTTGAGGTTTTTCCCCGAGTGAGGGGAACTCCTCTTGTGATCTTTCAGTTGTTTGTTTTATATTGTCTTTCTTTTGTCTCCGGCTCGGGCATTTGTTGGCCCAGTGTGAGTCCAGGCCACATGTAGGACATTCGGTGCGGCGACCAACTATTGTGAACATAATACGGTGGTCTCCTGTAATTTTCCCAGGAGCCGTAATCTTGGCATAATGAGGTATTGTTTTTGTCGGGGTACACAGGACTCCCCATTTTCCGCCACCGTACTTAATGCGGAATACTTCCGCATTTTCGTCACCAATTGTCTGTTTTACAATGAACTTGACTCCCTCTGGAGGAATCGTGTTGGGAAGCCAATGAATCGTCACACGTTCTCATTACTTTTAAAAGTGTTCGATCGACACCACTCGATCGAAAACGAAAACCGCAAAAATATTATCAAAACCGAAGACACAACCCAGAACTGAATGATCACAGAAAAGATAAAGGTAATCACTTAAATTTAACCACCATGTTGTTTATTTTAAATTTTTTACAATGGCTGACGATTTACGTATAATTAGTTTAAATATTCGGGGTATGAAAATGAAATTACAACACATAGTCACACTCATACACAAACACAAACCAGACTTCATTTTATTGCAAGAAACTAACATCAAAACATACTTTGAAGCAGCAGAATTAGTGACACGGTTAGGATTAAGAAATTCGTGTTTCAGTTTGGCCAAACATAACGTAGGGTCAGGGACAGCCATTCTGCAAACTTCCGACATGTGGACTATTTTTAGAACAGACCGCGACGAACAAGGTAGAATTTCCACAGTTCAAGTTAGAAACGACACACACTCCTTTGCCATTATGAACATACACGCACCCCTAAACTACAATTATCAACCTCTGTTTTACGAACAGTTAGACGACTTGTTGACACAGACATACAGGGGACAGAATATAGTTATTGCCGGAGATTACAACTGCGTTCTTGACGATTTAGACGTGTTGGGAGGAGAGGTGAGAACGCAGATGAGGAGATCCGGCAGGGACAGCTTACATCAACTATATACACTACGGAACATCATCGATACACACAACCTCACAGACGCATTCAGGCATACACACCCCGACAGTCGAGAAACGACATACACAAACAAAACACACAACCGATCATCTAGATTATACCGGATTTACACACCCGCAACCCACGACATCATACAAACCAAACACCTACCGGAAACATTACATTACACAGACCACAAAGGTATACTAGTACACATCAGCACAAACAGCACAAACACGCAGCCAAACAAAAGGTCACCTCACTGGAAGTTCAATAATTCACTATTGGAACACTCAGAATATGCAAAATATATGACACAGCTCATACACACGTACACAGACAATATACCGACTGAGAACATCACACAATACTGGGACTTATTGAAAAAGACCATACGAAGCAGAACACAACATCTAGCAACCATGATCCACAAAGACAGACTAAGACAGGAGCGCATCATACAGACAGCCATACGACTAACAAAACAAACAGACAGAGATGCACATAATTTACACACACTTGAAGCACAACTAGAAGAACACCAACAACACATATATCTGGGTGCTCTTCTCAGAACAAAGCTCAACACAATTACACAAGAAACAGCTACGAGGCAATATTTAGCAATAGAGCAGATAGTACAACGTAACAGACAAATAAGCAAAATATCAGACATGCAAGGAAACATGCAGACAGAAACACCACACATAGAGACTGCTTTCCAACAACACTACACACAACTATTCACAGCAGAGACAGTCGACACACAGATGCAAGACAACATTTTACGGTACACAAAGAAATTAACTGACACAGACAGAGACACACTGGACACAGAACTGTCATTGACAGACATAACACAGGCACTAAGCACACTAAACAAAGACAAAACTCCAGGACCAGACGGTTTGACAGTAGAATTCTACCAACACTTCTTCCCTATTCTAGGCAATCTTCTCCTCAAAGTCTATCAGGAAGCCTTTGACAAAAACAATCTTCCGGACAGCTGCAACATGTCTTACATTACACTCATATGCAAAGCTAAAACTGACAAAACACAACTGAAGAACTACAGACCAATTTCCTTACTCAACACAGACTACAAGATACTCGCCAAATCACTCACCAACAAACTTAAACCTTTCATGCCAACACTAATACACCCAGACCAACAGTGCAGTGTCAAAGACAGAAATATACACAACCACACACACCTCATTAGAGACATAATCAACTACACACATGGGAAAGACTGTCCATTATCCATCTTATCCTTGGATCAAGAAAAGGCCTTCGACAGAATTTCCCACACATACCTGCATAGGACACTAGAATTTTGTAACATAGGAGAATACTACAGGCAGTGGATACAGATCTTGTATAAAAACCCTGAGAGCAGAGTGTTGGTGAACCATTCACTGACAGCTAGCTTCAGGCTCACGAGATCTGTAAGACAGGGATGTCCCTTATCACCACTCCTGTATGTGCTCACCCTAGAACCTTTATTAGAGAAGATAAGGCAAGACACTAGTATTAAAGGAACCTTCCTGCATGGGATAGGAGAGCAGAAGCTCATCGCCTATGCAGATGACACTGCCTTCTTTCCCACCAGCAACACATAAATAAGGAATATACTCCACACCTTTACCCATTTTGGAAAAGGCAGTGGAGCCAAAATTAATGTACAGAAATCATAGATAATGGGTCTGGGAAAGTGGAAACAAAAGGTTGATTTCCCTCCAGATCTGAAACACATAGAAACCATGAAGATGTATGGGATCACATTTCCATGTGATCCCACAGAAACACACAGACAGACATGGCACGCACTGACCGAACAGATCACAGACATGATACACAGGTATAGGTACAAGACATCCACAATATTTGGTAGAAACACAATAGTCAACACATACATATTACCCAAAGTAATATATTTAGCGACAGTACTGGACCGTCCCAAACAGACCGTCACAAACATAAACATACAAATCAGACGCTTCATCTTTACCAACACAATACACAGCATTCAGCACAAAACTCTCATACAAGACAAGGGACAAGGGGGCATTTTGCACTACAGGACATCCAGACAAAAATACTGTCATTTAGAATCAGTCACATAGGTAAGATCATCAGACAACCAGAACAGAACAGACTAGTACTATACTACATAGGCCACAACATCAAACATCTCACACCTCTTAACAATGCAAATCCTCACTACCAGGGAAAACTGCCAACTTTTTATCAGACATGCATACAGGCAATAAAAGGACATGAACAGTTAATACAGCAAACAACACACACAATATACAAACATTTAGTTAGAGAACAAGCACCATCACTAAGACATAGGATTGAAAGAGGAGACAAATACTTTATGACTGACTTCACATGCACCTTTTCAAACCTACACAACAAACACATAACTCCAAAAGCTAGAGAAATCACATATAGACTGCTATACAATATGACCCCCACAACACAGGTAGAAGCATACATATCCAAACAATGTCAATTATGTAGAAACAACACACAAGAGACAGAGGAACACATTTATTATACATGTCCAACAATTACTGCCACACGTGCAACACTCAAACACCTCATACAAACGCACACAGGCAAACAAACCGACACATATAAAGCAATTTTTCTCAACACTATACCAAAGACAGCTAAGGACATACATACAAAACTACTGGTAGCACTTTCTTACTACAGACAACTTATATGGACCTGCAGAAACTTTGCCAGATACAAACACCACACATATAACACACACTTAATTTCTTTTATGTACACACCCAAAATATCACAACTATTTCCAGAGTAAATCATATGTATTCTTCTTTATTGTATTACAAATTTGGTATACATGAGTGCGAGAAAGAAAGAAGAAACTGTGAGTGAATGGTGAGTGATTGATTATAAAATATCACATATGGTCACCAAGACTAATGAATAATCCCTCATGTAAAGATTTGTGGAAGTATAAATGCTTGTTTATTTGCTTCATAATGATGATTTAACCCTTATAGATATGGGGAAAAGAAAATCAACTCCTTCCATTCCAATTTATTAATTATTGAATGCTCGCTTTAAAAGCACTTGCTATGCTATACTATCACCATTACTAAGATTATCATTTTAGTAAACAGAAGCACATATCTATTATACTATTAAAATATTATTATTATTATTATTATTATTATTATTATTATTATTATTATTATTATTAT
Organism: Cepaea nemoralis; assembly: GCA_014155875.1. Taxonomy (NCBI): domain Eukaryota; kingdom Metazoa; phylum Mollusca; class Gastropoda; order Stylommatophora; family Helicidae; genus Cepaea; species Cepaea nemoralis. Next base: position 170,477 of record JACEFZ010005131.1, read on the forward strand.
TATTACTATTATAATTATTATCATTATTATTATTATATTATTATTATTACTATTATTATTATGCCGGCTTCGTGGCTTAGAGGTTATGGCTTTTCTCCGTAATCTTGTATACTCTCGTGGGTAACGTGATGACGGTGAGAATCAACAATGGTTCGAATCGCATCAGTAACTTACGGGGTATGTGAGCAGACCGCTCAGAAAGCAATGGCAAACTACTGAGCGTAATCTTGCCAAGAAATCAACATACAGCTGAAAGATGCTGGTGTTGACAGCGATGTCCTGTAAAGGATATAGAAAAAAAATTATTATTATCTTTATTATTATTACTATCATTATTTTACCTTTACTATCCTTAGTATCATTAATGTTATATTGATATCATCATTATCATTCCACAGCTTCATCTCCCCTGTGACCCCCTTTTCTTATGGTTTATTGCCTTTGGTACTACCCCAACTGATTGGTTCAAACATTTATCCTGCCTGTACTACCATTAGAGTGGTCATGAGGGCATTGGTGGAGTGGAACCAATTGGTGAGAGTGTGGCAAGAGAAACAAAAATGTAAAGATTTCCCCTTTTCTTTGTAACCCCCCTGTCACATGTAAATGTGTTCAAGGAATGAAATATGCTAATGGATAATTTCCTATGTTGTAAACACAAAATATTACAGATATCTCCAGAGTAAACACAAGTACCCTTCTTTATGATATTATATTTTAGTATACATGAGTGCGAGAAAGAAACAGGAAAATGTGAGTGAATATTGAATGAATGAATACAAAATCACAGATGGTTACCAAACCAATCAGATTGTAAAAATTTGTGTTAATACAAATGCTTGTTTTATTTTATTTTAAACAAAAAAAAAAAAAAAAAAAAAAAAAAAAAAAAAAAAAAAAAAAAAAAAAAAAAAAAAAAGAGGAAATGGAAAAAAATTGAATGAACCCTTACAATAATAAAATAAAAAAAAAAAACAAGCAGAAAAAGATAACCAACTCCTTTTGCACCTACTATTATTGAACATTGCAGGTTGCGATTGTATGTACCTGCTATGCTATGTTAACACCATTGCTAAGAAACTCATTAGCAAATGGAATCACATGTTTTAAATAATTCTATCATTATCATTACTATTATTATCATAGCTGTTTATTAATATTAATAATTGCTGTTATTATCCTTATCATGTTTTATTTTTACCATTTATAATTTATTATGATTGTCATCACTATTAATATATACATAAACAGACACACTTAGTATTATTTGGCGCTCACAGAAGAAGAAGAAGAAGAAGAATAGAAGAAGGAAATAGAGATTAGAAGACGCACTAGACGACATAAAATTTGAAAGCTATAATAGTTACCGACCGGGATATTATACATATAAACCGACTATTATAGCTTTCAAACTTTATGTTGTCTAATGCGTCTTCTAATCTCTATTTCCTTCTTCTATTCTTCTTCTTCTGTGAGCGCCAAATAATACAAAGTGTGTCTGTTTATGTAATCGTCTTAGTGGCCTCAACGGTTCTCCCCATTTATTTCTCCTATTAATATATAACCTCATCCCCCATGTACCCCTCTCCCCACTGCAAATGGTTGTTGTTGCCCTTGCTGATACCCTCACCAGTTAGTTTCAGACAGTTATCCTGCCCCCCCCCCCTATCATTACCAGAGAGTGGTGATGAGGGAATTGGTGTGGTGGGTCTGATAGGTGAGAGTGTGGCAAGGGAAACACAAATTGGAAATTTTCTCTCTTTCTCTTTGTTACCCCCCTCCACATGTAAATATGTCCAATGAATAAAATATTGCACATGCCACATACATGCCCACACGCAACGCTCGGTAAATACACGCACACAAATACTGAACACACAGGACGCATGTAAAAATACTAACAACACAAATGCACTAGTACCACTATTACCATGCTTTCATACTGAGAGTAAGCAACTCTGTATAACTATTTTATTATTATGGTTCGATTGCTATTATTCTTTAATTCTATGATCACTGTTTATCATTATCATAATCCTTCATCTCACCACTTGTTACTGTTTGATGTGGATGCGGCTGCCGCCCTCAACGGTTGGCTCTAACAAATTATACTGCCATGTTCGTCATTACCGAGTGGCTGTGATGGTATTGGTGGGGTTGGAGCCGACAGGTGAGGGGGGTGGCAGGGGAAATAGCAACAATACAATATCATCTTGTGGTTGCTTGTAATGTTTCCTCACAACTATTATCAATGTAAAAATGTTCCAATGTATAAAATGTTTGTAAATTTGCGCATATGTCACCTACACGCCCACATGCAACGCTCTGTTAAAAACACGAACAATACACTTTACAACGATTTTAACACTAAATAAAAAGTTTAAAAAAAATTACCAAGCTTATTACTTTATCAAGTTTATTTTTCCTTACCATGTGCCCCCCCCCCACCTTTCCCTTGCTCATGGTTGTTGTTGCCTTTGCTGATACCCTCACCGTTTGGTTCAAATATTTATCCTGCCTTTACCATCATTACCAGAGAGTGGTGATGAGGGCATTGGTGTGGTGGGTCCAATAGGTGAGAGGGTGGCAAGGGAAACAAAAATGGGAAGTGTTTTCTTTCTCCTTATTAACCCCCTTCACATGTAAATATGTCCAAAGAATAAAATATTGCACACGTCACATACACGCCCACATGGAACGCTCGGTAAATACACGCACACAAATACTGAACACACAGGACGCATGCAAAAATACTAACAACACAAATGCACTTGTACCACTACTACCATGCTTTCATACTGAGATTAAGTAACTCTGTATTACTATTTTATTATTATGGTTAGATTGCTTTTATTCTTTAATTCTATGATCACTGTTTACCATTATCATAATCCTTCATCTCCCCACTTGTTACTGTTTGCTGTGGATGCTGCTGCCGCCCTCACTGGTTGGTTCAAAAAGTTTTTACTGCCTTTATCATCATTACCAAAGAGGTGGTGATGGTGTTGGCGGTTTTAGGGCCAATTGGAGAAGGGGGTGACAGGGGAAACAAACATAGTACGGATGCCAATGAATAAATTGTTGTAATATTATACATATGTCACCTACACGCTCACATGCAATGCTCTGTAAATACACATACACAAATACTGAGCACACAGAAGGCATGTAACAACACAAACATTATATATGCAATCACTACCCTTTCTGCATTGTACTGATGTGTACACATCATACTGTCCCACCATTTTGATACTGCCGTTTTTCGATTCTGCTGCCGCCCTCAACGGTTGGTTCAAACATTTTATACTGCCAGTTTCATCATTACCGATTGGTGGTGATGGTATTGGTGGTTTTGGGGCCGACAGGAGAGAGAGGTGGCAGGGGAAATAAAAACGGTGCACTATCATCATGCTGTTATTTTGTAAGTTTTACCCTATAACAAATTCAATGTAAAAATGTTAAAATGTATAAAATATTTGTATTTTTGCGCATATGTCACCTACACGTCCACACGCAACGCTCTGTAAAAACACAAACAATACACTTTGCAATGATTTTAACACTCAATAAAAGTTTTTAAAACATTTTTTTACTAAAGATTTCCATGGAGAGGAGCAATATAATGAGTCTAAAGACTATTTTTCACACCATACACCGTAGGGTATATTGGAATAAATGTTACGAATGGTTGAAATGTAAGCGCTATTATCATATGTTATGCCGGCGAATGTGAGGTGTCGGCTTCACCATCTTGTATGTAAGTAAATAATACCGCTACCAGCCCTTTTCAAGAGTTTGTAAGAAATTAAATTTCACACGTCATCCAAAAACTTACATATGACAATGCTCCGTAGCACACTAGGAATATTTACAAATAAACGACAACATGTTGAACATACACTATTCACACTAAATACACCATTCTGTTTACGGAGAAGTAAAGAGAGAGAAAGAGGGAGAAAATGGTCGGAAATCTAAAGGGAGAGAAACTAATACATACAGCATTGCATTCTCTTATTTTCTTATTTTCCCCAAGATTTTCCCCCAGACGGGGGCTGCGTGGTCTCAAGGTATGGTGTCCGCCTCGAGTACTGGAGGTCCCGGGTTCAAGCCCCGGTGATGACGGGATTTTTTCACGAGGACTTCCAGTAATAAATTTCCCTTGGTCTTTGGGGAGAGAGATAGAGAGAGAGAGAGAGAGAGAGAGAGAGAGAGAGAGAGAGAGAGAGAGAGAGAGAGAGAGATAGAGAGAGAAAGAGAGAGAGAGAGAGGAAAACAAAAGGGGCATAATATTTAATAACTGTTAATAAGGGATATGACTCCTAAGAATTTGCTTCGGATGATTTCATTTAATATTACGCTGTTGAATAACTCGTACTGGAATCTGATTCTCAAAAACTATCATGATAGTTCTAATGTGAAGATTATAAGTGGGGGAAGTATTTTGTTTCTTTATTACGTATATTTTAGATTCAGTATAATGCAATGTAATAACAGTATAAAACACCTGCACGACCTTGAGAAATATTTGCCAGTTTAATTTGTTACTCTGGTTTATCTTCACAACGTATAAATCTTTCGCCTTACCAAGTTAATTGGCGTTAGTCGGTGTCTCCGTCATTGTTGATAAAAAATGGTCCTTTGTTGTCGCTGTTTTCATCCTGCTTTGTAGCAGCTTTCTTGCATGGTTTGGAAGGAGAAGGGGAAGATCTTCCTTCGTCTTCTCTCATGTCTTTGTTGCTTGAGGAATTTCTCCTCTCTGCCCACTGTCTTTTTCTGCCGTAGTGGACGGTTTGGAAACCGTCGTCGTTGGTTTCTTGTGAAATTGTTTTTGCTTGAGTTTCTGCGTCTGTCTCCGTGGTCACCGGTCCGCCAGCTACCCCGACGTCATCTTGGGCGGCGTTGTCCTCGTCTGGCCTCGTGGCTTCTTTTTGGCCGGCTGTCTCGGCGACATCTTGTTTTTGTTGTTGTTTGAATTTGTTTGAGGTTTTTCCCCGAGTGAGGGGAACTCCTCTTGTGATCTTTCAGTTGTTTGTTTTATATTGTCTTTCTTTTGTCTCCGGCTCGGGCATTTGTTGGCCCAGTGTGAGTCCAGGCCACATGTAGGACATTCGGTGCGGCGACCAACTATTGTGAACATAATACGGTGGTCTCCTGTAATTTTCCCAGGAGCCGTAATCTTGGCATAATGAGGTATTGTTTTTGTCTGGGTACACAGGACTCCCCATTTTCCGCCACCGTACTTAATGCGGAATACTTCCGCATTTTCGTCACCAATTGTCTGTTTTACAATGAACTTGACTCCCTCTGGAGGAATCGTGTTGGGAAGCCAATGAATCGTCACACGTTCTCATTACTTTTAAAAGTGTTCGATCGACACCACTCGATCGAAAACGAAAACCGCAAAAATATTATCAAAACCGAAGACACAACCCAGAACTGAATGATCACAGAAAAGATAAAGGTAATCACTTAAATTTAACCACCATGTTGTTTATTTTAAATGTTTTTAATGGCTGACGATTTACGTATAATTAGTTGAAATATTTGGGGTATGAAAATGAAATTACAACACATAGTCACACACATACACAAACACAAACCAGACTTCATTTTAAAGAAACTAACATCAAAACAGACTTTGAAGCAGCAGAATTAGTGACACGGTTAGGATTAAGAAATTCGTGTTTCAGTTTGGCTAAACATAACTTAGGGTCAGGGACAGCCATTCTGCAAACTTCCGACATGTGGACTATTTTTAGAACAAACCGCGACGAACAAGGTAGAATTTCCACAGTTCAAGTTAGAAACGACACACACTACTTTGCAATTGTGAACATACACGCACCACCAAACTACAATTATCAACCTCTATTTTACGAACAGTTAGACGACTTGTTGACACAGACATACAGGGGACAGAATATAGTTATTGCCGGAGATTACAACTGCGTTCTTGACGATTTAGACGTGGTGGGAGGAGAAGTGAGAACCCAGCTGAGGAGATCTGGCAGGGACAGCTTACATCAATTAGATACACTACGGAACATCATCGATACACACAACCTCACAGACGCATTCAGGCATGCACACCCCGACAGTAGAGAAACGACATACACAAACAAAACACACAACAGATCATCTAGATTAGACCGGATTTACACACCCGCAACACACAACATCATACAAACCAACAATTACCAACCAATTGATTACACAGACCACAAAGGTATACTAGTACACATCAGCACAAACAGCACAAACACGCAGCCAAACAAAAGGTCACCTCACTGGAAGTTCAATAATTCACTATTGGAACACTCAGAATATATAAAATATATGACACAGCTCATACACACATACACAGACAATATACCGACTGAGAACATCACACAATACTGGGACTTATTGAAAAACACCATTCGAAGCAGAACACAACATCTAGCAACCATGATCCACAAAGACAGACTAAGACAGGAGCGCATCATACAGACAACCATACGACTAACAAAACAAGAAGACAGAGATGTACATCATTTACACACACTTGAAGCACAACTAGAAGAACACCAACAACACAGATATCTGGGTGCTCTTCTCAGAACAAAGCTCAACACAATTACACAAGAAACAGCTACGAGGCAATATTTAGCAATAGAGCAGAACGTACAACATAACAGACACATAAGCAAAATATCAGACATGCAAGGAAACATGCAGACAGAAACACCACACATAGAGACTGCTTTCCAACAACACTACACACAATTATTCACAGCAGAGAAGTCGACACACAGATGCAAGACAACTTCTTATGGTACACAAAGAAATTAACTGACACAGACAGAGACACACTGGACACAGAACTGACATTGACAGACATAACACAGGCACTAAGCACCCTAAACAAAGACAAAACTCCAGGACCAGATGGTTTGACAGTAGAATTCTACCAACACTTCTTCCCTATTCTAGGCAATCTTCTCCTTGTCCTGTTAAATTCCCGAGAGAAGACTGGACTCAACAAGCACATCTTTAAACTTATTATCTGTTGGGATTATTGACTGACTTTGGTCTACACTCCTCTCTTCTGTCTTCCCTTCCATATATCTATTTCTTTCTCTCTCTCTATTATTCCCTCAACACATACTCCGACAACAGTTCCTTTCAACGATAAGATAAAAGATTTATTAATAAAAACTATGTCTGGTGTATGTATGGATATTGTCTATGTAGTTGGTATGTTCTTCTAGTGTGGTTGCCAGTTATGAACTCTGAATGTCTATCAGCGTGGTTGCTTCTCGCCCTTTCATTCTTCAAGATCACAGGACAGCACATCAAACAGGACAGAGCTCACCCGGAGGATCCGTATGCTTGCATCTAATGGTAAATCCGTGATTGTTTGAAACAAAAACTGTTCACCACAGAGTCAAGGTACCGTAATAAAAGTCCCGTAGGTTTATGAATGCTCCTGAATCTGTTTCATGACGGTAAGTATCCAACATCGAAAAACCACCACATCGCCACAGTTCTTCCTATAGTCTTTGATTACTATTACTGTTTGGCTTGTCTCTTATTTATTCTTTATTCTTACAATACGTATGTAGTTGTAAGTATCCCTGCTTGCCACAGTTTAACATCCTTTCCTTTTAAGGGTTTTGTGGTATATTCGTTTGAGCATACAGTGTTCTGTATTTTATTTAACTTATTTCTTTCTTCATCGTAAATATGTTCATATTCTGTTTGGTTCCATGTAAGTACTTTATTTGTTCAAGGGTATTCCTCTTCATCTCTTCTCTGCTTTCACTAGGAGAGTGGAACCTGGAAAAGTATAACAAATCCAGTGATAAGCGTCCGCCCCTTACTACTACTTATGCAAGTGTCCTTCTCCAGCCATAATGACAAGGCTTCCGAAGTGAACACCCGCATAAGACATATGAATTCACCAAAGTCTAAACTATCTACTAATAGAAAGCAATGGTAAAGGCTATTCATTCACATCTATATTCCTATGCTAAACTATATCTAATATCTTTATACCTTATTTAGGCATCTATGTTCCTGGAATCGAAAAAACACTTAGCGAATAACACACTATTATCCCCTCTTTCCATCATTAGGGACGTGTATTTCTATTCCCACTCAAGAACATATCTCCTTCAGGTCAGTTTGGAACACACACTAAACTTACACAAAGAATTGACCCTCTTTATATCGGTCATTTTTGCCGCATAGTCCTTGACATTGCTGGACACCTCACATCCAGACTGCATTATCATTGTTAGTGGAAAATTACAGATCTGAAACTTCTCCATTATTCATACATTCAGACCGCAATATGCTATCCAATAATGCTGTCTGCCTTTGTCGCAAACCAATTTTTCCACGCGACAGGTTACCTGTACTGTTGGCCTCCTTCTGGGTCTTGACCTAGAAACACATGCGCCTGGTCACTCCTTTGTTGGTTAACCCTTCTCCTACCTGGTTAGTCGGTGTATACAGTCGTCCATCTGGGAATCGTTAACTCTTCAGTATTTCACGACATAGGCCCCCTCTTAAGAGATTAGACCGCGTCGAATCTTTCTCACTGTAGGTTTGATTCCCATGATCCACAATCCTAGTCTTCTTCCTCCGGAGCTGGATGTCTGGATAAAAAATCTGCTCCTACATTCTCCTTACCATAGGATGTATTCCATTGTGAAGTCCAGTTGCAGCAACAACGTCCATCACATCCACCGTGCGTTGAGCTTCTGCTAAGTCGCTATTAACATCACGTGTTGATGATATGATTGGATCCTCACATTGCTCACTTCATTATCCAGTAGGCGCTCTAATTGACACCCTACTATACTACTAACGACTGAAACTAGTGTTGGCTCCTCGCTCCTGTACGTCTCGTCGACCTACTTTCGACTTGCGTCAGCGACGGCTCACAATACAGACTGATTGTCCCATCCTGATTGTAACACTGCTTCCATGTCCTCTTGGTTTCCCCCGGCTTTTCCTCTGGGGATGTTCCGCCTCGTCCTCGTCGGACCGAGTCGTCTTTCCCAAACCTCCTGGGCTTTTGCTTCCAGGACCATCTTGGGCGAGGTTGTATCTGGTCAGCTAATCTTTGGTTGGAGTCCTGGGTAATTCTCGCTTTTCCCGACGTTACCCACCCCTTCTGAACTTGGTTACCGGTGAAACTTTCACTCTTGTCCTTTCCCTGACTTGTGATTTCCCTCCTCCTGTCGTTGGGTAAATCTGACCTATCATGTACTGTCCCATAGGCCCTCCTATGTTGTACTGGCGATCTCTGGTCTTCGTCTGGACTGGTAACCTTTGTCCCAATGGCTGCCATCACCATAAAGTGCGAAGCTTTGCTCCCGGATCTCTCATCATATTTCCTAATGAGATGTCTAGGGAGATTTTTCTTCTCTTCCCCGATCCGTATTTTGTAGATGTTCTTGGACACCACCTTTTCCACAGGATAAGGTCCTTTCCATCCTACTTGGAGTATATTGGTCTCTGCTGGACTCCACACTTCCACTTTGTCTTCCACTTTAAGAGCTAGTTTCCTCTTAATTCGCTTGTTGGGTGGTGCTCTCTGGCACTCCGAACAAGACTTCACCCACCGGCGTACATCTCCGGTCATTCCTGGCCAGCAATAATGGCCGGATATTTGCTGCAAGGTCTCTCTGACACCCATATGTCGATTCTCGTCTATGATGTGTCCACTCTGAAGAATGTGAGGACGGTGGGTCTCTGGAACCACCCACTGCTCGTGCAGGTTATCTCCCCTCCCAGCTCTCCGATAGAGTAGTTGATTCTTCAGAAAGTACTGTCCCCGTTCTGGTGGCTCAGCACTTCTTTGCAGTTTCCTGTAGCAAGGATGCAACGTAGTATCCTTCCTCTGGGCAGTATGCAATTCTCCTATCCCTGAGTTGTCGCATAGTGTCTCTGCCTCTTTTTCCTTCCCTTGAGATCCACTGACTACTGTTCCCTTGTGGGTTGGCTGTTTGGGCATCCCCAAAAAGACATATTTCGTGCCAATGATCATTGGAAATAAGGAGTCAGATAATACAGCAGCTGGAATAATGCCCGTGACGTACCTGGATTTAATCTCCACCTTGGCGATTGACAGCGTCATGGTAACAGCACTCCTCATTGCCGGCTGTATCTCTATGGTCTCCCCTGTAAATTGGTCTGGGCTTACCAAGCTGGCGTCCACCACCGCTTCCCCATCCAAACCGGTATCGTAGAGACAAGCAACCTGTCGGCCATTTACTTCAATCAGTTCAACCACAGGTGGTCTCTCTTGGTCCTGAGTGTCTTTCATCTCCTTGACCGTTTCCTTGCCTTCCTCTTTTAACTCCTCGAGGTTGGTTATGCAATTGGCGTCGTTTGCCTTGCATCTGCAGTCCACAGTATTATGTGTTATCGACTGGCAGTGTGTGCACCCTGTTCCCTTCCTAGGTTTCCGTGTGTCCTTTTTGTTCCTTTCTCCTTCGCCGACCTCAGCCTTGTCTGTGATCACCGATGTAGGAATCACTTTGCATGCTGCGAAGTAAGAACTTTTAGGTTTCGATCTGCAGTCTTTGGTGTTGTGGGAGGTCGCCTTGCAAAACGAACACCACTTTTCAGACCACTGTCGTTTCGCTTGAGAATTCGAGGTGCTCTGGTTTCCTACCTTCACCTTCTCTGAACTCTCCTCTGTGTGCTTTATATAAGGTTCCCCTTTTTCTCCTTCCCAGTTTTTAAGTTTCTTTTTCTCTGGTTTCTCCTGACCTTTTGTTTGTGTACTTAGTTCCTCAGTTTCACCATGTACTTCCACGAACTTTTCCGCCAGCTTATTCACAACATCAATCCGTTCCGCCCCTTGTTCTCCTAAGAAGGTTCTGAGAGGTTTCGACATTTGCTTTCGCATCTGGTCTACCACCATCATCTCTTCGAGACTGTCATAATCCCTCTTGAATTCTGCCAAGTCCATCCATTTCTGGAGATAGGATTTCAGCCTCAGACTGTAGGCGGCGAATAGTTCTCCCGGCTCTCGTCTAGACGATCTAAACTTCTTCCTATACGTTTGTGCGGTGATGTCAAAATGTTTCATCAAAGCGGCTTTTAATTCCTGGTAATTATTTTCCTGTCCTGGTGGTAAGCGTGTGTACACTTCAAATCCCGAACCGATTAATCCATGGGATAGTTTAAGAGCCCATCTGCTCCGATCCAACCCCATAGCGACTGACATTGCTTCGAAACGAGATGCGTACTGGTCAAAGCGTTCCTTAGACTGATCGTAGACAGCTAAGGGAAACTTCATGGCATGGTAACCATGTCCACTCATATGGGTTGCACCAGGTGAAGAAGAATTTCCTTCCACTCCATCTATTTCTCCCTTAGTTTGTGTCTTGAGCTCCAGTTCTCGCATGCGGTATTCATGTTCTCTGATCTTCGTGGCTTCTTCTGCTTCCAACTGGGCCTTACGCTCCTCCCTTTCTGCTTCCAACTGGGCCTTACGCTCCTCCCTTTCCGCTTGACGAAGTTCTCGCTCTCTTTCTTGTATGTAATCCGTTAGCTCGGAACCAGCTAAACCAATTGCCTCCCCGTTGGCCCTCAGTTCGGCTGTAGTTACTTTAGGCGTTGCCATAGTTACAGCAGATAGTCAGCACGTTGAGTAAGGACACCTCAAGGCAGTAAAGAATACTCACTATAAACCGATAATCTACCTAGAACCTATATCATTTATCTATATCTATTAATTATTATAAATCTCCAACACCACACCGTACATCACAACCACTCTCTCATCCACAAGAGGAGATATAGGATAAAGACTTATGTAGACGTGTGACCGTGTGACTAGGTATGTAATGTGTCTTACCACCTATCCACATTCACTCTGTCTGGAACTTCCTCACTGCAAAGTCACCAGCATTAATTAAATGTTTCTACCATAAATGTAATGGCACCTTATATCCAATGGACGTCCTTCCATTAAAAATCATCAATATATACTTCTATTTATTCCAATCAGTATGTCCCAACATGTAGGTACTCCGCTATGCCTGTGCCAATATGCAAGTACCCCTTTATGCATCTGCCATGTTATGCATTCAGGTCATATGGGTATAATGTATGTTACCCCGCTCGCTCCACCAATTACGTCCTGTTAAATTCCCGAGAGAAGACTGGACTCAACAAGCACATCTTTAAACTTATTATCTGTTGGGATTATTGACTGACTTTGGTCTACACTCCTCTCTTCTGTCTTCCCTTCCATATATCTATTTCTTTCTCTCTCTCTATTATTCCCTCAACACATACTCCGACAACAGTTCCTTTCAACGATAAGATGAAAGATTTATTAATAAAAACTATGTCTGGTGTATGTATGGATATTGTCTATGTAGTTGGTATGTTCTTCTAGTGTGGTTGCCAGTTATGAACTCTGAATGTCTATCAGCGTGGTTGCTTCTCGCCCTTTCATTCTTCAAGATCACAGGACAGCACATCAAACAGGACAGAGCTCACCCGGAGGATCCGTATGCTTGCATCTAATGGTAAATCCGTGATTGTTTGAAACATAAACTGTTCACCACAGAGTCAAGGTACCGTAATAAAAGTCCCGTAGGTTTATGAATGCTCCTGAATCTGTTTCATGACGGTAAGTATCCAACATCGAAAAACCACCACATCGCCACAGTTCTTCCTATAGTCTTTGATTACTATTACTGTTTGGCTTGTCTCTTATTTATTCTTTATTCTTACAATACGTATGTAGTTGTAAGTATCCCTGCTTGCCACAGTTTAACATCCTTTCCTTTTAAGGGTTTTGTGGTATATTCGTTTGAGCATACAGTGTTCTGTATTTTATTTAACTTATTTCTTTCTTCATCGTAAATATGTTCATATTCTGTTTGGTTCCATGTAAGTACTTTATTTGTTCAAGGGTATTCCTCTTCATCTCTTCTCTGCTTTCACTAGGAGAGTGGAACCTGGAAAAGTATAACAAATCCAGTGATAAGCGTCCGCCCCTTACTACTACTTATGCAAGTGTCCTTCTCCAGCCATAATGACAAGGCTTCCGAAGTGAACACCCGCATAAGACATATGAATTCCGGGAAGGTTAACCCGGTCAACAAATGCCCGCAGAAGTCGGATGTGTCGGCCTAACGGCGCAAGAACGCAGCTCTGCTGTAAACAGGCACAACGCAATCACATCCGAAAAAAAACTCCGGATGAACGAAGAAGAAGAAGAAGACATATGAATTCACCAAAGTCTAAACTATCTACTAATAGAAAGCAATGGTAAAGGCTATTCATTCACATCTATATTCCTATGCTAAACTATATCTAATATCTTTATACCTTATTTAGGCATCTATGTTCCTGGAATCGAAAAAACACTTAGCGAATAACACACTATTATCCCCTCTTTCCATCATTAGGGACGTGTATTTCTATTCCCACTCAAGAACATATCTCCTTCAGGTCAGTTTGGAACACACACTAAACTTACACAAAGAATTGACCCTCTTTATATCGGTCATTTTTGCCGCATAGTCCTTGACATTGCTGGACACCTCACATCCAGACTGCATTATCATTGTTAGTGGAAAATTACAGATCTGAAACTTCTCCATTATTCATACATTCAGACCGCAATATGCTATCCAATAATGCTGTCTGCCTTTGTCGCAAACCAATTTTTCCACGCGACAGGTTACCTGTACTGTTGGCCTCCTTCTGGGTCTTGACCTAGAAACACATGCGCCTGGTCACTCCTTTGTTGGTTAACCCTTCTCCTACCTGGTTAGTCGGTGTATACAGTCGTCCATCTGGGAATCGTTAACTCTTCAGTATTTCACGACACTCCTCAAAGTCTATCAGGAAGCCTTTGACAAAAAAAATCTTCCGGACAGCTGCAACATGTCTTACATTACACTCATATGCAAAGATAAAACTGACAAAACACAACTGAAGAACTACAGACCAATTTCCTTACTCAACACAGATTACAAGATACTCGCCAAATCACTCACCAACAAACTTAAACCTTTCATGCCAACACTAATACACCCAGACCAACAGTGCAGTGTCAAAGACAGAAACAAACACAACCACACACACCTCATTAGAGACATAATCAACTACACACATGGGAAAGACTGTCCATCCTCCATCTTATCCTTGGATCAAGAAAAGGCCTTCGACAGAATTTCCCACACATACCTGCATAGGACACTAGAATTTTGTAACATAGGAGAATACTACAGGCAGTGGATACAGATCTTGTATAAAAACCATGAGAGCAAAGTGTTGGTGAACCATTCACTGACAGCTAGCTTCAGGCTCACGAGATCTGTAAGACAGGGATGTCCCTTATCACCACTCCTGTATGTGCTCACCCTAGAACCTTTATTAGAGAAGATAAGGCAAGACACTAGTATTAAAGGAACCTTCCTGCATGGGATAGGAGAGCAGAAGCTCATCGCCTATGCAGATGACACTGCCTTCTTTCCCACCAGCAACACATCAATAAAGAATATACTCCACACCTTTACCCATTTTGGAAAATGCAGTGGAGCCAAAATTAATGTACAGAAATCACAGATAATGGGTCTGGGAAAGTGGAAACAAAAGGCTGATTTCCCTCCAGATCTGAAACACATAGACACCATGAAGCTGTATGGGACCACATTTCCATGTGATCCCACAGAAACACACAGACAGACATGGCACGCACTGACAGAACAGATCACAGACATGATACACAGGTATAGGTACAAGACATCCACAATATTTGGTAGAAGCACAATAGTCAACACATACATATTACCCAAAATAATATATTTAGCCACAGTACTGGACCGTCCCAAACAGACCGTCACAAACATAAACATACAAATCAGACGCTTCATCTTTACCAACACAATACACAGCATTCAGCACAAAACTCTCATACAAGACAAGGGACAAGGGGGCATTTTGCACTACAGGACATCCAGACAAAAATACAGTCATTTAGAATCAGTCAAATAGGTAAAATCATCAGACACCCAGAACAGAACAGACTAGCATTATACTACATAGGCCACAACATCAAACATCTCACACCTCTTAACAATGCAACTGCATACTACGAGGGAAAAGTGCCAACTTTCTATCAGACATTCATACAGGCAATAAAAGGACATGAACAGTTAATACAGCAAACAACACACACAATATACAAACATTTAGTTAGAGAACAAGCACCATCACTAAGACTTGGGATTAAAAAAGGACACAAATACTTCATGACTGACTTCACATGCACTTTTTCAAACCTACACAACAAACACATAACTCCAAAAGCTAGAGAAATCACATATAGACTGCTATACAATATGACCCCCACAACACAGGTAGAAGCATACATATCCAAACAATGTCAATTATGTAGAAACAACACACAAGAGACAGAGGAACACATTTATTATACATGTCCAACAATTACTGCCACACGCGCAACACTCAAACACCTCATACAAACGCACACAGGCAAACAAACCGACATATATAAAGCAATTTTTCTCAACACTAAAACAAAGACAGCTAAGGACATTGTCACAGTCTCACATGGAATCGGTAGGAACAGAAATATAGAAGGGAATTAGAGAAGGGACATAACCCAAATACAAGGGAGACACACTCGAATGCTCGAACAATCTAGAGCCCTCGAGAAGGATAGGTCAGTTCACCTACAGCTCCGTGGACACAGGGGGAACCCGCTGACCGCGTGCCAGGACCTGTTCCACGAGAAGCTCGAGGAGAGTTACAGCCCGTGTCAGAGACACGTTAGAGGGCAGACGCCGACTGGACATCGAAGAAGCAACAGGGCTTAACTTAAGGGGGACTTGATAGACTGAACCCAAGTGTATTTAGGGGTGTTAGATAGATAGATGATAGAGTCTGTTGTAATGATTATGCATGATTGCTTTGTTATGAACTCCTGTGATATGCAACTCGAAGGTAGCTGGCTGCGAAAACCATTCTTCGCCAGCTTACTGTAAATAAATTATGTCAGATATTATCTGAACGGAGTTTGTTGCCTGTATGAACCCGATTTTCATTCCCCTAGGTATCTAGGACGTTGACAGGCTATTAGGGGGCTCAAGCCGGTTTTGGCAAGCGCAAGCTTCACTTTCCCGACAGCTCTTGGTTTTGCCAAGTAAAATATATCAACATTCATACATAACAAAGTCTGAACTTTGCAGCTACTATCGTATCATCAGTTAATGAGCTATCGTAGTCCCTCTAGAAAATTACTTTAAAAAAAAACTATGTCCATGAAATTTAACATTGACATGACTGAACAATTACGATGACAAATTACTAATTATTTTTTGATTCCAACATCAGATTGTTCCGCGAAAGATTGTGTGTATGTAAACTGTTCTCCAGCAGTGGCGATAAAACAGGGGAACCAAACAACACTACAGCCAAGAAACCAGTAAATAAGATAAGTCCCATTTCATGCTTATTGTATCCCTAAACGATACTCACAGATTTTCATTGATGTAACATTTTTTCTATGTATTGCTATTAATGATATATATATATATATATATATGCAAATTTCATAACCATGTGAACTTATTCTATAGAAAGTGTAAATTTAATAATTAAGGGACATAACCAATTTTTGTGCACCTAAACTATGTCCAAAGGGAATTAATTTCTAGAAATTGAAATTTATTTAAATCCATAATGACTTCATATAACGATCTCACGGAATTAGGTTTAGAACATGCAATGAGTGCAGAACAAGTAAAATCCTGGTGCATAGAACATTACAGAACGTTGAAAACCGATTTAAAAGGTACACGGTTACAACTCAAAGAAAGCTTGAATCTCTATGAAAATAGGAATAGGAATAGTAACCTGATCCATGATTGGACACAGAATTTTGAGCAGAAAATGCAAGACAACAAAATTCCAAAAACTAAATGGCATACATGGTATAAGGAATTCTTACCAATAAAGAGTCAACAACTAAAGAAAATCATACCAGATATGGCAAGCGAAGACTATGAATATTACAAAACAAACTTATTATCGCACTACACAAACTACTTTGATACTTTAAAATTAGAATTACAAAACCTAAAACCAAACCCAAGAAAGTCGTTTATCGAATATACAGAGGAAATAAAATACTGCTACCAGGTGCTAATACGTGAAATTAAACATACAGACGACGAAGAGGCAGTAAGAGATTTCTTTCTAATGGAAAAACTGAAAGCAACACTCCCAACCGAATGCGCAAAATATATAGAAGAGCACGACAAAGAGCCAATCACACAATTATTAAGAAAATGCTGGGAATATTACATCCAAATGAAGGACGCCGATAAGAACACTTCACAAAACAGCACTGTGAAGACAACGACATCTTCAACCACGGATGGTCAAAAGAAACCACAAAAAACAAAACCAGTAGTGTGCAATCATTGTAGCACTCCACATAAAGTAAATGGAATGTGCGATAAAAATCCTACTTACCAAGAATATCTGAACACTATTATAACACAAAAATGAGAAAGATAAATCAAAAAAAAAAATATAGAATCAAATGTAATTTTTGTCTAGCCTTTGGTCACAAACGCTTTGAGTGTCAAGGATTAAAACAAATACAAGAAGCAAAAGTAAATGCAGCCACATACATTAGAACAAACACCTGTAACACATGTAAGAAGTTTCAGTTGGATACCACCTTGAAATGTGGCCATACAATCCCTATATCAACGAAATAGCCAACGCAGCCTTAACATCAAAGGGCAAGTTAAATTTTGTGAAAGGATTTGTTAATAACAAACAATGTACAATCATTCGCGATAGCGGAGGGACTCTAGTTGGGATTAAAAGAACATTAATCAATGACAAAGACTACACACACAACTACGTGACATGTCGCACATTCGCAGGCACCATCGAAAGATACCCCCTAGCACTAGCGAAATTCAGACACCTTTTCTGTCAGGACAAGTGCTATGCGCAGTATTAGAAGATCCTTGCGCTGATATTATTCTTGGAAATCTTCCTAATATAAGATCCTGTTCTGAAGAAGAAATCAGGAATGGGAACAGAAAAACTGCATCCAAAAGCAAACAGTGATTCCAGAACTAAAGAACACATTTGCATGTCTCAAACTAGCCAAAAAGCACAAGGGAGACCACCGATGACGGAATTCGAAACGAATTCACAGAGGTGCATAACACAGGGGCGGTTGAATCTTTCAATGACACCATCAACATAAAACCTCGAATTGAGGATACCACCGAAACGCAAAATTGTGAACCTGTAAATGTGCAACAACAGACAGAAGACGTCAATGTAGTGACAAACCAAATGACTCACATAACTCACATGAACAACTCAACAGAGATAACAGGGGACACTAACCGGACTAACAGAAACGACATTGACAAGAACAACGATGACAATTCTACTTTAACGACACATTCTCGTAATAACGGAAACGACGAAGTCAACGACACAATAGCAACAACTCTTCTTAATCATGACAAACAGCTTGACGAGTCATTACAAACCGACTCGACTTCTTTAAAGTACTCTCAACCGAAATCATATTATCTGACAAACAACAATGACAGAAGCACAGCAACGACAGTACTTCTTAACGACACTACTACACAAGACAATGAAGACAACTTCACATTACAGACAGTTTCTCGTGAAGACAAAACCGCAGTTACCAAACCAACAACTGAGAGAACTCATAATTTCCAACTTTATGAGTCGAAACAATTTGTTTCTCTAGAAACGAGAAACAATTACGTGATTAATTCCAAGAAACATAACCAAGGAATACAAAGATATCCAAGGGACACTACTAGTGACAAAGAAGTATTATTAACAAACAAGTGTCATCATATGTGTTCATCGCAAATTTCTCATCGATCAAGGACACATAAAACTAAAACAGAAACAACACATAAAGCTGCAGAAAGTTATTCAGATACAGAAATAACATCATCATGCAACATTCATGCAAGCAAACAGTATGCAAATAAACAAACACAAACAATTGACTTCACACAAAATCAAAGTCAGAAACGTTTGCATACAAACAAACTGCTTTATCGCATGAACAAAAACACCAAACGATGCGGATCTAAATCCATCAGCACAAAGACTACCATTGTCAACTCACCATCTACCACTTTAGCAGACAAATACAACAAGGTCTGTGAAACACACATCTTAATGAACAAAGACAAATCACTGACACTCTTGCTACTTTTGCTGTTAACCCAACTTCAACCAACATTACCTACCTTTCAAAATGTATCTTTCACCACTTTCCGGATAACAAACAAATTGTCCATCATATTTACCATCTCAGTCATATATCAATCAACATTGCGCCAAATTGAAAGGACAGAAACCATGCTACAGTTCATTAACTCCTGTTGGTGCAAATTTTTCATATAACTTTGAGATATGCCTATAGTAAATTCATTGTCACTATTACATTGTTTATTCTTATTAGTACAGTAATATCCATACAAGTATGTAATATTTGGAATTGTAAGAGTATCCGTTTAGAGGATGCAATGTGCAAATTGAAATCCATTTTTTCTAATGAACCCATATTGAGATTACCAAACATAGATCTACCATTTATATTAACCACAGATTCAAGTGCTATCGCAATTGGAGGATGTCTGATGCAAGAATATCAAGGCGTGAAACACCCAATACTGTATGTCAGCCGTAAGCTGAAAGCGGCGGAAATCAAGTATTCCACAGCTGAGTTGGAGGCATTAAGTTTGGTTTTTTGTGTTCGTCGTTTATCTAAGTTCCTCTTAGGTTCCCATTTCGTTGTCTTGACGGATAATGCGCCACTGCTGGTAATTAAAGAAGGCAACCCGAAAAACCATCGATTAGCAAGATGGTGTCTTCTACTTCAGGATTTCGACTTTGAAATCCGTCACATTAAAGGTACGGATAATGTAATTGCTGACATTTTATCACGATTACCCAATGCACCAGCAGATTAACACTATTTACATTAATTAGTGGCCATATGATAAGCTGTGATATTTTAGTCTGTTGCATAAAAGAGTGTACCTCTACACTTACTGTAGAACTTTAATTTAGAAGTGTCGACAACTTATTTAATACTCTACTTATAGCTATCACAGACATGAAACTTTGAGAACCGTTAACTATATTGGGCCACATTGGCAATTGGCAGTACATCAAAAACAATCCGAACGGTAGATATTAACATTTGTGAAGTTATTTCATCAATCACAGAACTTAAATTTATCATGCGAATATTAAGAACTGTGCATACGCGTGATTTCAATGGACCTTCGCAAACTAACGGAACAGAACATCGCACATAAACGTAGCGATATACTATGACTATTACGATATATGAGAGACAACACAGGAATGTGACACCAAAACGTTACCAATTTTTCCAACATTATTGGAACAGCACACGGACAAAAGAACGACAACACACGGATCGTCGTTGGAGTTAATTAATTTAATGTTATTAGTTAAATATTTATTACTTTTGTGCTTTGCTATATACATAAAATATGTGAACATGCAAATTGTACATTTTCTATCATAATATGTCAAAAACATTTTCATTCATAGTTAAAATTTTCTTCCAATACAATTGTTGCAATTTAACTTATAAACCATTTCTTATCACCAGTACAGATAGTACTTGGCGCTTTGAATATAGCATATCGCCAGTTTCCTTTTTCTAAGGGCGACAACATTTACCTCACCTTAATTTGTATATTTTAACAAATTATTATATTGAATGAAAGGTGTGCGAATCAGAGAGTGAATGAATTAAATGAGAGAGCGATATACTGAGCGGACAAATTGTACGCAAAAAGTATTTATTTTAATTTGTCTGCGTTTTTGAGTGTAAAATGTAACACTTGTCTAAAAGTGTGTATACATGTTTAGTGTTAGATAAAATAGGTTCACTCTAAGAATCACTGTTTGAATACCCTGTACATGCGTTACACAGATGACGTAATTCATGACAAGGGATATTCCAGCTCGTGACACTTAGAGATGTACTACACACCACATACACACAGGTAGCACACACTTTAGACATTAGGTAGGACATACTCATAAAACTAAACACTAACAATTAAATCACACACATTTTATTAGAGCAAGTAACAAAGCAGTAAACACACTAACAGGCAAACAGGAACATAAGTAGTTACTTGGGAGAAAACAAGAGTGCATATATATATTAAGCACTATAAAACATACGGAAGTAAAAGTGTATCAAAATACACATTCAGGACAAGAATTGCAAGTGTTCTTAAATAAGCCAAGACAATTTGTCTTGTTAAACCTCTCTAACACAGAGTTTAATATCCTGGTATCATATGGATACTTGAGAAGGGCGCGGTTGCAGATACAACTAGAAGCGTCAGGGAACTTCGGTCGGATAAGCATGTTTAAGGATATGGAAGAGATAGGGGCTCTTCAGCAATCACCCTGGATTGTTGTACGGGGAAATACATGAGTTAATAGTGCAAATATATAGATGGCCAGGTTCCCATCCACGAAACTACCAAACACCAACTTCATGTGATCCTATGACAGAATTAGTGCAGACTAATTACCATATACTAACCCATAGAAGAGGGGGAGGGGAACCCCTGTCACAGTCTCACATGGAGTCGGTAGGAACAGAAAGATAGAAGGGAATTAGAGAAGGGACATAACCCCAATACAAGGGAGACACACTCGAATGCTCGAACAATCTAGAGCCTTCGAGAAGGATAGGTCAGTTCGCCTACAGCTCCGTGGACACAGGGGGAACCCGCTGACCGCGTGCCAGGACCTGTTCCACGAGAAGCTCGAGGAGAGTTACAGCCCGTGTCCGACGAGACACGTTAGAGGGCAGACGCCGACTGGACATCGAAGAAGCAACAGGGCTTAACTTAAGGGGGACTTGATAGATTGAACCCAAGTGTATTTAGGGGTGTTAGCTAGATAGATAGATGATAGAGTTTGTTGTAATGATTATGTATGATTGCTTTGTTATGAACTCCTGTGATATGCAACTCGAAGGTAGCTGGCTGCGAAAACCATTCTTCGCCAGCTTACTGTAAATAAATTATGTCAGATATTATCTGAACGGAGTTTGTTGCCTGTATGAACCCGAGTTTCATTCCCCTAGGTATCTAGGACGTTGACAGGTTATTAGGGGGCTCAAGCCGGTTTTGGCAAGCGCAAGCTTCACTTTCCCGACAGCTCTTGGTTTTGCCAAGTAAAATATATCAACATTCATACATAACAAAGTCTGAACTTTGCAGCTACTATCGTATCATCAGTTAATGAGCTATCGTAGTCCCTCTAGAAAATTACTTTAAAAAAAAAACTATGTTCATGAAATTTAACATTGACATGACTGGACAATTACGGTGACAAATTACTAATTATGTTTTGATTCCAACATCAGATTGTTCCGCGAAAGATTGTGTGTATGTAAACTGTTCTCCAGCAGTGGCGATAAAACAGGGGAACCAAACAACACTACAGTCAAGAAACCAGTAAATAAGATAAGTCCCATTTCATGCTTATTGTATCCCTAAACGATACTCACAGATTTTCATTGATGTAAAATTTTTCTATGTATTGCTATTAATGATATATATATATATATGCAAATTTCATAACCATGTGAACTTATTCTATAGAAAGTGTAAATTTAATAATTAAGGGACATAACAAATTTTTGTGCACCTAAACTATGTCCAAAGGGAATTAATTTCTAGAAATTGAAATTTATTTAAATCTATAATGACTTCATATAACGATCTCACGGAATTAGGTTTAGAACATGCAATGAGTGCAGAACAAGTAAAATCCTGGTGCATAGAACATTACAGAACGTTGAAAACCGATTTAAAAGGTACACGGTTACAACTCAAAGAAAGATTGAATCTCTATGAAAATAGGAATAGGAACAGTAACCTGATCCATGATTGGACACAGAATTTTGAGCAGAAAATGCAAGACAACAAAATTCCAAAAACTAAATGGCATACATGGTATCAGGAATTCTTACCAATAAAGAGTCAACAACTAAAGAAAATCATACCAGATATGGCAAGCGAAGACTATGAATATTACAAAACAAACTTATTATCGCACTACACAAACTACTTTGATACTTTAAAATTAGAATTACAAAACCTAAAACCAAACCCAAGAAAGTCGTTTATCGAATATACAGAGGAAATAAAATACTGCTACCAGGTGCTAATACGTGAAATTAAACATACAGACGACGAAGAGGCAGTAAGAGATTTCTTTCTAATGGAAAAACTGAAAGCAACACTCCCAACCGAATGCGAAATATATATAGAAGAGCACGACATAGAGCCAATCACACAATTATTAAGAAAATGCTGGGAATATTACATCCAAATGAAGGACGCCGATAAGAACACTTCACAAAACAGCACTGTGAAGACAACGACATCTTCAACCACGGATGGTCAAAAGAAACCACAAAAAACAAAACCAGTAGTGTGCAATCATTGTAGCACTCCACATAAAGTAAATGGAATGTGCGATAAAAATCATACTTACCAAGAATATCTGAACACTATTATAACACAAAAACTGAGAAAGATAAATCCAAAAAAAAATATAGAATGAAATGTAATTTTTGTCTAGCCTTCGGTCACAAACGCTTTGAGTGTCAAGGATTAAAACAAATAGAAGAAGCAAAAGTAAATACAGCCACATACATTAGAACAAACACCTGTAAAACATGTAAGAGGTTTCAGTTGGATACCACCTTGAAATGAGGCCATACAATCCCTATAGCCAACGAAATAGCCAACGCAGCCTTAACATCAAAGGGCAAGTTAAATTTTGTGAAAGGATTTGTTAATAACAAACTATGTACAATCATTCGCGATAGCGGAGCGACTCTAGTTGGGATTAAAAGAACATTAATCAATGACAAAGACTACACACATAACTACGTGATATGTCGCACATTCGCAGGCACCATTGAAAGATACCCCCTAGCACTAGCGAAATTCAGACACCTTTTCTGTCAGGACAAGTGCTATGCGCAGTATTAGAAGATCCTTGCGCTGATATTATTCTTGGAAATCTTCCTAATATAAGATCATGTTCTGAAGAAGAAATCAGGGAATGGGAAAAGAAAAACTGCATCCAAGAAGCAAACATTGATTCCAGAACTAAAGAACACATTTGCATGTCTCAAACTACCAAAAGCACAAGGGAGACCACCGATGACGGAATTCGAAACGAATTCACAGAGGTGCATAACACAGGGGCGGTTGAATCTTTCAATGACACCATCAATATAAAACCTCGAATTGAGGATACCACCGAAACGCAAAATTGTGAACCTGTAAATGTGCAACAACAGACAGAAGACGCCAATGTAGTGACAAACGAAATGACTCACATAACCCACATGAACAACTCAACAGAGACAACAGAGGACACTAACCGGACTAACAGAAACGACATTGACAAGAACAACGATGACAATTCTACTTTAACGACACATTCTCGTAATAACGGAAACGACGAAGTCAACGACACAATAGCAACAACTCTTCTTAATCATGACAAACAGCTTGACGAGTCATTACAAACCGACTCGACTTCTTTAAAATACTCTCAACCGAAATCATATTATCGGACAAACAACAATGACAAAAGCACAGCAACGACAGTACGTCTGAACGACACTACTACACAAGACAATGAAGACAACTTCACATTACAGACAGTTTCTTGTGAAGACAAAACCGCAGTTACCAAACCAACAACTGGGAGAACTCAGAATTTCCAACTTTATGAGTCGAAACAATTTGTTTCTCTAGAAACAAGAAGCAATTACGTGATTAATTCCAAGAAACATAACCAATAAATACAAAGATATTCAAGAGACACTACTATTGACAAAGAAGTATTATTAACAAACAAGTGTCATCATATTTGTTCATCGCAAAGTTGTCATCTACCAAGGACACATAAAACGAAAACAATAACAACACATAAAGCTGCAGAAAGTTATGCAGATACAGAAATAACATCATCATGCAACATTCATGCAAGCAAACAGTATGCAAATAAACAAACACAAACAATTGACTTCACACAAAATCAAAGTCAGAAACGTTTGCATACAAACAAGCTGCTTTATCGCATGAACAAAAACACCAAACGATGCGGATCTAAACCCATCAGCACAAAGACTACCATTGTCAACTCATCATCTACCACTTTAGCAGACAAATACAACAAGGTCTGTGAAACACACATCTTAACCAACAATAGTAAACAATCACATTCACCAAGCAGTAGAATGAACAAAGACAAATTACTGACACTCTTGATACTTTTGCTTTTAACCCAACTTCAAACAACATTACCTACCTTTCAAAATGTATCTGTCACCACTATCCGGATAACAAACAAATTGTCCATAATATTTACCATCTCATTCATATATCAATCAACTTTGCGCCAAATTGAAAGAGCAAAAACCATGCTACAGTTCATTAACTCCTGTTGGTGCAAGGTTGTTCATATAACTTTGAGATATGCCTATAGTAAATTTATTTTCACTCTTACATTATTTAGACTTATTTTTACATCGATACCTATACAATTATGTAGTATGTGCAATTGTAAGAGTATCCGTTTAGAGGATGCAATGTGCAAATTGAAATCCATTTTTTTCTAATGAACCCATATTGAGATTACCAAACATAGATCAACCATTTATATTAACCACAGATTCAAGTGCTATCGCAATTGGAGGATGTCTGATGCAAGAATATCAAGGCGTGAAACACCCAATACTGTATGTCAGCCGTAAGCTGAAAGCGGCGGAAATGAAGTATTCGACAGCTGAGTTGGAGGCATTAAGTTTGGTTTTTTGTGTTCGTCGTTTATCTAAGTTCCTCTTAGGTTCCCATTTCGTTGTCTTGACGGATAATGCGCCACTGCTGGTAATTAAAGAAGGCAACCCGAAAAACCATCGATTAGCAAGATGGTGTCTTCTACTTCAGGATTTCGACTTTGAAATCCGTCACATTAAAGGTACGGATAATGTAATTGCTGACATTTTATCACGATTACCCAATGCACCAGCAGATTAACACTATTTACATTAATTAGTGGCCATATGATAAGCTGTGATATTTTAGTCTGTTGCATAAAAGAGTGTACCTCTACACTTACTGTAGAACTGTAAATAAGAAGTGTCGACAACTAAGTTAATACTCTACTTATAGCATTCACAGACATGAAACTTTGAGAACCGTTGACTGTATTAAGCCACATTGGCAATTGGCAGTGCATCAAAAACAATCCGAACGATATATATTAACATTTGTGAAGTTATTTCATCAATCACAGAACTTAAATTGATCATGCGAATATTAAGAACTTTGCATACGCGTGATTTCAATGAACTTCGCAAACTACCGGAACAGAACATCGCACATAAACGTAGCGATATACTATGACTATTACGACGTATGAGAGACAACACAGGAATGTGACACCAAAACGTTACCAATTTTCCCAACATTATTGGAAAAACACACGGACAAAAGAACGACAACACACGGATCGTCGTTGGAGTTAATTAATTTAATATTATTAGTTAAATATTTATTACTTGTGTGCTTTGCTATATACAATAAATATGTGAACATGCAAATTGTACATTTTCTATCATAATATGTCAAAAATATTTTCATTCATAGTTAAAATTTTCTTTCAATACAATTGTTGCAATTTAATTTATAAACCATTTCTTATCACCAGTACAGATAGTACTTGACGCTTTGAATATAGCATATCTCCAGTTTCCTTTTTCTAAGGGCGACAACATTTACCTCACCTTAATTTGTATATTTTAACAAATTATTATATTGAATGAAAGGTGTGCGAATCAGAGAGTGAATGAATTAAATGAGAGAGCGATATACTGAGCGGACAAATTGTACGCAAAAAATATTTATTTTAATTTGTCTGCGTTTTTGAGTGTAAAATGTAACACTTGTCTAAAAGTGTGTATACATGTTTAGTGTTAGATAAAATAGGTTCACTCTAAGAATCACTGTTTGAATACCCTGTACATGCGTTACACAGATGACGTAATTCATGACAAGGGATATTCCAGCTCGTGACACTTAGAGATGTACTACACACCACATACACACAGGTAGCACACACTTTAGACATTGCGTAGGACATACTCATAAACTAAACACTAACAATTAAATCACACACATTTTATTAGAGCAAGTAACAAAGCAGTAAACACACTAACAGGCAAACAGGAACATAAGTAGTTACTTGGGAGAAAACAAGAGTGCATATATATATATATATATATATATATATATATATATATATATATATATATATATATATATATATATATATATATATATATATATATATATATATATATTAAGCACTATAAAACATACGGAAGTAAAAGTGTATCAAAAATATACATTCAGGACAAGAATTGCAAGTATTCTTAAATAAGCCAAGACAATTTGTCTTGTTAAACCTCTCTAACACAGAGTTTAATATCTTGGTATCATATGGATACTTGAGAAGGGCGCGGTTGCAGATACAACTAGAAGCGTCACGGAACTTCGGTCGGATAAGCATGTTTAAGGATATGGAAGAGATAGGGGCTCTTCAGCAATCACCCTGGATTGTTGTACGGGGAAATACATGAGTTAATAGTGCAAATATATAGATGGCCAGGTTCCCATCCACGAAACTACCAAACACCAACTTCATGTGATCCTATGACAGAATTAGTGCAGACTAATTACCATATACTAACCCATAGAAGAGGGGGAGGGGAACCCCTGTCAGAGTCTCACATGGAGTCGGTAGGAACAGAAAGATAGGGAATTAGAGAAGGGACATAACCCCAATACAAGGGAGACACACTCGAATGCTCGAACAATTTAGAGCCTTCGAGAAGGATAGGTCAGTTCGCCTACAGCTCCGTGGACACAGGGGGAACCCGCTGACCGCGTGCCAGGACCTGTTCCACGAGAAGCTCGAGGAGAGTTACAGCCCGTGTCAGAGACACGTTAGAGGGCAGACGCCGACTGGACATCGAAGAAGCAACAGGGCTTAACTTAAGGCGGACTTGATAGATTGAACCCAAGTGTATTTAGGGGTGTTAGATAGATAGATGATAGAGTTTGTTGTAATGATTATGTATGATTGCTTTGTTATGAACTCCTGTGATATGCAACTCGAAGGTAGCTGGCTGCGAACACCATTCTTCGCCAGCTTACTGTAAATAAATTATGTCAGATAGTATCAGAACGGAGTTTGTTGCCTGTATGAACCCGAGTTTCATTCCCCTACGTATCTAGGACGTTGACAGACATACATAAAAAACTACTGGTAGCACTTTCTTACTACAGACAACTTATATGGACCTGCAGAAACTTTGCCAGATACAAACACCACACATATAACACACACTTAATTTCTTTTATGTACACAAACAAAATATCACAACTATTTCCAGAGTAAATCATATGTATTCTTCTTTATTGTATTACAAATTTGGTATACATGAGTGCGAGAAAGAAAGAAGAAACTGTGAGTGAATGGTGAGTGAATGATTATAAAATATCACATATGGTCACCAAGACTAATGAATAATCCCTCATGTAAAGATTTGTGGAAGTATAAATGCTTGTTTATTTGCTTCATAATGATTATTTAACCCTTATAGATATGGGGAAAAGAAAATCAACTCCTTCCATTCCAATTTATTAATTATTGAATGCTTGCTTTAAAATCACTTGCTATGCTATACTACCACCATTACTAAGATTATCATTTTAGTAAACAGAAGCACATATCTATTATACTATTAAAATATTATTATTATGATTATTATTATTATTGTTATTATTATTATTATTATTATTAATATATTATTATTATTATTATTATTATTATTATTATTATTATGCCGGCTTCGTGGCTTAGAGGTTATGACTTTTCTCCGTAATCTTGTATACTCTCGTGGGTAACGTGATGACGGTGAGAATCAGCAGTGGTTCGAATCGCATCAGTAACTTACGGGGTATGTGAGCAGACCGCTCAGAAAGCAATGGCAAACTACTGATCGTAATCTTGCCAAGAAATCAACATACAGATGAAAGATGCTGGTGTTGACAGCGATGTCCTGTAAAGGATATAGAAAAAAATATTATTATTATTATTATTATTATTATTATTATTATTATTACTATCATTATTTTACCTTTACTATCCTTAGTATCATTAATGTTATATTGATATCATCATTATCATTTCACAACTTCATCTCCCCTGTGACCCCCTTTTCTTATGGTTTGTAGCCTTTGGTACTACCCCCACTGATTGGTTCAAACATTTATCCTGCCTGTACCACCATTAGAGTGGTCATGAGGGCATTGGTGGAGTGGAACCAATTGGTGAGAGTGTGGCAAGAGAAACAAAAATGTAAAGATTTCCCCTTTTCTTTGTAACCCCCCCCCCCCCCCCCCCTGTCACATGTAAATGTGTTCAAGGAATGAAATATGCTAATGGATAATTTCCTATTTTGTAAACACAAAATATTACAGATATCTCCAGAGTAAACACAAGTACCCTTCTTTATGATATTATACTTTAGTATACATGAGTGTGAGAAAGAAACAGGAAAATGTGAGTGAATATTGAATGAATGAATACAAAATCACAGATGGTTACCAAACCAATCAGATTGTAAAAATTTGTGTTAATACAAATGCTTGTTTTATTTTTACCCCCCCCCCCCCCCCCCCCCCCCCAAAAAAAAAAAAAAAAAAGTGGACATGGAAAAAAAAGAATGAACCCTTACAATAAAAAAAAAAAAAAGAAGCAAGGAGAAAAAGATAACCAACTCCTTTTACACCTACTATTATTGAACATTGCAGGTTGCAATTGTATGTACCTGCTATGCCATGTTAACACCATTGCTAAGAAACTCATTAGCAAATGGAATCACATGTTTTAAATAATTCTATCATTATCATTACTATTATTATCATTGCTGTTATTAACATTGCTGTTATTATCCTTAGCATGTTTTATTTTTACCATTTATTATGATTGTCATCACTATTAATATATACATAAACAGACACACTTAGTATTATTTGGCGCTCACAGTAGAAGAAGAAGAATAGAAAAAGGAAATAGAGATTAGAAGACGCACTAGACGACATAAAATTTGAAAGCTATAATAGTTACCGACCGGGATATTATACATATATACCGACTATTATAGCTTTCAAATTTTATGTTGTCTAATGCGCCTTCTAATCTCTATATCCTTCTTCTATTCTTCTTCTTCTGTGAGCGCCAAATAATACTAAGTGTGTCTGTTTATGTAATCGCCTTAGTGGCCTTAACGGTTCTCCCCATTTATTTCTTCTATTAATATATAACCTCATCCCCCATGTACCCCCCTCCCCATGGTTGTTGTTGCCCTTGCTGATACCCTCACCAGTTAGTTTCAGACAGTTATCCTGCCTCCCCCATCATTACCAGAGAGTGGTGATGAGGGCATTGGTGTGGTGGGTCTGATAGGTGAGAGTGTGGCAAGGGAAACAAAAATTCGACATTTTCTCTCTTTCTTTTTGTTACCCCCCTCCACATGTAAATATGTCTAAAGAATAAAATATTGCACATGTCACATACACGCCCACATGAAACGCTCGGTAAATACACGCACACAAATACTGAACACACAGGACGCATGCAAAAATACTAACAACACAAATGCACTTGTACCACTACTACCATGCTTTCATACTGAGATTAAGTAACTCTGTATTACTATTTTATTATTATGGTTAGATTGCTTTTATTCTTTAATTCTATGATCAATGTTTACCATTATCATAATCCTTCATCACCCCACTTGTTACTGTTTGCTGTGGATGCTGCTGCCGCCATCACTGGTTGGTTCAAAAAGTTTTTACTGCCTTTATCATCATTACCAAAGAGGTGGTGATGGTGTTGGCGGTTTTAGGGCCAATTGGAGAAGGGGGTGACAGGGGAAACAAACATAGTAAAAAAAAATTTCTCTAGGTACCCCCCCCCCCCCATCCCTTCAAACCTTTCATATATAAGTATGCCAATGAATAAATTGTTGTAATATTATACATATGTCACCTACACGCCCGCATGCAATGCTCTGTAAATACACATACACAAATACTGAGCACACAGAAGGCATGTAACAACACAAACATTATATATGCAATCACTACCCTTTCTGCATTGTACTGATGTGTACGCATCCTACTGTCCCACCATTTTGATACTGTCGTTTTTCGATTCTGCTGCCGCCCTCAACGGTTGGTTCAAACATTTTATACTGCCAGTTTCATCATTACCGATTGGTGGTGATGGTATTGGTGGTTTTGGGGCCGACAGGAGAGAGAGGTGGCAGGGGAAATAAAAACGGTGCACTATCATCATGCTGTTATTTTGTAAGTTTTACCCTATAACAAATTCAAGGTAAAAATGTTAAAATGTATAACATATTTGTATTTTTGCGCATATGTCACCTACACGTCCACACGCAACGCTCTGTAAAAACACAAATAATACACTTTGCAACGATATTAACAGTCAATAAAAGTTTTAAAAACATTTTTTACTAAAGATTTCCGTGGAAAGGAGCAATATAATGAGTCTAAAGACTATTTTTCACTACAATACACTTTAGGGTATATTGGAATAAATGTTACGAATGGTTGAAATGTAAGCGCTATTATCATATGTTATGCCGGCGAATGTGAGGTGTCGGCTTCACCATCTTGTATGTAAGTAAATAATACCGCTACCAGCCCTTTTCAAGAGTTTGTAAGAAATTAAATTTAACACGTCACTCAAAAACTTACATATGACAATGCTCCGTAGCACACTAGGAATATTTACAAATAAACGACAACATGTTGAACATACACTATTCACACTAAATACACCATTCTGTTTACGGAGAAGTAAAGAGAGAGAAAGAGGGAGAAAATGGTCGGAAAACTAAAAGGAGAGAAACTAATACATACAGCATTGC
This sequence comes from Cepaea nemoralis, assembly GCA_014155875.1. Lineage (NCBI taxonomy): Eukaryota > Metazoa > Mollusca > Gastropoda > Stylommatophora > Helicidae > Cepaea > Cepaea nemoralis. The sequence continues at coordinate 202,683 of JACEFZ010005131.1, forward strand.
ATTTTCTTATTTTCTTATTTTCCCCAAGATTTTCCCCCAGACGGGGGCTGCGTGGTCTCAAGGTATGGTGTCCGCCTCGAGTACTGGAGGTCCCGGGTTCAAGCCCCGGTGATGCCGGGATTCTTTCACGAGGACTTCTAGTAATAAATTTCCCCTGGTCTCTGGAGAGAGAGAGAGAGAGAGAGAGAGAGAGAGAGAGAGAGAGAGAGAGAGAGAGAGAGACAGAGGCAGAGAGAGACAGAGAGAGAGACAGAGAGACAGAGAGTCCGTAAAAGAAAAGGGGCATAATATTTACTTAACTGTTAACAAGGGATATGACTCCTCAGAATTTGCTTCGGATGATTTCATTTAATATTACGCTGTTGAATAACTCGTACTGGAATCTGATACTCGAAAGCTATCACGATAGTTCTAATGTGAAGATTATAAGTGGGGAAGTATTTTGTTTCTTTATTACGTATATTTTAGATTCAGTATAATGCTATGTAATAACAGTATAAAACACCTGCACGACCTTGAGAAATATTTGCCATTTGGCAGTTTAATTTTTTGCTCTGGTTTATCTTCACAACGTATAAATCTACACACACATAAAAATACACACTACATTTTGCACATCGCTTCTCGGCCTTTTGGCTAAGATCAAGTGTATTTGCTGGCCCTTCCAGTAGTGCGCTTGGTCTGGTCGGAGGCCGGGAGGATCAATCTCGGTCCCGTGGCTAAAGTCAGACGCATTTGCTGCTCCCCGCAGTAGTGCGCCTGGTCTGGTCGGGGGCCGGGTGATCCACACACCAAAAAAAAAAAAAACCTCACATTAATCACTTTAAATGTGGGCCCGGTGGACCACTGTGGGCAATGGCTCACAGTGGGACTAAGGGTCCACGCCAAAAACAGGGGAGGCGGGGAACCAGCTCGTCTGGGATGACCGCCAAACCCTTATAAAAAAAAAAAAGAAAAAGAAAAGGGAGATTACCAAGTTATGTCACTTAGAATCAGTCACATAGGTAAAATCATCAGACATCCAGAACAACATAGATTAGCTTTATATTATATAGCACACAACATAAAACACCTCACACCTCTTAACAATGCAACTGCACACTACCAGGGAACACTGCCAACATTCTACCAGACATGCATACAGGCAATACAAGGACATGAACAGTTAATACAGCAAACAACACACAAAATATACAAACATTTAGTTAGAGAGCAAGCACCATCACTCAAACTTAGGATTAAAAGAGGACACAAATACTTCATGTCTGACTTCACATGCACCTTTTCAAACCTACACAACAAACACATAACACCAAAAGCTAGAGAGATCACATATAGACTGTTATACAATATGACACCGACAACACAGACAGAAGCATACAAATACAAACAAATATCACAGTGCCAGCTATGTAGAAATAACACAACAGAGACAGAGGAACACATTTATTATACATGTCCAACAATCACAGCCATACGCGCAACACTCCAACACCTCATACAAACACACACAGGCAAACAAACTGACATATATAAAGCAATTTTTCTCAACATTATACCAAAATCAGCAAAAGACACACATACAAAACTACTGACAGCTCTTTCTTACTATAGACAGCTCATATGGACATGTAGAAACTCAGCCAGATACAAACACCGCACATATAACACACACTTAATATCATTTATGTTCACGCACAAAATATCACAACTCTTTCCAGAGTTGGTATAAATGGTATACCAACTCTGGAAATTTTTGTGGTAGTTTTGGTATACATGAGTGAGAGAAAGAAAAAAAGAAACTGGGAGTAAATGATTAAAAAGATCTCATATGGTCAAAAGACCAATGGAAAATCCCTTATGTAAATCACCCTTATAGATAAGGGGAAAAAGGGAAAAAGAGAAAAGAAAACTGAACTCCTCCCTTTCCAAGGTACAAATTATGAAATGTTTGATACAAATGAATTTGTTGTGCTAAAACTACCACCACAACTAAGATTATCATTTTAGTAAAGGAAATCACATATCTATTATAGTATTTTATTTTATCATTATTATGGTTTTCATTATTATTATTATTATTATTATTACTATTATCATTATCAATTTTTACTTTTTACTATCATTACCCAACCCCTTTTATCCTTAGTATCATTAATTTAATAAGTATTAATGTTATCACCTTTATTATTTTACAACTTCATCCCCTATGTCCCCCCCTCCCTTTATTAAATGTTTGTTGCTTTTGCTACCACCCCCACTAGTTTGTTTCAAACATTTGCCCTGCCTGTACCATCATTAGTGGTCATGGGGACATTGGTGATTGAAACCAATCGGTGGGAGAGTAGAGAGGGAACAACATGTAAAGACTTTCCCCTATCCCTGCAGTCAATACTTACCCCATTATCCTTAGAATCATTGATTTTACAAGTATTATTGATATCATCACTATTATTTTACAACTTCATCTCCCCTGCGCCCCCTGTTGCTTATGTGTTGTTACCCTGGCTGCTACCCCAACTGGTTGGTTCAAACACTTGTCCTGCCTGTACCATCATTAAGAGTTGGCATGAGGGTTTTGGTGGGGTGAAACCAGTTGAGGAGAGTATAGTGAGGAGGGGAAACATGTAAAGATTCCCCCTTTTCTTTGTATTCAGTATCTACCTAAATATCCCTAGTATCATAAAGGTTATAAGTATTAGTGATATCATCATTATTATTTTACAACCTCATCTCCCCTAGTGCCCCATTTTGCTTAAGGTTTTGTTGCCTTTGCTACCACCCCCACTGGTCAGTTCAACATTTGTCCTGCCTGTACCATCATAAAGGTGGTCGGAGGGGCATTGGAGTGAAAGCGATTAGTGGGAGTGCGGCAAAGTAAACAAAAATGTAAAGATTTCCCTTTCTCCTTGTCACCCCTTTTGAATCATGTGAGGGAGTGTTGAAGGAATAAATACAAAATCACATATGTTTACCAAATCAATAATACTGAAATAAATTTGTGCAAACACAAATGATTGAAGGAATGAGGGAAAAAAAAAAAAAAAAAAAAAACCCAACTCCCTGTATTACAACTATTAATAAAAACTATATTTGGCTTGTGTATGTACACTGCTATGCTATGTTAACACCATCCCAAAGAAAATCATCCTAGCAAATGGAAACCAAATTTGCAAAAAGTTTATCATTTTCATAACCATTATTACCATTGCTAGTTTTTTATATTGGCTATTATTACCCTCAGTATGTCTCTTCTTGTCATTATTATTATTGTCATCATTAGAAATAAACAAAATCCCTTTCCCATGTGCCCCCCACCCCCTTGCTCATGTTTTGTTGCTGCCTTTGCTGATACGCACACCGGTTTGGTTCAAATATCTATCCTGCCTTTACCATCATTGCCCAGAGAGGAGTGGTAGGGCATTGGTGGAGTGGAACCAAATTGGTGAGAGGGTGGCAAGGGAAACACAAATGTAAAGATTGTAAAAATTTGTGCTAATATTGATGCTTGTTTACTTTCTACAATAAGTTTTTAAAAAAAGAGGAAGGGAAAAAATGAATAAACCCTTACACATAAGACCAAAGAAAAAATAAATAAATAAATAAATAAACAAGGAGAAAAAGATAACCAACTCCCTTTACTTCTGCTATTACTGAACATTGCAGGTTGCAAGAATATGTAAAAAAAAAAAAAAAAAATAAGCAAGGAGAAAAAAAAAAAGAGAACCAACTCCTTTTTACACCTACTATATTATTAAACAGAGCAGGATGCAATTGTTATTGTATGCACCAGCAATAAGTTAACACCATTTCTAAGAAAACCATTTTAGCAAATGGAATCACATGTTTGGAAAATGTGATCTTTATCAAAACAAATCCTACCATTGTGTTTATTAATATAAACATTGCTGTCATCACCCTTAGTAGTTTTTATTCCTTGTCATTATTATCATAAGATGTATTTCATGTAAACACCATTCCTAAGTTAATCAATTTAGCACATAAAATCACATGTTAAAACTATTATTTATTTATTATCATTGATTGAGTCTATCACTAGTCTCAGCACTGTTTATTCCTTGTCACTATGGAAATTATTTATGTATTTGGTTGTTACTTTGCATTATTATCATTGTAATCACTATTAATATATATGGCTTTGTAAACACATATACTATCACATCCCCCTTGCCCACCCTTTTGATACTGTGATGTTTGTCTCTGCTGCCAACCTCACCGTTTTGTTTTCAGTCCTGCACCGCCATGTTTACCATCATCGAGGGTGATGGTACTTGGTAGGAGTTTTTGGAGCTGACAGGAGAGCGGGGCGGCAGGGGAAAAATAACAGCCCGCTACCATCACGCTTTTGATTTAAAATATTTCCTTACAACAATGTCAATGGAGAAATGTTTTAAATGTATAAAATATTTGAAATTTTTGCGCATATGTCACCTACACGCCCACATGCAACGCTCTGTAAAAACACGCACACAAATACTGAACACACAGTACGCATGTAACAACACAAAAAATATAAATGCAGCAACTACCACTCCTGCATTGTAAACTAGGATACTCCTTGACAACCCCCCGCCTTCCCCCCCCCCCCCCCCCACCTTTTCGATACTGTTGTTTTTGATGCTGCTGCTGCTGCCTTCACCGGTCAGTTCTAACAAGTTTTTACTGCCATTTCCCTCATTACCAAGGGGTGATGATGGTATTGGTGGGGTTGGAGCTGACAGGTGAAAGGTTAGCAGAGGGAAAATAATGGTAAACTACCGTCTTGTTGTTGTTTGTACTCGTTTTTCGTTACCCCCCATTTCAAATGTAAATAGCTTGAAACAAATGTTGTAAAAATTTTGCGCATATGTCACCTACACTTCCACATGCAACGCTCTGTAACAACACGAACAATACAAATGCAATGTTTCTTAACACTCAATAAAAGTTTAAAAAAAAAAAAAAAAAAAAAAAAAAAAAAAAAAAAAAATTACCAAGTTAATTGGCGTTTGTCGGTGGCTTCGTCAGTGTTGATAAAAAGCGATCCTTCGTTGCCGCTGTTTTCATCCTGCTTTGTAGCAGCTTTCTTGCATGGTTTGGAAGGAGAAGGAGAAGATCTTCCTTCCTCTTCTCTCATGTCTTTGTTGCTTGAGGAATTTCTCCTCTCTGCCCACTGTCTTTTTCTGCCGTAATGGACGGTTTGGAAACCGTCGTCGTTGGTTTCTTGTGAAATTGTTTTTGCTTGAGTTTCTGCGTCTGTCTCCGTGGTCACCGGTCCGCCAGCTACCTCGACGTCATCTTGGGCAGCGTTGTCCTCGTCTGGCCTCGTGGCTTCTTTTTGGCCGGCTGTCTCCGCGACATCTTGTTTTTTGTTTGAATTTGTTTGAGGTTTTTCCCCGAGTGAGGGGAACTCCTCTTGTGATCTTTCAGTTGTTTGTTTTATATTGTCTTTCTTTTGTCCCCGGCTCGGGCATTTGTTGGCCCAGTGTGAGTCTTAATCCTAACCGTGTCACTAATTCTGCTGCTTCAAAGTCTGTTTTGATGTTAGTTTCTTGCAATAAAATGAAGTCTGGTTTGTGTTTGTGTATGAGTGTGACTATGTGTTGTAATTTCATTTTCATACCCCGAATATTTAAACTAATTATACGTAAATCGTCAGCCATTTAAAAAAATTTAAAATAAACAACATGGTGGTTAAATTTAAGTGATTACCTATATCTTTTCTGTGATAATTCAGTTCTGGGTTGTGTCTTCGGTTTTGATAATATTTTTGCGGTTTTCGTTTTCGATCGAGTGGTGTCGATCGAACACTTTGAAAAGGAACGAGAACGTGTGACGATTCATTGGCTTCCTAACACGATTCCTCCAGAATGAGTCAAGTTCATTGTAAAACAGACAATTGGTGTCGAAAATGCGGAAGTATTCCGCATTAAGTACGGTGGCGGAAAATGGGGAGTCCTGTGTACCCCGACAAAAACAATACCTCATTATGCCAAGATTACGGCTCCTGGGAAAATTACAGGAGACCACCGTATTATGTTCACAATAGTTGGTCGCCGCACCGAATGTCCTACATGTGGCCTGGACTCACACTGGGCCAACAAATGCTCGAGCCGGAGACAAAAGAAAGATAATATAAAACAAACAACTGTAAGATCACAAGAGGAGTTCCCCTCACTCGGGGAAAAACCTCAAACAAATTCAAACAACAACAAACAAGATGTCGCGGAGACAGCCGGCCAAAAAGAAGCCACGAGGCCAGACGAGGACAAGATGACGTCGAGGTAGCTGGCGGACCGGTGACCACGGAGACAGACGCAGAAACTCACGCAAAAACAATTTCACAAGAAACCAACGACGACGGTTTCCAAACCGTCCACTACGGCAGAAAAAGACAGTGGGCAGAGAGGAGAAATTCCTCAAGCAACAAAGACATGAGAGAAGACGAAGGAAGATCTTCCCCTTCTCCTTCCAAACCATGCAAGAAAGCTGCTACAAAGCAGGATGAAAACAGCGACAACAAAGGACCATTTTTTATCAACAATGACGGAGACACCGACTAACGCCATTAACTTGGTAAGGCGAAAGATTTATACGTTGTGAAGATAAACCAGAGTAACAAATTAAACTGCCAAATGGCAAATATTTCTCAAGGTCGTGCAGGTGTTACATACTGTTATTACATTGCATTATACTGAATCTAAAATATACGTAATAAAGAAACAAAATACTTCCCCACTTATAATCTTCACATTAGAACTATCGTGATAGCTTTCGAGTATCAGATTTGAGTACGAGTTATTCAACAGCGTATTATTAAATGAAATCATCCGAAGCAAATTCTGAGGAGTCATATCCTTTATTAACAGTTCAGTAAATATTATGCCCCTTTTCTTTTACGGACTCTCTCTCTCTGTGTCTCTCTGTCTCTCTGTCTGTCTGTCTCTCTCTCTCTCTCTGTCTCTCTCTCTCTCTCTCTCTCTCTCTCTCTCTCTCTCTCTCTCTCTCTCTCTCCCCAGAGACCAGGGGAAATTTATTACTAGAAGTCCTCGTGAAAGAATCCCGGCATCACCGGGGCTTGAACCCGGGACCTCCAGTACTCGAGGCGGACACCATACCTTGAGATCACGCAGCCCCCGTCTGGGGGAAAATCTTGGGGAAAATAAGAAAATAAGAGAGTGCAATGTTGTATGTATTAGTTTCTCTCCCTTTAGTTTTCCGACCATTTTCTCCCTCTTTCTCTCTCTTTACTTCTCCGTAAACAGAATGGTGTATTTAGTGTGAATAGTGTATGTTCAACATGTTGTCGTTTATTTGTAAATATTCCTAGTGTGCTACGGAGCATGGTCATATGTAAGTTTTTGGGTGACGTGTGAAATTTAATTTCTTACAAACTCGTGAAAAGGGCTGGTAGCGGTATTATTTACTTACATACAAGATGGTGAAGTCGACACCTCACATTCGCCGGCATAACATATGATAATAGCGTTTACATTTCAACCAATCGTAACATTTATTCCAATATACCCTACGGTGTAGGGTGTGAAAAATAGCCTTTAGACTCATTATATTGCTCCTCTCCACGGAAATCTTGAGTAAAAAAAAATTTTTAAACTTTTATTGAGTGTTAAAATCGTTGCAAAGAGTATTGTTTGTGTTTTTACAGAGCGTTGCGTGTGGACGTGTAGGTGACATATGCGCAAAAGTACAAATATTTTATACATTTTAACATTTTTACATTGAATTTGTTATAGGGTAAAACTTACAAAATAACAGCATGATGATAGTGCACCGTTTTTATTTCCCTTGCCACCTCTCTCTCCTGTCGGCCCCAAAAACACCAATACCATCACCACCAATCGGTAATGATGAAACTGGCAGTATAAAATGTTTGAACCAACCGTTGAGGGCGGCAGCAGAATCGAAAAACGACAGTATCAAAATGGTGGGACAGTATGATGTGTACACATCAGTACAATGCAGAAAGGGTAGTGATTGCATATATAATGTTTGTGTTGTTACATGCCTTCTGTGTGCTCAGTATTTGTGTATGTGTATTTACCAAGCATTGCATGTGGGCGTGTAGGTGACATATGTATAATATTACAACAATTTATTCATTGGCATCCTTATATATGAAAGGGTTGAAAGGGGTGGGGGAGGGGGGGGGGGGACCTAGAAAAATATTTTTTTACTATGTTTGTTTCCCCTGTCACCCCCTTCTCCAATTGGCCCTAAAACCGCCAACACCATCACCACCTCTTTGGTAATGATGATAAAGGCAGTAAAAACTTTTTGAACCAACCAGTGAGGGCGGCAGCAGCATCCACATCAAACAGTAACAAGTGGGGAGATGAAGGATTATGATAATGATAAACAGTGATCATAGAATTAAAGAATAATAGCAATCGAACCATAATAATAAAATAGTAATACAGAGTTACTTACTCTCAGTATGAAAGCATGGTAATAGTGGTACTAGTGCATTTGTGTTGTTAGTATTTTTGCATGCGTCCTGTGTGTTCAGTATTTGTGTGCGTGTATTTACCGAGCGTTGCGTGTGGGCATGTCATGTATGTGGCATGTGCAATATTTTATTCATTGGACATATTTACATGTGGAGGGGGGTAACAAAGAGAAAGAGAGAAAATTTTCCATTTGTGTTTCCCTTGCCACACTCTCACCTATCAGACCCACCACACCAATTCCCTCATCACCACTCTCTGGTAATGATAGGGGGGGGGGGCAGGATAACTGTCTGAAACTAACTGGTGAGGGTATCAGCAAGGGCAACAACAACCATTTGCAGTGGGGAGGGGGTACATGGGGGATGAGGTTATATATTAATAGAAGAAATAAATGGGGAGAACCGTTGAGGCCACTAAGGCGATTACATAAACAGACACACTTAGTATTATTTGGCGCTCACAGAAGAAGAAGAATAGAAGAAGGATATAGAGATTAGAAGACGCATTAGACAACATAAAATTTGAAAGCTATAATAGTCGGTATATATGTATAATATCCCGGTCGGTAACTATTATAGCTTTCAAATTTTATGTCGTCTAGTGCGTCTTCTAATCTCTATTTCCTTTTTCTATTCTTCTTCTTCTACTGTGAGCGCCAAATAATACTAAGTGTGTCTGTTTATGTATATATTAATAGTGATGACAATCATAATAAATGGTAAAAATAAAACATGATAAGGATAATAACAGCAATTATTATTATTAATAAACAGCAATGATAATAATAGTAATGATAATGATAGAATTATTTAAAACATGTGATTCCATTTGCTAATGAGTTTCTTAGCAATGGTGTTAACATAGAATAGCAGGTACATACAATCGCAACCTGCAATGTTCAATAATAGTAGGTGCAAAAGGAGTTGGTTATCTTTTTCTCCTTGCTTCTTTTTTTTTTTTTTTAATTGTAAGGGTTCATTCAATTTTTTCCATTTCCTCTTTTTTTTGGGGGGGGGGGGGGGGGGGGAGGGGGGGGGGGTAAAAATAAAACAAGCATTTGTATTAACACAAATTTTTACAATCTGATTGGTTTGGTAACCATCTGTGATTTTGTATTCATTCATTCAATATTCACTCACATTTTCCTGTTTCTTTCTCGCACTCATGTATACTAAAATATAATATCATAAAGAAGGGTACTTTTGTTTACTCTGGAGATATCTGTAATATTTTGTGTTTACAACATAGGAAATTATCCATTAGCATATTTCATTCCTTGAACACATTTACATGTGACAGGGTGGTTACAAAGAAAAGGGGAAATCTTTACATTTTTGTTTCTCTTGCCACACTCTCACCAATTGGTTCCACTCCACCAATGCCCTCATGAGCACTCTAATGGTGGTACAGGCAGGATAAATGTTTGAACCAATCAGTGGGGGTAGTACCAAACGCAAAAAACCATAAGAAAAGGGGGTCACAGGAGAGATGAAGTTGTGAAATGATAATGATGATATCAATATAACATTAATTATACTAAGGATAGTAAAGGTAAAATAATGATAGTAATAATAATAATGATAAAATAATTTTTTTCTATATCCTTTACAGGACATCGCTGTCAACACCAGCATCTTTCAGCTGTATGTTGATTTCTTGGCAAGATTACGCTCAGTAGTTTGCCATTGCTTTCTGAGCGGTCTGCTCATATACCCCGTAAGTTACTGATGCGATTCGAACCATTGCTGATTCTCACCGTCATCACGTTACCCACAAGAGTATACAATAAAGAATAATACATATGATTTACTCTGGAAATAGTTGTGATATTTTGTGTGTGTACATAAAAGAAATTAAGTGTGTGTTATATGTGTGGTGTTTGTATCTGGCAAAGTTTCTGCAGGTCCATATAAGTTGTCTGTAGTAAGAAAGTGCTACCAGTAGTTTTGTATGTATGTCCTTAGCTGTCTTTGGTATAGTGTTGAGAAAAATTGCTTTATATGTGTCGGTTTGTTTGCCTGTGTGCGTTTGTATGAGGTGTTTGAGTGTTGCGCGTGTGGCAGTAATTGTTGGACATGTATAATAAATGTGTTCCTCTGTCTCTTGTGTGTTGTTTCTACATAATTGACATTGTTTGGATATGTATGCTTCTACCTGTGTTGTGGGGGTCATATTGTATAGCAGTCTATATGTGATTTCTCTAGCTTTTGGAGTTATGTGTTTGTTGTGTAGGTTTGAAAAGGTGCATGTGAAGTCAGTCATGAAGTATTTGTCTCTTTTTTCAATCCTATGTCTTAGTGATGGTGCTTGTTCTCTAACTAAATGTTTGTATATTGTGTGTGTTGTTTGCTGTATTAACTGTTCATGTCCTTTTATTGCCTGTATGCATGTCTGATAGAAAGTTGGCAGTTTTCCCTGGTAGTGAGGATTTGCATTGTTAAGAGGTGTGAGATGTTTGATGTTGTGGCCTATGTAGTATAGTACTAGTCTGTTCTGTTCTGGGTGTCTGATGATTTTACCTATGTGACTGATTATAAATGACAGTATTTTTGTCTGGATGTCCTGTAGTGCAAATTCCCCCTTGTCCCTTGTCTTGTATGAGAGTTTTGTTCTGAATGCTATGTATTGTGTTGGTAAAGATGAAGCGTCTGATTTGTATGTTTATGTTTGTGACGGTCTGTTTGGGAGGGTCCAGTACTGTCGCTAAATATATTATTTTGGGTAATATGTATGTGTTGACTATTGTGTTTCTACCAAATATTGTGGATGTCTTGTACCTATACCTGTGTATCATGTCTGTGATCTGTTCGGTCAGTGCGTGCCATGTCTGTCTGTGTGTTTCTGTGGGATCACATGGAAATGTGATCCCATACAGCTTCATGGTTTCTATGTGTTTCAGATCTGGAGGGAAATCAACCTTTTGTTTCCACTTTCCCAGACCCATTATCTGTGATTTCTGTACATTAATTTTGGCTCCACTGCATTTTCCAAAATGGGTAGAGGTGTGGAGTATATTCTTTATTGATGTGTTGCTGGTGGGAAAGAAGGCAGTGTCATCTGCATAGGCGATGAGCTTCTGCTCTCCTATCCCATGCAGGAAGGTTCCTTTAATACTAGTGTCTTGCCTTATCTTCTCTAATAAAGGTTCTAGGGTGAGCACATACAGGAATGGTGATAAGGGACATTCCTGTCTTACAGATCTCGTGAGCCTGAAGCTAGCTGTCAGTGAATGGTTCACCAACACTCTGCTCTCAGGGTTTTTATACAAGATCTGTATCCACTGCCTGTAGTATTCTCCTATGTTACAAAATTCTAGTGTCCTATGCAGGTATGTGTGGGAAATTCTGTCGAAGGCCTTTTCTTGATCCAAGGATAAGATGGATAATGGACAGTCTTTCCCATGTGTGTAGTTGATTTACAATTACTGCCACACGTGCAACACTCAAACACCTCATACAAACACACACAGGCAAACAAACCGACATATATAAAGCAATTTTTCTCAACACTATACCAATGACATCTAAGGACATACATACAAAACTACTTGTAGCACTTTCTTACTACAGACAACTTATATGGACCTGCAGAAATTTTGCCAGATACAAACACCACACATATAACACACATTTAGTTTCCTTCATGTACACGCACAAAATATCACAACTCTTTCCAGAGTTGGTATAAGTGGTATACTAACTCTGGCAATTTTGGGAATTTTTTGGAAATTTTGTTATACATGAGAGAGAGAAAAAAAGAAGAAACTGTGAATGAATGGTGAGTGGATGATTAAATAAATCACATATGGTCAAAAGACCAATGGAAAATCCCTTATGTAAAGAATAGTGGAAGTATAAATGCTTGTTTTACTTGTTTCAAAATGATGGTTTCACCCTTATAGACAAGAGGGAAAAGAAAAAAGGAGAGAAGAAAATTAAACTCCTCCCATTCCAATGTACTATTTATGGAATGTTTGGCTTTGAATGCACTTGTTGTGCTATACTACCACCACTACTAAGATTATCACTTTAGTAAATAAACTCACATATTTGTTATACTATTATCATTATTATTATCATTATTATTATTATTTTATTATTATTGTTTATTATAATGATTATCATCATTATTATTATTATGACTATCTTTATTCTACCTTTACTATCCTTAGTAATTTTAATGTTATAAGTATTATTGATATCATCATTATCATTTTACATTTTCATCTCCCCCGCGCCCCCCCCCCCCCTTGCTTACAGTTTGTTGCCTTTGCTACTAACCCCACTGGTTGGTTCAAACTTTTGTCCTGCCTGTGCCATCATTAAGAGTGGTCAGGAGAGCATTGATGGAATTGAACAATTAGTGGGAGGGTAGCGCGGGAAACAAAACTGTAAAGATTTCCCTTTCGCTTAGTCACCCCCTTTGAATCATGTGAGTGAGTGTTGAATGAATGAATAAATATAAAAACACATATGGTTATCAAACCAATAATACTGTAAGAACTCATGCAAATACAAATATTTGGTTAATTTTCATTTTAAAAAAAAAAGAAAGAGAGAGCAAAGAGGGAAATATTAATGAACCCCTACATTTAGGAAAAAAAACAAAGAGGAAAATATAACCCACTCCTTTACTCCAAGTATTATTAAAACTGCAGTTTGCATGTGTATGTACCTGCTAGGCTATGTTTAACACCATTACAAAGAAAATCATCCTAGCAAATGGAATCACATATTGTAAATATGTTATCATTTTCATAACTATTATCACCATTGCTGTTTTTTTAATAATTGCTGTCATTACCCCCAGTATGTCTCTTCTTGTCATTACTACTATTGCCATCATTAGGAATAAAACAAAAACCCCTTTCCCATGTACACCCCTCCCCTCGCTCATGGTTGTTGTTGCCTTTGCTGGTACCCACACCGGTTTGGTTCAAATATTTATCCTGCCTTTACCATCATCGCCCAGAGAGGGGGTAATGGCATTGGTGGAGTGGAACCAAATTGGTGAGAGGGTGGCAAGGGAAACAAAGATGTAAAGATTGTAAAAATTTGTGCTAATACTGATGCTTGTTTACTTTCTACAATAAGTTTAAAAAAAAAAAAAAAAAAAAAGGAAGGGAAAAAAAGAAATGAACCCTTACAAATAATACCAAAAGGAAAAAAAAAAGAAACAAGGAGAAAAAGATAACCAACTCCTTTTAATTCTACTATTATTGAACATGCATGTTGCAAGTATATGTAAAAAAAATAAAATAAAAAATATAATCAAGGAGAAACAAAAAAGATTATCAACTCCTTTTTACACCTACTATATTATTAAACAGTGCAGGATGCAATTGTTATTGTATGTACCAGCCATATTTTAACACCATTTCTAAGAAAATCATTTTAGCAAATGGAATCACAGTTTTGGAAAATGTGATCATTATCAAAACAAATCCTACCATTGTGTTTTATTAACATTAGCATTGCTGTCATCACCCTTAGTAGTTTTTATTCCTTGTCAGTATTATTATAAGATGTATTTCATGTAAACACCATTCCTAAGGTAATCAATTTAGCACATAAAATCACATGTTAAAACTATTTATTATTTATTATCATTGAGTCTATCACTAGTCTCAGCACTGTTATTCCTTGTCACTATGATATTTATTTATGTATTTGGTTGTTACTTTGCATTATTATCATTGTAATCACTATTAATATATATGGCTTTGTAAACGCGTATACTATCACATCCCCCTTTCCCACCCTTTTGATACTGTGATTGTTGTCTCTGCTGCCACCCTCACCGTTTTGTTTCATTTCTGCAACGCCATGTTTATCATCACCGAGGGTGATGGTATTTGGTAGGAGTTTTTGGAGCTGACAGGAGAGCGGGGCGGCAGGGGGAAAATAACAGCCCGATACCATCATGCTTTGGATTTAAAATATTTCCTTACAACAATGTCAATGGAGAAATGTTTAAATGTATAAAATATTTGTAATATTTGCGCATATGTCATCTACACGCCCACATGCAACGCTCTGTAAAAACACGCACACAAATACTGAACACACAGTACGCATGTAACAACACAAACAATACAAATGCAACAACTACCATTCCTGCATTGTAAACTAGGATACTCCTCGACAACCCCCCCCCCCTTTCCCCCCACCTTTTCGATACTGTTGTTTTTGATGCTGCTGCTGCCTTCACCGGTCGGTTCTAACAAGTTTTACTGCCATTTTCCTCATTACCAAGTGGTGATGATGGTATTGGTGGGGTTGGAGCTGACAGGTGAAAGGGCGGCAGAGGGAAAATAATGGTATACTATCGCCTTGTTGTTGTTTGTACTCGTTCTTCGTTACCCCCCATTTCAAATGTAAAAAGGTTGAAACAAATGTTGTAAAAATTTGCGCATATGTCACCTACACTTCCACATGCAACGCTCTGTAACAACAAGAACAATACAAATGCAAATGTTTCTTAACACTCAATAAACGTTTAAAAAAAAAAAAAAAAAAAAAAAAAAAAATTACCAAGTTAACGGCCATCGTCACGGTGTCTTCGTCAGTGTTGATAAAAAGCAATCCTTCGTTGCCGCTGTTTTCATCCTGCTTTGTAGCAGCTTTCTTGCATGGTTTGGAAGGAGAAGGGGAAGATCTTCCTTCCTCTTCTCTCATGTCTTTGTTGCTTGAGGAATTTCTCCTCTCTGCCCACTGTATTTTTCTGCCGTAGTGGACGGTTTGGAAACCGTCGTCGTTGGTTTCTTGTGAAATTGTTTTTGCTTGAGTTTCTGCGTCTGTCTCCGTGGTCACCGGTCCGCCAGCTACCTCGACGTCATCTTGGGCAGCGTTGTCCTCGTCTGGCCTCGTGGCTTCTTTTTGGCCGGCTGTCTCCGCGACATCTTGTTTTTTGTTTGAATTTGTTTGAGGTTTTTCCCCGAGTGAGGGGAACTCCTCTTGTGATCTTTCAGTTGTTTGTTTTATATTGTCTTTTTTTTGTCTCCGGCTCGGGCATTTGTTGGCCCAGTGTGAGTCCAGGCCACATGTAGGACATTCGGTGCGGCGACCAACTATTGTGAACATAATACGGTGGTCTCCTGTAATTTTCCCAGGAGCCGTAATCTTGGCATAATGAGGTATTGTTTTTGTCGGGGTACACAGGACTCCCCATTTTCCGCCACCGTACTTAATGCGGAATACTTCCGCATTTTCGTCACCAATTGTCTGTTTTACAATGAACTTGACTCCCTCTGGAGGAATCGTGTTAGGAAGCCAATGAATCGTCACACGTTCTCGTTCCTTTTCAAAGTGTTCGATCGACACCACTCGATCAAAAACGAAAACCGCAAAAATATTATCAAAACCGAAGACACAACCCAGAACTGAATTATCACAGAAAAGATATAGGTAATCACTTAAATTTAACCACCATGTTGTTTATTTTAAATTTTTTACAATGGCTGACGATTTACGTATAATTAGTTTAAATATTCGGGGTATGAAAATGAAATTACAACACATAGTCAGACTCATACACAAACACAAACCAGACTTCATTTTATTGCAAGAAACTAACATCAAAACAGACTTTGAAGCAGCAGAATTAGTGACACGGTTAGGATTAAGAAATTCGTTTTTCAGTTTGGCCAAACATAACGTAGAGTCAGGGACAGCCATTCTGCAAACTTCCGACATGTGGACTATTTTTAGAACAGACCGCGACGAACAAGGTAGAATTTCCACAGTTCAAGTTAGAAACGACACACACTCCTTTGCCATTGTGAATATACACGCACCACCAAACTACAATTATCAAAATCTGTTTTACGAAAAGTTAGACGACTTGTTGACACAGACATACAGGGGACAGAATATAGTTATTGCCGGAGATTACAACTGCGTTCTTGACGATTTAGACGTGTTGGGAGGAGAGGTGAGAACGCAGCTGAGGAGATCCGGCAGGGACAGCTTACATCAACTAGATACACTACGGAACATCATCGATACACACAACCTCACAGACGCATTCAGGCATACACACCCCGACAGTAGAGAAACGACATACACAAACAAAACACACAACCGATCATCTAGATTAGACCGGATTTACACACCCGCAACCCACAACATCATACAAACCAAACACCTACCGGAAACATTAGATTACACAGACCACAAAGGTATACTAGTACACATCAGCACAAACAGCACAAACACGCAGCCAAACAAAAGGTCACCTCACTGGAAGTTCAATAATTCACTATTGGAACACTCAGAATATGCAAAATATATGACACAGCTCATACACACGTACACAGACAATATACCGACTGAGAACATCACACAATACTGGGACTTATTGAAAAACACCATACGAAGCAGAACACAACATCTAGCAACCATGATCCACAAAGACAGACTAAGACAGGAGTGCATCATACAGACAGTCATACGACTAACAAAACAAACAGACAGAGATGCACATCATTTACACACACTTGAAGCACAACTAGAAGAACACCAACAACACAGATATCTGGGTGCTCTTCTCAGAACAAAGCTCAACACAATTACACAAGAAACAGCTACGAGGCAATATTTAGCAATAGAACAGAACAAACAACGTAACAGACAAATAAGCAACATATCAGACATGCAAGGAAACATGCAGACAGAAACACCACACATAGAGACTGCTTTCCAACAACACTACACACAACTATTCACAGCAGAGACAGTCGACACACAGATGCAAGACAACTTCTTACGGTACACAAAGAAATTAACTGACACAGACAGAGACACACTGGACACAGAACTGACATTGACAGACATAACACAGGCACTAAGCACACTAAACAAAGACAAATCTCCAGGACCAGACGGTTTGACAGTAGAATTCTACCAACACTTCTTCCCTATTCTAGGCAATCTTCTCCTCAAAGTCTATCAGGAAGCCTTTGACAAACAAAATCTTCCGGACAGCTGCAACATGTCTTACATTACACTCATATGCAAAGCTAAAACTGACAAAACACAACTGAAGAACTACAGACCAATTTCCTTACTCAACACAGACTACAAGATATTCGCCAAATCACTCACCAACAAACTTAAACCTTTCATGCCAACACTAATACACCCAGGCCAACAGTGCAGTGTCAAAGACATAAATATACACAACCACACACACCTCATTAGAGACATAATCAACTGCACACATGGGAAAGACTGTCCATTATCCATCTTATCCTTGGATCAAGAAAAGGCCTTCGACAGAATTTCCCACACATACCTGCATAGGACACTAGAAGTTTGTAACATAGGAGAATACTACAGGCAGTGGATACATATCTTGTATAAAAATCCTGAGAGCAGAGTGTTGGTGAACCATTCACTGACAGCTAGCTTCAGGCTCACGAGATCTGTAAGACAGGGATGTCCCTTATCACCACTCCTGTATGTGCTCACCCTAGAACCTTTATTAGAGAAGATAAGGCAAGACACTAGTATTAAAGGAACCTTCCTGCATGGAATAGGAGAGCAGAAGCTCATCGCCTATACAGATGACACTGCCTTCTTTCCCACCAGCAACACATCAATAAAGAATATACTCCACACCTTTACCCATTTTGGAAAAGGCAGTGGAGCCAAAATTAATGTACAGAAATCACAGATAATGGGTCTGGGAAAGTGGAAACAAAAGGTTGATTTCAATCCAGATCTGAAACACATAGAAACCATGAAGCTGTATGGGATCACATTTCCATGTGATCCCACAGAAACACACAGACAGACATGGCACGCACTGACCGAACATATCACAGACATGATACACAGGTATAGGTACAAGACATCCACAATATTTGGTAGAAACACAATAGTCAACACATACATATTACCCAAAATAATATATTTAGCGACAGTACTGGACCCTCCCAAACAGACCGTCACAAACATAAACATACAAATCAGACGCTTCATCTTTACCAACACAATACACAGCATTCAGAACAAAACTCTCATACAAGACAAGGGACAAGGGGGAATTTGCACTACAGGACATCCAGACAAAAATACTGTCATTTATAATCAGTCACATAGGTAAAATCATCAGACACCCAGAACAGAACAGACTAGTACTATACTACATAGGCCACAACATCAAACATCTCACACCTCTTAACAATGCAAATCCTCACTACCAGGGAAAACTGCCAACTTTCTATCAGACATGCATACAGGCAATAAAAGGACATGAACAGTTAATACAGCAAACAACACACACAATATACAAACATTTAGTTAGAGAACAAGCACCATCACTAAGACATAGGATTGAAAAAGGAGACAAATACTTCATGACTGACTTCACATGCACCTTTTCAAACCTACACAACAAATACATAACTCCAAAAGCTAGAGAAATCACATATAGACTGCTATACAATATGACCCCCACAACACAGGTAGAAGCATACATATCCAAACAATGTCAATTATGTAGAAACAACACACAAGAGACAGAGGAACACATTTATTATACATGTCCAACAATTACTGCCACACGCGCACACTCAAACACCTCATACAAACGCACACAGGCAAACAAACCGACACATATAAAGCAATTTTTCTCAACACTATACCAAAGACAGCTAAGGACATACATACAAAACTACTGATAGCACTTTCTTACTACAGACAACTTATATGGACCTGCAGAGACTTTGCCAGATACAAACACCACACATATAACACACACTTAATTTCTTTTATGTACACACACAAAATATCACAACTATTTCCAGAGTAAATCATATGTATTCTTCTTTATTGTATTACAAATTTGGTATACATGAGTGCGAGAAAGAAAGAAGAAACTGTGAGTGAATGGTGAGTGATTGATTATAAAATATCACATATAGTCACCAAGACTAATGAATATTCCCTCATGTAAAGATTTGTGGAAGTATAAATGCTTGTTTATTTGCTTCATAATGATGATTTAACCCTTATAGATATGGGGAAAAGAAAATCAACTCCTTCCATTCCAATTTATTAATTATTGAATGCTCGCTTTAAAAGCACTTGCTATGCTATACTATCACCATTACTAAGATTATCATTTTAGTAAACAGAAGCACATATCTATTATACTATTAAAATATTATTATTATTATTATTATTATTATTATTATTATTATTATTATTATTATTATTATTATTATTATTATTATTATTATCATTATTATTATATTATTATTATTACTATTATTATTATGCCGGCTTCGTGGCTTAGAGGTTATGGCTTTTCTCCGTAATCTTGTATACTCTCGTGGGTAACGTGATGACGGTGAGAATCAGCAATGGTTCGAATCGCATCAGTAACTTACGGGGTATGTGAGCAGACCGCTCAGAAAGCAATGGCAAACTACTGAGCGTAATCTTGCCAAGAAATCAACATACAGCTGAAAGATGCTGGTGTTGACAGCGATGTCCTGTAAAGGATGTAGAAAAAAATTATTATTATCATTATTATTATTACTATCATTATTTTACCTTTACTATCCTTAGTATCATTAATGTTATATTGATATCATCATTATCATTCCACAACTTCATCTCCCCTGTGACCCCCTTTTCTTATGGTTTGTTGCCTTTGGTACTACCCCCACTGATTGGTTCAAACATTTATCCTGCCTGTACCACCATTAGAGTGGTCATGAGGGCATTGGTGGAGTGGAACCAATTGGTGAGAGTGTGGCAAGAGAAACAAAAATGTAAAGATTTCCCCTTTTCTTTGTAACCCCCCTGTCACATGTAAATGTGTTCAAGGAATGAAATATGCTAATGGATAATTTCCTATGTTGTAAACACAAAATATTACAGATATCTCCAGAGTAAACAAAAGTACCCTTCTTTATGATATTATATTTTAGTATACATGAGTGCGAGAAAGAAACAGGAAAATGGAAATGTGAGTGAATATTGAATGAATGAATACAAAATCACAGATGGTTACCAAACCAATCAGATTGTAAAAATTTGTGTTAATACAAATGCTTGTTTTATTTTTACAAAAAAAAAAAAAAAAAAGAGGAAATGGAAAAAATTGAATGAACCCTTACAATTAAAAAAAAAAGAAGAAGCAAGGAGAAAAAGATAACCAACTCCTTTTGCACCTACTATTATTGAACATTGCAGGTTGCGATTGTATGTACCTGCTATGCTATGTTAACACCATTGCTAAGAAACTCATTAGTAAATGGAATGACATGTTTTAAATAATTCTATCATTATCATTACTATTAATATCATTGCTGTTTATTAATATTAATAATTGCTGTTATTATCCTTATCATGTTTTAATTTTACCATTTATTATGATTGTCATCACTATTAATATATACATAAACAGACACACTTAGTATTATTTGGCGCTCACAGAAGAAGAAGAAGAAGAATAGAAGAAGGAAATAGAGATTAGAAGACGCACTAGACGACATAAAATTTGAAAGCTATAATAGTTACCGACCGGGATATTATACATATATACCGACTATTATAGCTTTCAAATTTTATGTTGTCTAATGCGTCTTCTAATCTCTATTTCCTTCTTCTATTCTTCTTCTTCTGTGAGCGCCAAATAATACTAAGTGTGTCTGTTTATGTAATCGTCTTAGTGGCCTCAACGGTTCTCCCCATTTATTTCTTCTATTAATATATAACCTCATCCCCCATGTACCCCCTCCCCACTGCAAATGGTTGTTGTTGCCCTTGCTGATACCCTCACCAGTTAGTTTCAGACAGTTATCCTGCCCCCCCCTCCCCTATCATTACCAGAGAGTGGTGATGAGGGAATTGGTGTGGTGGGTCTGATAGGTGAGAGTGTGGCAAGGGAAACACAAATGGGAAATTTTCTCTCTTTCTCTTTGTTATCCCCCTCCACATGTAAATATGTCCAATGAATAAAATATTGCACATGCCATATACATGCCCACACGCAACGCTCAGTAAATACACGCACACAAATACTGAACACACAGGACGCATGTAAAAATACTAACAACACAAATGCATTAGTACCACTATTACCATGCTTTCATACTGAGAGTAAGTAACTCTGTATTACTATTTTATTATTATGGTTCGATTGCTATTATTCTTTAATTCTATGATCACTGTTTATCATTATCATAATCCTTCATCTCACCACTTGTTACTGTTTGATGTGGATGCTGCTGCCGCCCTCAACGGTTGGCTCTAACAAATTATACTGCCATGTTCATCATTACCGAGTAGTGTTGATGGTATTGGTGGGGTTGGAGCCGACAGGTGAGGGGGGTGGCAGGGGAAATAGCAATAATACAATATCATCTTGTGGTTGCTTGTAATGTTTCCTCACAACTATTATCAATGTAAAAATGTTCCAATGTATAAAATGTTTGTAAATTTGCGCATATGTCACCTACACGCCCACATGCAACGCTCTGTTAAAAACACGAACAATACAATTTACAACGATTTTAACACTAAATAAAAGTTTTAAAAAAAATTACCAAGTTTATTACTTTATCAAGTTTATTTTTCCTTACCATGTGCCCCCCCCCCTTTCCCTTGCTCATGGTTGTTGTTGCCTTTGCTGATACCCTCACCGTTTGGTTCAAATATTTATCCTGCCTTTACCATCATTACCAGAGAGTGGTGATGAGGGCATTGGTGTGGTGGGTCCAATAGGTGAGAGGGTGGCAAGGGAAACAAAAATGGGAAGTTTTTTCTTTCTCCTTATTAACCCCCTTCACATGTAAATATGTCCTAAGAATAAAATATTGCACACGTCACATACACGCCCACATGGAACGCTCGGTAAATACACGCACACAAATACTGAACACACAGGACGCATGCAAAAATACTAACAACACAAATGCACTTGTACCACTACTACCATGCTTTCATACTGAGATTAAGTAACTCTGTATTACTATTTTATTATTATGGTTAGATTGCTTTTATTCTTTAATTCTATGATCACTGTTTACCATTATCATAATCCTTCATCTCCCCACTTGTTACTGTTTGATGTGGATGCTGCTGCCGCCCTCACTGGTTGGTTCAAAAAGTTTTTACTGCCTTTATCATCATTACCAAAGAGGTGGTGATGGTGTTGACGGTTTTAGGGCCAATTGAAGAAGGGGGTGACAGGGGAAACAAACATAGTAAAAAAAAAATTTCTAGGTCCCCCCCCCCCCCCCGCCCCCACCCCTTTCACCCCTTTCATATATAAGGATGCCAATGAATAAATTGTTGTAATATTATACATATGTCACCTACACGCCCGCATGCAATGCTCTGTAAATACACATACACAAATACTGAGCACACAGAAGGCATGTAACAACACAAACATTATATATGCAATCACTACCCTTTCTGCATTGTACTGATGTGTACACATCATACTGTCCCACCATTTTGATACTGTCGTTTTTCGATTCTGCTGCCGCCCTCAACGGTTGGTTCAAACATTTTATACTGCCAGTTTCATCATTACCGATTGGTGGTGATGGTATTGGTGGTTTTGGGGCCGACAGGAGAGAGAGGTGGCAGGGGAAATAAAAACGGTGCACTATCATCATGCTGTTATTTTGTGAGTTTTACCCTATAACAAATTCAATGTAACAATGTTAAAATGTCTAAAATATTTGTATTTTTGCGCATATGGCACCTACACGTCCACACGCAACGCTCTGTAAAAACACAAACAATACACTTTGCAACGATTTTAACACTCAATAAAAGTCTTAAAAACATTTTTTTACTAAAGATTTCCGTGGAGAGGAGCAATATAATGAGTCTAAAGACTATTGTTCACACCATACACTTTAGGGTATATTGGAATAAATGTTACGAATGGTTGAAATGTAAGCGCTATTATCATATGTTGTGCCGGCGAATGTGAGGTGTCGGCTTCACCATCTTGTATGTAAGTAAATAATACCGCTACCAGCCCTTTTCAAGAGTTTGTAAGGAATTAAATTTCACACGTCACCCAAAAACTTACATATGACAATGCTCCGTAGCACACTAGGAATATTTACAAATAAACGACAACATGTTGAACATACACTATTCACACTAAATACACCATTCTGTTTACGGAGAAGTAAAGAGAGAGAAAGAGGGAGAAAATGGTCGGAAAACTAAAGGGAGAGAAACTAATACATACAGCATTGCACTCTCTTATTTTCTTATTTTCCCCATGATTTCCCCCAGACGGGGGCTGCATGGTCTCAAGGTATGGTGTCCGCCTCGAGTACTGGAGGTCCCGGGTTCAAGCCCCGGTGATGCCGGGATGTTTTTCACGAGGACTTCTAGTAATAAATTTCCCCTGGTCTCTGGGAGAGAGAGAGAGAGAGAGAGAGAGAGAGTCCGTAAAAGAAAAGGGGCATAATATTTACTTAACTGTTAATAAGGGATATGACTCCTCAGAATTTGCTTCGGATGATTTCATTTAATATTACGCTGTTGAATAACTCGTACTCAAATCTGATACTCAAATGCTATCATGACAGTTCTAATGTGAAGATTATAAGTGGAGACGTATTTTGTTTCTTTATAAAATGTATTTTTGATTCAGTATAATGCAATGTAATAACAGTATAAAACACCTGCACGATCTTGAGAAATATTTGCCATTTGGCAGTTTAATTTGTTACTCTAGTTTATCTTCACAACGTATAAATCTTTCGCCTTACCAAGTCAATACCAGCTAGTCTGGGATGACCGCCAAACCCTAAAAAAAAAAAAAAAAAAAAAAAATTACCAAGTCAATGCTTTTTTTGGTAAATGGAGAAATGTTTAAATGTATAAAATATTTGAAATTTTTGCGCATATGTCACCTGTTGTTGTTTGTCCATCAAGAATGATGATGACCATTCATTTCATCCAGTGGGGTTGAAGGTGTGGAGCCGTGGGTTCTAAGATGGCTGATAAGGCCTATTTTGGCTCGAAATGTTCTTTGACAATGTGGGCAAAGAATGCTTGACGTCTCTGGAGGAGGATTTCCTGCAGTGGTTTTTCTGTCCTGCCTTTTCTTCACAGCTCTTGCAGTCCTGGTTGCCTCACATATGACTGCACCTTTGTGCAATGATGCACGCCACGAATTTCGGTCTCTGGCTGCAGCCTCCCAGGTGTCATGATAAATTCCAAAAGCATTCAGTGAAATTTTCAGAGTGTCTTTAAAACGTTTCCTCTGGCCACCTTGGGAGCGTTTACCACAACGCAGTTCGCTGTAGAAAATTCGTTTAGGGAGTCTGTGATCTGGCATGCGAGTCAAGTGACCAGCCCAGCGAATCTGATTCTTCATCAGTAGAGTGTGGATACTGGGCATGGATGCTCTTTCTAGGACTTCAGTGTCTGGAATCTTGTCTTGCCATTTAATCTTCAGGAGCTTCCTTAGGCAGACTGTGTGGAAGTGGTTTAATTTCCTAGCGTGTCGCTGATAAACAGTCCAGGTTTCACAAGCATATAGCAGTGTGGATAATACAACTGCTTTGTAGACTTTTAGCTTTGTTTGCAGGATTATTCCAGTTCTGTCCCATACATTCTTGTACAGTCTGCCAAAGGCTGCACTGGCCTTGGAGATTCTTGCATTCACTTCGTCATCGATTGTGGCAGCTTGTGACACGGTGCTGTCAAGATAGGTGAATTTGTCCACAACACTTAGTCTATGATCATTCACTTTGATATTCGGCACAGTGTGATTATTCCCTGGAGCTGGCTGGTACATAACTACAGTCTTCTCCAAGTTGATATTGAGCCCAAAGTTGGCACAGGCATGTGAGAAAGCTGAAACATTATGTTGCATGTCCGCCTCTGAGTTTGCGTATAGAGCGCAATCATCAGCAAACAGGAGCTCTCTGACGGTGCCGCTGTTAATTTTGGTTTTAGCTTTCAGCCTTTTGAGATTGAGTAACTTTCCATCCATACGGTAGTTGATGTCTATTCCAATGTCGTCGTTCTCGAAGGCATTCATCAACATGGCTGAAAATATGTCACCTACACGCCCACATGCAACGCTCTGTAAAAACACGCACACAAATACTGAACACACAGTACGCATGTAACAACACAAACAATACAAATGCAGCAACTACCACTCCTGCATTGTAAACTAGGATACTCCTTGACAACCCCCCGCCTTCCCCCCCCCACCTTTTCGATACTGTTGTTTTTGATGCTGCTGCTGCCTTCACCGGTCGGTTCTAACAAGTTTTACTGCCATTTCCCTCATTACCAAGTGGTGAGGATGGTATTCGTGGGGTTGGAGCTGACAGGTGAAAGGTTGGCAGAGGGAAAATAATGGTATACTACCGTCTTGTTGTTGTTTGTACTCGTTTTTCGTTACCCCCCCCCCCCCCCATTTCAAATGTAAAAAGGTTGAAACAAATGTTGTAAAAATTTTGCGCATATGTCACCTACACTTCCACATGCAACGCTCTGTAACAACACGAACAATACAAATGCAAATGTTTCTTAACACTCAATAAAAGTTTAAAACAAAAAAAAAAAAAAAAAATTACCAAGTCAATGGTAGATACATCCAATACCTACTGAATAAATTTTTGTACGGTCTGTTTCACAGGCCAATTTTAATAAAAAATTTAAAAAAAAAAAATTACCAAGTTAATGGACTTCGTCGGTGTCTCCGTCAGTGTTGATAAAAATGGTCCTTTGTTGTCGCTGTTTTCATACTGCTTTGTAGCAGCTTTCTTGCATGGTTTGGAAGGAGAAGAGGAAGATCTTCCTTCCTCTTCTCTCATGTCTTTGTTGCTTGAGGAATTTCTCCTCTCTGCCCACTGTCTTTTTCTGCCGTAGTGGACGGTTTGGAAACCGTCGTCGTTGGTTTCTTGTGAAATTGTCTTTGCTTGAGTTTCTGCGTCTGTCTCCGTGGTCACCGGTCCGACAGCTACCTCGGCGTCATCTTGGGCGGCGTTGTCCTCGTCTGGCCTCGTGGCTTCTTTTTGGCCGGCTGTCATCTTGTTTTCTGTTGTTTGAATTTGTTTGAGGTTTTTCCCCGAGTGAGGGGAACTCCTCTTGTGATCTTTCAGTTGTTTGTTTTATATTGTCTTTCTCTTGTCTCCGGCTCGGGCATTTGTTGGCCCAGTGTGAGTCCAGGCCACATGTAGGACATTCGGTGCGGCGACCAACTATTGTGAACATAATACGGTGGTCTCCTGTAATTTTCCCAGGAGCCGTAATCTTGGCATAATGAGGTATCGGTTTTGTGGGGGTACACAGGACTCCCCATTTTCCGCCATCGTACTTAATGCGGAATACTTCCGCATTTTCGTCACCAATTGTCTGTTTTACAATGAACTTGACTCCTTCTGGAGGAATCGTGTTGGGAAGCCAATGAATCGTCACACGTTCTCGTTCGTTTTCAAAGTGTTCGATCGACACTGCTCGATCGGAATAAGAAAACCGCAAACATATTATCAAAACCGAAGACACAACCCAGAACTGAATTACCACAAAAGGTAATCATTTAAATTTAACCACGATGTTGTTTATTTAAAAATTTTTTAAATGGCTGACGATTTACGTATAATTAGTTTAAATATTCGGGGTATGAAAATGAAATTACAACACATAGTCACACTCATACACAAACACAAACCAGACTTCATTTTATTGCAAGAAACTAACATCAAAACATACTTTGAAGCAGCAGAATCAGTGACACGGTTAGGATTAAGAAATTCGTGTTTCAGTTTGGCGAAACATAACGTAGGGTCAGGGACAGCCATTCTGCAAACTTCCGACATGTGGACTATTTTTAGAACAGACCGCGACGAACAAGGTAGAATTTCCACAGTTCAAGTTAGAAACGACACACACTCCTTTGCCATTGTGAACATACACGCACCACCAAATTACAATTATCAACCTCTATTTTACGAACAGTTAGACGACTTGTTGACACAGACATACAGGGGACAGAATATAGTTATTGCCGGAGATTACAACTGCGTTCTTGACGATTTAGACGTGGTGGGAGGAGAGGTGAGAACGCAGCTGAGGAGATCCGGCAGGGACAGCTTACATCAACTAGATACACTACGGAACATCATCGATACACACAACCTCACAGACGCATTCAGGCATACACACCCCGACAGTAGAGAAACGACATACACAAACAAAACACACAACAAATCATCTAGATTAGACCGGATTTACACACCCGCAACCCACAACATCATACAAACCAAACACCTACCGGAAACATTACATTACACAGACCACAAAGGTATACTAGTACACATCAGCACAAACAGCACAAACACGCAGCCAAACAAAAGGTCAACTCATTGGAAGTTCAATAATTCACTATTGGAACACTGTGAATATGTAAAATATATGACACAGCTCATACACACGTACACAGACAATATACCGACTGAGAACATCACACAATACTGGGACTTATTGAAAAACACCATACGAAGCAGAACACAACATCTAGCAACCATGATCCACAAAGACAGACTAAGACAGGAGCGCATCATACAGACAGCCATACGACTAACAAAACAAACAGACAGAGATGCACATCACTTACACACACTAGAAGCACAACTAGAAGAACACCAACAACACAGATATCTGGGTGCTCTTCTCAGAACAAAGCTCAACACAATTACACAAGAGACAGCTACGAGGCAATATTTAGCAATAGAACAGAACGTACAACGTAACAGACAAATAAGCAAAATATCAGACATGCAAGGAAACATGCAGACAGAAACACCACACATAGAGACTGCTTTCCAACAACACTACACACAACTATTCACAGCAGAGACAGTCGACACACAGATACAAGACAACTTCTTACGGTACACAAAGAAATTAACTGACACAGACAGAGACACACTGGACACAGAACTGACACTGACAGACATAACACAGGCACTAAGCACACTAAACAAAGACAAAACTCCAGGACCAGACGGTTTGACAGTAGAATTCTACCAACACTTCTTCCCTATTCTAGGCAATCTTCTCCTCAAAGTCTATTAGGAAGCCTTTGACAAAAAAAAATCTTCCGGACAGCTGCAACATGTCTTACATTACACTCATATGCAAAGATAAAACTGACAAAACACAACTGAAGAACTACAGACCAATTTCCTTACTCAACACAGACTACAAGATACTCGCAAAATCACTCACCAACAAACTCAAACCTTTCATGCCAACACTAATACACCCAGACCAACAGTGCAGTGTCAAAGACAGAAATATACACAACCACACACACCTCATTAGAGACATAATCAACTACACACACGGGAAAGACTGTCCATCCTCCATCTTATCCCTGGATCAAGAAAAGGCCTTCGACAGAATTTCCCACACATACCTGCATAGGACACTAGAATTTTGTAACATAGGAGAATACTACAGGCAGTGGATACAGATCTTGTATAAAAATCCTGAGAGCAGAGTGTTGGTGAACCATTCACTGACAGCTAGCTTCAGGCTCACGAGATCTGTAAGACAGGGATGTCCCTTATCACCACTCCTGTATGTGCTCACCCTAGAACCTTTATTAGAGAAGATAAGGCAAGACACTAGTATTAAAGGAACCTTCCTGCATGGGATAGGAGAGCAGAAGCTCATCGCCTATGCAGATGACACTGCCTTCTTTCCACCAGCAACACATCAATAAAGAATATACTCCACACCTTTACCCATTTTGGAAAAGGCAGTGGAGCCAAAATTAATGTACAGAAATCACAGATAATGGGTCTGGGAAAGTGGAAACAAAAGGCTGATTTCCCTCCAGATCTGAAACACATAGACACCATGAAGCTGTATGGGATCACATTTCCATGTGATCCCACAGAAACACACAGACAGACATGGCACGCACTGACCGAACAGATCACAGACATGTTACACAGGTATAGGTGCAAGACATCCACGATATTTGGTGGAAGCACAATAGTTAACACATACATATTACCCAAAATAATATATTTAGCGAGAGTACTGGACCCTCCCAAACAGACCGTCACAAACATAAACATACAAATCAGACGCTTCATCTTCACCAACACAATACACAGCATTCAGCACAAAACTCTCATACAAGACAAGGGACAAGGGGGGATTTGCACTACAGGACAT
The DNA here is from genome assembly GCA_014155875.1 of Cepaea nemoralis. NCBI lineage: Eukaryota > Metazoa > Mollusca > Gastropoda > Stylommatophora > Helicidae > Cepaea > Cepaea nemoralis. The sequence continues at coordinate 232,354 of JACEFZ010005131.1, forward strand.
CCAGACAAAAATACTGTCACTTAGAATCAGTCACATAGGCAAAATCATCAGACACCCAGAACAGAACAGACTAGCACTATACTACATAGGCCACAACATCAAACATCTCACACCTCTTAACAATGCAACTGCACACTACCAGGGAAAACTGCCAACTTTCTATCAGACATGCATACAGGCAATAAAAGGACATGAACAGTTAATACAGCAAACAACACACACAATATACAAACATTTAGTTAGAGAACAAGCACCATCACTAAGACTTAGGATTAAAAGAGGACACAAATACTTCATGACTGACTTCACATGCACCTTTTCAAACCTACACAACAAACACATAACTCCAAAAGCTAGAGAAATCACATATAGACTGCTATACAATATGACCCCCACAACACAGGTAGAAGCATACATATCCAAACAATGTCAATTATGTAGAAACAACACACAAGAGACAGAGGAACACATTTATTATACATGTCCAACAATTACTGCCACACGCGCAACACTCAAACACCTCATACAAACACACACAGGCAAACAAACCGACATATATAAAGCAATTTTTCTCAACACTATACCAAAGACAGCTAAGGACATACATACAAAACTACTGGTAGCACCTTCTTACTACAGACAACTTATATGGACCTGCAGAAACTTTGCCAGATACAAACACCACACATATAACACACACTTAATTTCCTTTATGTACACACACAAAATATCACAACTATTTCCAGAGTAAATCATATGTATTCTTCTTTATTGTATTACAAATTTGGTATACATGAGTGCGAGAAAGAAAGAAGAAACTGTGAGTGAATGGAGAGTAAATGACTAAAAAGATCACATATGGTCAAAAGACCAATGAAAAATCCCTTATGTAAAGAATAGTGGAAATATAAATGCTTGTTTTAATTGTTTCAAAATGATGGTTTCAACCCTTATAGATAAGGGGAAAAGAAAAAAGGAGAAAAGAAAATCAACTCCTCCCATTCCAAATTACTATTTATGGAATGTTTGCTTTAAATGCACTTGTTGTGCTATACTACCACCACTACTAAGATTATCACTTTAGTAAAAAGAAACACATATCTATTATACTATTTATTATTATTATTATTATTATTATTATTATTATTATTATTATTATTATTATTATTATTATTATTATTATTATTATTATTATGATTATGTCTACTATTATTATGATCATTATTATTATTTCTATCATTACCTTACCCTTATTATCTTTAGTATCATTAATTTGAAAAGTATTAAGGATATCATCATTATTAATTTACAACTTCATCTCCCATGTTCCCCCCTTTGCTTAAGGTTTGTTGCTTTTGCTACTACCCCCACTGGTTTGTTTCAAACATTTGTCCTCCCTGTACCATCATTAGGGTGGTCATGGGGACATTGTTGGAGTGAAACCAATTGGTGGGAGGGTAGCGAGGGAAACAAAATGTAAAGACTTCCCCCTTTTCCTTGTAGTCAGTACTTACCTTATTATCCTTAGTATCATTAATTTTATAAGTATTACTGATATCATCATTAGTAATCTACAATTTCATCTCCCCTGTGCCCCCCTTGCTTATGGTTTGTTGCTTTTGCTACTACCCCCACTGGTCTGTTTCAAACATTCGTCCTGCCTGTACCATCATTAGTGGTCAGGAAAGGCATCGGTGGAGTGGAACCAATTGGTGAGAGTGTAGCGAGGGAAACAAAAATGTAAAGATTTCCCTTTCTATTTGTCACCCCCTCTGAATCATGTGAGTGAGTGTTGAATGAATGAATACAAAATCACAAATGGTTACCAAACCAATGATACTGTAAACACTTGTGTTAATACAAATGCTTGGTTAATTTTTATTAAAAAACAAAAGAAAGAGAGAGCAAAGAGGAAATTATGAATGAACCCCTACATTTAGGGGGGGGAGAAAAAAAAAACAAGGAGGAAAATATAACCCACTCCTTTACTCCAAGTATTACTAAAAACTGCAGTTTGCATTTGTATGTAACTGCTATGCAATGTTAACACCATTCCAAAGAAAATCATCCTAGCAAATGGAATCACATGTTGTAAAAATGTTATCATTTTCATAACTATTATTACCATTGCTGTTTTTTTTTAAAAATTGCTGTTATTACCCTCAGTATGTCTCTTCTTGTCATTATTATTATTGTCATCATTAGTAATAAAACAAAAACCCTTTCCCATGTGCCCCCCCCCCCCCCCTCGCTCATGGTTGTTGTTGCCTTTGCTGACACCCACACCGGTTTGGTTCAAATATTTATCCTGCCTTTACCATCATTGCCCAGAGAGGAGTGGTAAAGGCATTGGTGGAGTGGAACCAAATTGGTGAGAGAGTGGCAAGGGAAACAAAAATGTAAAGATTCCCCTTTTCCCTTTAACCCCCATTCACATGTAAATGTGTTCAAGAAATGGAATATGCTAATGGAAAATTTCCTATGTTGTAATCACAAAATATCACAGATATCCCCAGAGTAAACACAAGTACACTTCTTTATGATTGTAAAATTTAGTACACATGAGTGCGAGTAAGAAACAAGAAAATGTGAGTGAATAATGAATGAATGAATACAAAACCACATATGTTTACCAAACCAATGAGATTGTAAAAATTTGTGCAAATTCAGATGCTTGTTTACTTTTTACAAACAAACAAAAAAAAAAGGAAAAAATGAATGAACCCTTACAAATAAGAAAAAAAAAAATAAGCAAAGAGAAAAAGATAACCAACTCCTTTTACTTCTACTATTATTGAACATTGCATGTTGCAATTATATGTACCTGCTATTCTAGCAAATGGAATCAGTTTTGGAAAGTGGGATCATTATCATAACTATTATTATCATTTCTGTTACTATCAGTACTGTTTATCACCCTTAGTAGGTTAATGTTTGTCATCATTATTATTGATGTATTTGGTTTTATTTGCATTATTATTATTATAGTTACCTTTATTAATATATAACCTCATCTCCCATGTGGACCCCCCCTCCCTTCCCTTGTTCATGGTTTGTTTATTGGCCTTTGCTGATACAATCACCCTTTGGTTCCAAAAATTATCCTGCCTTTACCATCATCACCAGAGAGTGGTGATGGAGAAAATTAGAGTGGTAGGTCCAAATGGGTGAGAGTGTGACAATGGAAACAAAAATGGAAAGGTTTATCCTTCTCCCTATCAACCCCCCTTCACATGTAAATATGCCCAATGAATAAAATATGCACACGTACGGTTACATACACGCCCACATGCAACGCTCCGTAAACACACCTACACAAATACTAAACACACAGAACGCATGTAACAACACAAACATTATAAATGCAACCACTACCCCGATACTGTTTACACCTCCCAATCCCACCATCTTGACACTGTTTGTTTGTTGATGCTGTTGCCGCCATCTCCATCGGTTCAGACATTTTTTTATACTGCCAGTTTCATCATTACCGAGTGGTGGTGATGAAATTGGAGGTTTTAGAACCGACAGGAGAGGGAGACGGCAGGGGAAATAATATCGGTGCACTATCATCATGCTGTTGTTTCAGTAAGGGGTTACCCTACAACAAATTCAATGTAGAAATGTTAAAATGTATAAAATATTTGTATTTTTTGCGCATATGTCACCTACACGCCCACATGCAACGCTCTGTAAAAACACAAACAATACACTTTACAACGATTTTAACACTCAATAAAAGTTTAAAAAAACAAAAACAAATTACCAAGTTAATGAAAAGACATGTAGTATGTCAGGCGCAAACTAAGTATCAAATATGGTGCAGCACCATAATTTTTTACTATATAAAAAGTCTATCACCTCATAGAAAACGTTAGAAAACTGCACCTACGGCGACCACATTTTCAAGGGATGCAACCCATGAATAATTAATCGAACGTATTTGTGCACTGTTTCTTCCCTTTTTGTGTGATACATTTTATATCTTTAAAAATTTTATATTTGCTGGTATTATTGATTGCAGCGGGGTGGGGCTTAAAAAACTATCATCATACTAGTGATGCTGTTAAGGTACAGTGCTCTTCCTCCTCGGTTTCTTTTTTTGTCGTCGTCTTTCTCTATCTGTTTTGGACATAAACACTATCATCATGCCATTGGTGATGTGTAAGGGATACGGTTACAGTGCAATTCCTCGGGGTGGTCTGAAGGGCGGGGGGGGGGGGGCGTGGAGCTGGGAGCTCAGGGGTGGGGTGCGGGTGTCGGCGTGTGGGGTAGGACTATACGGTTCGAACCTCGAGCCGCGGCGGGTGTCATATGAAAAAACGTATAAGTAAAAATGTAAATACGGCGGCTATATGATCTGTAGAGGGTCGTAGTGGTGTAAGCACTATCATCACACGGGTTACAAATGAAAACCTTAAAAAGTGAAGATGGTCGGTAATATTGATTGCAGCTGGAATAGCTTAGTGAAATTCGTTGGTAAGGGGTGGGTAGCAGTTATTAGTGATCTGTAGAGTATCACAGTGGCTTGTTTACTAATATCATACAGATTACAAATGGAAACCTTAAAAAGTAAAAATGGCCGATATTATCGATTTTAGTGGATATATCTTAGTTAAATTCGTTAGTAAGGGGTGGGTAGTGGTTATTAGAGATCTGTAGAGGGTCGTAGTAGTGTAAACACTATCATCATACGGGTTACAAGTGAAAACCTTAAAAAGTAAAAATGGCTGATATTATTGATTGTAGCGGGCATAGCTTAGTGAAATTCGTTGGAAAGGGGTGGGTAGCGGTTATTAGTGATCTGTACAGGGTCGTAGTGACCTATACACTATCATCATAAGGTGACAAATGAAAACCTTAAAAAGTAAAAATGGCTATTTCAAATATACAATGGTTGGAAAAAAATGTAAAATTTGCGCATATGTCACCTACACTTCCACATGCAACGCTATGTAAAAACACGAACAATACACATTGCAACGACCTTAACACTCAAAAGTTTTAAAAAAAATCTTCAAAGTTTGCGTAAAAATAAGGGACCTATTTTAGATACGTGAATTTTTTTTTAAACTCTGAACAACATCATGGAATCTACAATTTTAAGTGTGAAAGATGTACTGTTGCCTCGCATCCCAAAGATTCCA